>NW_021027866.1:772751-827298 GCF_004153795.1 Camellia sinensis | reverse complement strand
GGCTTCTGTGTTTAACATGAAAAAGCTGCTATTTGTTGCTTAACATCTTTCATTAAGGGTGTTTTGGTATTGGGGGTCGAACTCCTCCCCTTAGGCCTCTTTTTGGCCTATTTTTTGTACCCTTTTCTTTAAGCTTTGTTTACTTTGTTGTGTTGGCCTTCTCACCACTGAAATCCAGTGGATTTTCATGGTGATGGAGGGTTTTGAAGGCTTGTGTAGGGGAGGGACACCCCTCTCCTCTTTTCCTTCTTTTACCCTTTTTTTGGCTTAAAAGGGGAACATGATGCTTGATCATTTTTGGTCCATTTCAGAAGCTTTTTGGGTGTTTAGGTCATATTATATCTCTGTCAATGGTGGTTTGTTGGCCCTTAGCATGCATTTTATACTTGCTTGTAATTCTCCATCTTGCCTAGAAGTGTGCTATATGTTTAGCCTAGCATATCCTCTTGTTTGACTTAACTTTGTGAAGTATTTGGCCATGTTTGTCATGCTTAAAGTCTGTTGGCCACTAATTTTGTCATGTTTGGCATGCTTGATATAGTTGCTTTGCATCTTGGCTTGTAAGCCTTGGTTGTATGGGTCATCAAACATGCTTAGCGTAAGCTTGTTATCATCATTCGGCATCATTTAATATCATGTTTCAGTCCATGTTAATGTGTACTTACATTATCATTTGCGTCTCATTAATTGCCTTGAAGTCTTGTAGTCATGCGCCTAAAAGGGTTGTCATTGTGTATGCTACCATGCTTAAGCATTTAGGCTGCCATATCAGTGGGTTTTGAGGGCCCTTTTGCACACTAGAACTCTGTTTTGTATTGAAAAATTCATGCCATGTTTGCTTGGGATAAGTATTGAGTGATGCTCCCTTTTTGGTGACCTGAATGCCCTTGTTGGACTCATTCCTTGGCATGTTTTGACCATATCTATGCATGCTTTAGTCTTGTTTTGGAGTCCCTTGGACTGTTTTAGGTCATTTTGGTCCTTCAAGGTTTGGTTGACATAGCTTTGGTTTGACCCCCTGTATTGGCTTCAAGTAGAGGTCATTTGTTGCATGCCTTACTCGCATGATTTATTCATTTGGCATCATCCTCTATTCATTTTCAGAGCCTAGCATGTTGGTTTAATGCCCTTTTATATCGCCTCTAAGGTATGCTTAGAGTTATCCCCTTTCATGCTTAGTGACGGACCGTGATGTGTGCATGCTTGCATGCATCATTTGTGTTTTTGTACATCATTTTGGCCACTGTTTATGGCAAGGTTGAGGTCTGCCATTTATAGTTTAAGTCCACCATCGCATGCTTATCATATGCTTGTTGCTTATTTGATTATATGTCTGTCCATGCTAGCCTTATGGCATATTGGTCCATGTTTGCATCACATTTGCATCTCATATGACTAGCATTTTGCATACTTAACATGATAGATTGCATCACATTTGACACGTTTTGCATCTTAGTATCATGTTGCATTTTGAGCCATATGTTGCATAACATGCATTGCATTGCTTGGTTTGGGGTGTCAAACCAAGTGGTGAGGGATAGGGGTGTTTGTACTTGAGTGACAAAACACACCTCAACCCTCGGTCACCGAGGTCCTTGACTTTGGCATGATAGGATCTTGGTCCTCATTTGTGTGTTGCATGCATTTTTACATTGAATTGGCAACATTGGCTCCTTAGGCTGTCATGCATCAAATGCACTATTGATAGCCCGAGGGTCAAGGGCCATACTCTCTTGAGTTCGTTACATGATTGGGAGAGTAGCCATGCATACACTTGCTTGAAATTCCATGCCATACACTGTCTGTCCTTGTTGCTGTCAAAAACCAGATTCTGCAGGAACTTTCTGCCGACCGCAACCCTTCCTGGGCCGATATTTCATCAACAGCCGATGGATATTTTCAATGGCCGGTGGACATCTCCTTCAGCCGATGGTGTTCCACAGTGTTCAGGGGACCTGTCCCAGAACTTTGGCAATTTTCAGAGAAGCAGGGCAGTGTAAACAGAGGCAGCAGTGGATGGTACGGACTTTCCGAGCGAGACGGTTCGAGCATGCATCATTCGCCGCATCCCGAGGCGGGGCTGTGCCACCTTTCTTTTTGCATTCATTCTGTTAATTAATTAGAAATTTGTAATAATTTATGTGTTTATTATTCGGACTGTAATATTTATTTGGACCTCCGAGTAAGGGCAATTGTGTAATAAGTGTTGCGTGAGTGTGTGTATGTCTTCCAACCCCACGTCTTTCTTCCCTTTTATATACCCCGTTATGATGGTAGACTAGGGCATATTTAAATTAGCATACCTTATGCTATGCATGCGTGCATCCATACATTTGTCTTGCATGCCACCGGGCTCGGCGCATCATTTTAACTGCATCTGTATTTCAATTCCAAATTGAATACGTGTTAGTTGCAGCATTCACACGCCATGTTTAGGATAGCCGAGCCTGTTTGGATTGCATCTTTGCATGTGTTGCATTAGCATTTCAAATATGAACTAGGATCATGCATGTGATTACTAACTAGTTCCTGTCTCGGCTTGGAGTACTCTGTAAGTTCTTTTGCTTTAGTATCCTTGCATGCGTGTGAGTGTTGCCATAAACGCATGATTACCATGAGGCTAGCTGCTTATGTGATATAACTGCTTGAATGCCTGTGGATGGAGGTTGAGTACCTAAATTGGAAAAAATGCATTAAAGCTGTGAATTTTAAGCCCACTAGATAGTGGCAAATCACCTTTTCTAAAAGCCCACTGAGGGTGGCAAAACCTGTATTTTAGCCTACTTGCGAGTAGCAAGCCATTTTCAAAACAAACATGAAATGTTTTTGCTCCAATTTAGGCGATTTGTCTATTACTTGTTTGCTGTGCGCATAACTAGTAATGCTAATGGAATAAGAACACATAATGCTTTCAAAACAAGATATCACGGTTAGTAGAGGCCGATCTTTGATCGGGCGAGAGGGGGTGCTCAAGCTTGACCTTCCCATCGACCAACGGTTTCGACTGTGGGAAGGTCACTTTGAGCACCCCTCTCTGCCCGATCAAAGATCGGCCTCTACTAACCGTGATATCTTGTTTTGAAAGCATTATGTGTTCTTATTCCATTAGCATTACTATGTTATGCGCACAGCAAACAAGTATAGACAAATCGCCTAAATTGGAGCAAAAACATTTCATGTTGTTTTGAAAATGGCTTGCTACTCGCAAGTAGGCTAAAATACAGGTTTGCCACCCTCAAGTGGGCTTTTAGAAAAGGTGATTTTGCCACTATCTAGTGGGCTTAAAATTCACAGCTTTAATGCATTTTTTTCCAATTTAGGTAACTCAACCTCCATCCACAGGCATTCAAGCAGTTATTACACATAAGCAGCAGCCTCATGGTAATCATGCTGTTATGGCAACACTCACACGCATGCAAGGATACTAAAGCAAAAGAACTTACAGAGTACTCCAAGCCGAGACAGGAACTAGTTAGTAATCACATGCATGATCCTAGTTCATATTTGAAAAGCTAATGCAACACATGCAAAGATGCAATCCAAACAGGCTCGGCTATCCTAAACATGGCGTGTGAAATGCTGCAACTAACACGTATTCAATTTGGAATTGAAATACAGATGCAGTTAAAATGATGCGCCGAGCCCGGTGCATGCAAGACAAATGTATGGATGCACGCATGCATAGCATAAGGTATGCTAATTTAAATATGCCCTAGTCTACCATCATAAGCGGGTAGTAATAAAAGGGAAGAAAGACGTGTGGTGGAAGACATACACACACTCACGCACACTTATTACACAATTGCCCTTACTCGGAGGTCCAAATAAATATTACAGTCCGAATAATAAACACATAAATTATTACAAAATTTCTAATTAATTAACAGAATGAATGCAAAAAAGAAAGGTGGCCACAGCCCCGCCTCGCGGATGCGCGGAATGATGCATGCTCGAACCGTCTCGCTTCCGTCTTGCCCGGAAAGTCCGTACCATACCACTGCCGCCTCTTTTTACACTGCCCTGCTTCTCTGAAAATTGCCAAAGTTCTGGGACAGGTCTCCTGAACACTGTGGAACACCATCGGCTGAAGGAGATGTCCACCGGCCATTGAAAATATCCATCGGCTGTTGATGAAAATATCGGCCCAGGAAGGGTTGCCGGTCGGCAGAAAGTTCCTGCAGAATCTGGTTTTTGACAGCAACAAGGACAGACAGTGTATGGCATGGAATTTCAAGCAAGTGTATGCATGGCTACTCTCCCAATCATGTAACGAACTCAAGAGAGTATGGCCCTTGACCCTCGGGCTATCAATAGTGCATTTGATGCATGACAGCCTAAGGAGCCAATGTTGCAATTCAATGTAAAAATGCATGCAACACACAAATGAGGACCAAGATCCTATCATGCCAAAGTCAAGGACCTCGGTGACCGAGGGTTGATGTGTGTTTTGTCACTCAAAGTACAAACACCCCTCATCCCTCACGCTTGGTTTGACACCCCAAACCAAGCAATGCAATGCATGTTATGCAAACATGGCTCAAAATGCAACATGATACTAAGATGCAAAACGTGTCAAATGTGATGCAATCTATCATGTTAAGTATGCAAAATGCTAGTCATATGAGATGCAAATGTGATGCAAACATGGACCAATATGCCATAAGGCTAGCATGGGACAACATATAATAAACCAAATAAGCAACAAGCATATGATAAGCATGCGATGGTGGACTTAAACTATAAATGGCAGACCTCAACCTTGCCATAAACAGTGGCCAAAATGATGTACAAAAACACAAATGATGCATGCAAGCATGCACACATCACGGTCCGTCACCTAAGCATGAAAGGGGATAACTCTAAGCATACCTAGAGGCGATATAAAAGGGCATTAAACCAACATGCTAGGCTCTGAAAATGAATAGAGGATGATGCCAAATTGAATAAATCATGCGAGTAAGGCATGCAACAATGACCTCTACTTGAAGCCAATACAGGGGGTCAAACCAAAGCTATGTCAACCAAACCTTGAAGGACCAAAATGACCTAAAACAGTCCCAAGGGACTCCAAAACAAGACTAAAGCATGCATAGATCATGGTCAAAACATGCCAAGGAATGAGTCCAAAACAAGGGCATTCAAGGTCACCAAAAGGGAGCATCACTCAATACTTATCCCAAGCAAACATGGCATGAATTTTTCAATACAAAACAAAGTTCTAGTGTGCAAAAGGGCCCTCAAAACCCACTGATATGGCAGCCTAAATGCTTAAGCATGGTAGCATACACAATGACCAACCCTTTAGGCGCAGGACTACAAGACTTCAAGGCAATTAATGAGACGCAAATGATAATGTAAGATCACATTACATGGACTGAAACATGATATTAAATGATGCCGAATGATGATAACAAGCTTACGCTAAGCATGTTGATGACCCATACAACCAAGGCTTACAAGCCAAGATGCAAAGCAACTATATCAAGCATGCCAAACATGACAAAATTAGTGGCCAACAGACTTTAAGCATGACAAAACATGGCCAAATACTTCACAAAGTTAAGTCAAAACAAGAGGATATGCTAGGCTAAACATATAGCACACTTCTAGGCAAGATGGAGAATTACAAAGCAAGTATAAAATGCATGCTAAGGGCCAACAAACCACCATTGGACAGAGATATAATATGACCTAAAACACCCAAAAAGCTTCTGAAATGGGACCAAAAATGATCAAGCATACATGTTCCCCTTTTAAGCCAAAACAAGGGTAAAAGAAGGACAAAGAGGAGAGGGGTGTCCCTCCCCTACACAAGCCTTCAAAACCACGCCATCACCACTGAAAATCCACTGGATTTCAGTGGTGAGAAGGCCAACACAACAAAGTAAACAAAGCTTAAAGAAAAGGGTACAAAAAATAGGCCAAAAGAGGCCTAAGGGGAGGAGTTCGACCCCCAATGCCAAAACACCCTTAATGAAAGATGTTAAGCACAAAAATACAAGACTTTTTCATGTTAAACACAAAGCCTAAATCAGCATGCAAGACAGGTAGAAAACTAGTGCAATATTGGGGAAACTAAAGCAAGTATCTCACCCTTGAAGAAGCCTTGAAGAACAGATGATCCAGCCACTTTCTACTGATCAAAATCAGTCCAAAACCTCAACAAACAACCCTCAATGCCTCTCAATCTCAGAGCAAGGTGTAATGGTGTGTGTATTAGTGCAAAAGTAAGGTCAAAATGCACTTTTAGGCTTCCAAACACACCCTAAGGATGAGAGAGAGGGAGATATAGAGAGAGAGTGTGTATGTATATGTATAAGCTCTGGTTTTTCTTTCAAAATTGCCAACCTAGAAGAAGGAGGAGAGCTCTCCTCTTATAGAAGTCCCCCTTGCAAAGCTTACCAAACAAGCTTGCTTAGAGGGAAATCTCTCCATACACGTGTATGGAGGGGAACAGAGTGGGTGCCAGCTATCATAGCTGACACAAAATATCTACTTAAAGTAGATGAACAGTAGTCGGCTACTCAAAATTGCCATTTTGACAAAATGGACTGCCGACCAGCAACAAAGAATGCCGATCGGCAATATATATTGCCGATGGCACAAAATCACTGGCCGGTGGCCTCAAGCCATGGCCGGTGATGTGTGGGGATGCCTCACAAGGCATTCCCTGCCCCTCCAAGGCAAAACACAAGTGTTTGGTGCAAAACCAGACACAACACGGTCGAGTCGAGAGATCCTGAGGCAAGGCGCGCAACCGAGACCTCCGGGTACTCAAGACGAACACAAACAAGGGTAATCACCAAGTGTCCCAATGGTGACGTCCAAGTCTCGATGACGGTCAAAAATGGGGTGTCTACAGTTGCCCCTCTTTGACAGAACTCGAAAGTCATAACAATGACGGGAGTGAATGTCAGAGCCCAGAGACGACCCATTTTTGACAAGGCCGAAGACTTAGACAAACATGCAAGACAAACAAGGTATGCGCCTGAAGGCAGGGGCAAAATGTAAGACAATGCACAGAGCCGGACATAACTTATTATCATGCAAAGAAAGCTGTAATGAAGCATACATGCGACAATCCACGCTAAACCTTGCCAAGGTTCTGAGTGAGGATCCTCCAGCCGTGGCAGAGAATGAGCCTGACAGGCAGAAAGTCATGGCGCTTGACACATGGAAGCAGACAGACTATCTTTGCTGGAACTATGTGTTCAACAGCTTAGCAGACTCACTCTATAGTGTGTTTTGTTCCAAGAGCTCAGCAAAAGAATTATGGGAATCTATGGACAAAAAGTACAGGACTGAGGATGCCGGGGCAAAGAAATTTGTGGTTGGCCGCTTCCTTGATTTTAAAATGGTAGATTCTAAAACTGTGATAAGCCAAGTCCAGGAGTTCCAAGTGATCTTGCATGAAATTCATGCTGAGGGGATGCCTTTGAACGAGTCATTCCAAGTTGCTGTGATCATTGAGAAACTTCCCAATGGTTGGAAGAATTTCAAGAATTACTTGAAGCACAAGCGCAAGGAAATGTCTGTTGAAGAGCTGGTTGTCCGACTCCGGATTGAAGAGGATAATAGAAAGAAAGGAGGGAGTACCTCCTCAGTAAAGGCCAATGTCGTTGAGCATGGCAAATCTTCTGGGATAAGGAAGAAGCCCCCTGTGAACAAGAGCTCTAAGCTGGGGCCAAAGGGTGGTGTTGCAAAGAAGTCGGCTTACAAGCCGCAGGAACCTGGTTATCGGTTCTTTGGAAAGTGTTATAACTGTGGTAACGAGGGGTATCGGGCTAGTGACTGCCGCAAGCAGAAGAAGCCATACAAGACCAAACCTCGTGCTCATATGGCAGACTTACAAGAGCACTCCCATGAGGAGGAGGATATGCACTTGTCTGCCGTTGTCTCTGAGGTGAATCTGGTGGGTTCAAACCCAAGAGAATGGTGGATTGATACTGGGGCTACACGCCACATCTGCTCCGAGCAGAAACTGTTTACAATTTTCGAACCGGTTACAAACGGTGAGAAGTTGTTTATGGGAAACTCTGCTACCTCGATTATTGAGGGGAAAGGAAAGGTGGTCCTGAAGTTGACGTCAGGAAAGGAGCTGACCTTGAACGAAGTCTTGTATGTTCCAGACATTCGTAAAAATCTTGTCTCAGGGTCTCTTCTTAGTAAACATGGTTTTCGCATGGTTTTTGAGTCCGACAAGGTCGTTCTTACCAAAAGCAGAATGTATGTGGGTAAGGGTTATATGCTGGGGGGTATGTTTAAACTCAATGTTATGACTGTTATCCCAAAGATGAATAAAGGTGCATCTTCTTCTGTTTACATGCTTGAGTCTTCCAATTTGTGGCATGGTAGACTAGGACATGTGAACTTTGAATCTTTACGTAGATTAATCAAGTTAGATCACATACCATCTTTTAAGATTAATCCGAAACACAAGTGTGAAACTTGTGTTGAAGCAAAGTTGACAAGATCTTCGTTTCATTCCATTGAAAGAAGTTCAGAACCGTTGGATTTAGTAGATAGTGATGTGTGTGACTTAAAATTTATACAATCACGTGGTGGCAATAAGTACTTCATCACTTTTGTTGATGATTGCACTAAGTATTGTTATGTCTATTTGCTCAAAAGCAAAGATGAGGCGATTGACAAGTTTGTTCTTTATAAGAATGAAGTTGAAAATCAAGTAGGCCGCAAGATTAAGGCTCTAAGAAGTGATCGTGGTGGTGAGTATGAATCTCCGTTTATTGAGACTTGTGCTCAATCTGGGATTATCCACCAAACCACGGCGCCTTATTCTCCTCAGTCTAATGGGATTGCTGAGCGGAAGAATAGGACGCTAAAGGAAATAATGAATGCAATGTTGATAAGTTCTGGATTGCCACAGAACTTGTGGGGAGAAGCAATTCTCTCCACGAATTACATTCTAAATAGAATCCCTTGGAAGAAAGTAGAAAAGACTATATAAATTATGGAAAGGCCGCAGGCCTTCATATAATTTCCTACGAATGTGGGGGTGTCTTGCAAAAGTGGCAATTCCTACACCCAAAGGGCACACCAGTGAGAACATAATGGTGGTAGGAGTAATTCCCGTGTGAGATCTATTGTCTCAGTTTACATAAACGGTAGAGCAGTTCAAGATGTCTTATTCACTGATTGCATATCGGTTTCTTGTTCATAAGTCTGAAATTCCAGACATACACAGGAATACCATCATGGAGTCAAGGAATGCATGTTTCTTTGAAGACATTTTTCCTTACCGAACCCATGCAGGGGTTCTAAGGTCTTTGGAGCAATTTGATGAGCTTGCTAGTGAGGATGATCATGTTGATGATCCAGGTGATGATCAAATTGAGGTTTTAGATAAGCCCAAACGGAGTAAAAGGGCTAGGACATCCAAATCTTTTGGTCCAGACTTCTTGACTTATATGGTTGAGAACGAACCTCAAACTTTTCACGAAGCTGTGACTTCTCCTGAGAGTCCTTTATGGAAAGAAGCGATCAAAAGTGAGATTGACTCTATCTTACAGAACCACACCTGGGAGTTGATAGATTTACCTCCAGGTTGTAAGCCTTTAGGCTGCAAATGGATTTTTAAACGAAAGATGAAGGTCGATAGGTCTATTGACAAGTATAAGGCGAGGCTCGTTATCAAAGGGTACAGGCAACGAGAAGGCCTGGATTACTTTGATACGTACTCACCTGTAACTAGGATAACATCCATTCGCATAGTAATTGCGATAGCAGCTTTGCGCAATCTTGAGATACACCAGATGGATGTAAAGACAGCTTTCTTAAATGGGGATTTGAATGAAGGAATCTACATGGAGCAAACTAAAGGGTTTTCAGCTCCAGGACAAAGCAAGAAAGTCTGTAAACTTGTCAAATCGTTGTATGGTTTGAAGCAAGCGCCTAAACAATGGCATGAGAAGTTTGACAATGTAATGTTGTCAAATGGGTTTCGAATCAACGAATGTGACAAGTGTATTTATGTCAAAGACACTGACAGAGGTTATGTCATTTTGTGTCTATATGTTGATGATATGCTCATTATAGGTAGTAACGATGAAATGATCAAAACTACCAAGAAGTTGTTAAACTCTAAATTTGACATGAAGGATATGAGCATTGCAGATGTTATTCTGAGAATTAAGATTACCAGAATCTCTGACAAAATTGTACTTTCTCAGTAAACTGTGATAAGCCAAGTTCAGGAGTCCCAAGTGATCAGATACGAGGTGTGTCCATCGACACCTGTAGACTTAAGTCTACACTTTACCAAGAATAATAAAGAGAGTGTCTCTCAGTTAGAAATTCTCGGGTAATTGGAAGTTTAATGTATCTGATGAGTTGTACTAGGCCAGATATAGCTTACTCGGTTAGTAGTTAGTAGATACACAAGTAATCCTGATGCTTCTCATTGGAAGGCATGCATTGTGCGGGTGTTAAGGTATTTACGCTACACTCGGGATTAGGGTTGCATACTCGATATCCACGGTGCTTGAAGGATATAGTGACACGAATTGGATATCAGATATAAAGGACTCAAAGTCCACTAATGGATATGTGTTCACTCTTGGTGGGCAGCCTGTGTCTTGGAAATCTTCCAAGCAAACGTGTATATCTAGATCAATGATGGAATCAGAGTTTATTGCTTTGGATAAAGCAACGGAAGAAGCAGAATGGCTTCTCCATTTCATTGAAGATATTCCACGTTGGTCTAAACCTGTGCCAGCTATTTGTATTTCATTGATTGTCAATCTGCAATTGGTAGGGCACAGAGATAATGTTATAAATGGAAAAAGTCTAGACATATTCGTCGTAGACATAATTCCATACGACAACTACTCTCGAATGGAGTTGTCTCTTTAGACTATGTAAAGTCTAAGGACAACATTGCGGATCCGCTAACCAAAGGGTTAAGTCGAGTGTTAGTCGAAACGTCGTCAAAAGGAATGGGGTTAAGGCCTTTGGAAGTTACCGGAATGGAAACCCAACCTAGTTGACTGGAGATCTCAAGATCTAGGTTCAATGGGACAACCTAGTTGCGTGTAACGGTGGTATGTCACTGAGGCGGTTAAACCTCCAGCCATTCCTTCTATTAGTGATACCTGCAAGTGTAGAGGATAAGCTGAGCTTTTAATGACTCTTATGTGTTAAGCTGTTGAGCTAAGTATTGCAGGATACTTTAGTAGAGTCACCTATGTGAGTTTAAAGTGGGGCCGCTTCTAGAAAAATTGGGCAGGCCAAGAATCTTTGAAACCACTCGCTGAACCAGGCTAGTGTCCAAGGCCACACAGGGCACACTAGTGAGAACATAATGGTGGTAGGAGTAATTCCCGTGTGAGATCTTTTGTCTCAGTTTACATAAACGGTAGAGCAGTTCAAGATGTTTTATTCACTGATCTGCCAGTAAACTCGATAGGTTTTTACTGGGAGAGGTTCAAAGCCAAAAGCTACCTTCTCTGATGTCGGGGTTAGTCCGTTGTACTCTCTCTCAGAGTCTTTATTGTTGAACGATGTCCGTTTGTTGAGTCATTCCGTCAATTTTTATTCATGTGGGGGATTGTTGGAAAAAATGATTTTTGGGGACTTTAATTTAATATTAAAGTGTGGTGACTTTAATTAAATATTAAAGTGGGTCCTAACCATTTTTTGTGTTGGGTCCAAGTGAGCCAAAAAACCATTGGGTTTTGAATAAGAAATTGTCAAGAAATTGCTTCATGATGCTAGATTCATGAATAGGATTTTAAAGAGTATTTAAATCTTTTTTCTTGGCTAAAGGGTGTGAATCCTTTGGGCATCCATACTTTTCATTTTGTGGAAAGGGGCTATGGATGCTTGGTGTTTTAATGACTAGCCTTAAAGGCTGGTGGCTATTCCTCTCTCCCCTATACATGTATAAATTGAGACCCTCCAGTCAAGTTTCAATATAGAAATTTTTGCTTCCATTTTACAAGTCAGTTTGCTTGATAATTCCTATTGTGAGAGAGTGTTTCCATTGTTTTGTTCGCTAAGCTAGACTGATAGTGCTTCTGCCGTAGCTGGTTTTGACCGTCGTATCCTGGGAGACAGACGTTGGGTTTCCTCAAGTACTCGATCCGTGAGGCGGCGAAATCTGTTTTAAGGAAACTGCTTCCGTGCAGGCTTCGGTTTTGTCTCTTTACCCTTTATTGTTTTTTGTGTATTTCTGTTGAAATTTAGTTGTAATTATCAGCATATGTTCTTAGTATATAATTTGTTTTCTTCATAAATCTATTTATTTAACTTCACAATTTTGAACAACAGTTATTGTTCAAAAAAAAACATGAAGCTTAGTTTTGAGTTCTCCAAGGAATAGCTAAACCTTATGCTATATTTTAGTACTATTAATTTTAACTTAAATTTTATACAAGATTTAGTTATAACTAAAATTTCATAACACTTTTTCTTTTTATATCACGCATCCTCATATAGCAATACTATTGGTATTTTGTTAAAAAAAATGAATTACAGAATTTACACCATTGAAACAATATTGCTAAAAGAAAGCAATAACTAAACATTTAGCTAATTAACTATTAGGGATACTATACGGCTGTGTTTGGAATATGAATTTAAATAAGGATTTGAAAATAAAAAGGTGAAAATATGAGGCAAATGTGAGTGAAATATAAGTTAATTTTTATTTATTTATTTTCAAATTCCTATCCAAATTTACGATCCAAATATTAGCAGGTATTTTAATATTATAATGTTATTTGTTGGTTTTTCTTTTCTTTTCCTCTAAGTCTCCTGTCTTATCCAAGTCTTGGTTTTGGTCCACCAAGACTTATCCTTTTCAAGTCTACCATGCTTATCCATCCAAAGCCTTACAAGATAAGGCCTTGCAAAACTTATCTATTAAGTCTTAGTTTTGGTCTTTGTCTCCTCTTGCTTATCCATTCCAAGACTTCCAGGTAAGTCACCAAGTCTTGGTCAAGTCCTTATTTTCTTATCCACCAAGATAGACTCTCCTATATATCTTAGGTCCTATCTAGAGGGACACGAGAGGTGAAGAAGTTTTGGATTGCTTTGTTATGTCTAATGTGAGATTATCAGGCAAATAAAAAGGGTGTGTGTGATAAAGCTTTGGGTTTAACCAATTGTGCAGTATTAGTGAACCATACGACTTAGTCGGGCTGTTGTATCCTGGGGGGGACAAGTCAAGGTTTTTCTGCTGCATCGGTGTGAGGCTTTGCCTAACCGCAGAGGGCTTGAATCTCCTTAAAGAGAGCGAGTTTCCCGCGCCTCAGCCTTGATAATAAGTTATTGCAATTTTATTATTTGTATTTTCTGGTGTGTTATTTGTAATTATCACCAACAATTTTAAGGAGATTCAAATAGAAAAAGTTCATGGAGCCAGTACTGGAGAAGCGCAACGAGAATACCGGCGATCTCAACAAGCCCTTCCGGTTCAAGGGAGCTCATTTCAAGAGATGGAAAGGCAAGGTGCTTTTCTACCTCAGTCTCCTCAAGATGGCTTATATCCTGACCGAGAAAAATCTGAACAAAGTCCCCACTGAAGAGATGACCGACGAGGAGTATGCTGCTCATCTTGAAAACACTGAGAAATACAACACAGATGAGTATAAATGTCAATATTATCTTTTGAATTGTCTTTCAGATCAATTTTATGATTATTATGATACTACTTACACCACTGCCAAGAAAATTTGGAAAGTCTTGCAGAACAAATATGACACTGAAGAGGCATGCGCTAAAAAATATGCTGCAAGTCATTTTTTCCGCTATCAGATGATAGATGGAAAATCAGTAGTGGAGCAAGTTCAAGATTTTCAAATGTTAGTAGCTGAAGTTAGATCTGAAGGCATCAAAATTGGAGACAATCTTGTTGTAGCAGGTATTGTTGACAAACTTCCATCATCTTGGAGGGAGTTCCAGAAGTCGATGCGTCATAAGCAAAAAGAGACGTCCTTGGAGACTCTAATCACACGGATTCGAGAGGAGGAGGAAGCACGAGGACAAGATGCGCTTATGACACAAGAGCATTCCACTGCTAAGGTAAATTTAACTTCTAGAAATACTTCACCTAAAGGTCGATTTCATAAAAATAGTCACTTGAAGCCAGTTAAAAAAATTTGGAAAAATACTGGGAGGCCACAAAATAAGAATTACTCGAGGCAAAAGAAATAGAACCAAGAACCCCCTTTACAAGATCTGACAAATGTGACATGTTTTGTGTGTGGCAAAAGTGGGCATATTGCTCGAACTTGCAAATTTCGGAAACAACAGTCTCGACCACAGGCTAATGTTACCGAGGAACCATTTGTGGCTATGATCACAGATATTTTTATGGTTCAATCTGTAGAAGGGTGGTGGGCAGACTCTGGTGCCAATAGGCATGTCTGCTATGATAAAGATTGGTTCAAAGATTTCACTCCTTTTAATGAGGAGATGACTGTTATGCTTGGTGACTCCAGTTTAACCAAGGTGCTCGGGTGTGGGGATGTTGAGCTGAATTTTACCTCTGGACGTGTGCTGGTTTTAAAAGATGTGTTGTACACATCGTCCATGAGAAAAAATTTGATGTCAAGTTATTTGCTCAACAAAGTTGGTTTCAAACAAACTATTGAATCTGACAATACGTAATCACTAAAAAAGGCATATTTGTGGGGAAAGGATATGCCTGTGATGAAATGTTTAAATTAAATGTTGAGAATAAGAAAGCACATGTTTCTGTTTACATGCTGTCTTCTATGAATTTTTGGCATGCTCATCTATGTCATATTAATAGCCGATATGTGGGAGTCATGAGTAGTTTAGGATTAATTCCCAGACTAACAAATAAGTTTGAGAAATGTGAAATTTGCAGTCAAGCAAAAATAACTAAAATGCCTCATAAAAATGTGGTGAGAAATACTGAATTGTTAGAATTAATTCACACTGATTTATGTGAATTTGAAGAAATTTTAACACGTGGTGGAAATAGATATTTTATCACTTTTATTGATGATTTTTCAAAATACACTTATGTATACTTGTTGAAAAATAAAAGTGATGCTTTTGAAAAATTTAAAGAATTCCTTCTTGAAGTTGAAAATCAATTCGGTAAAAAGATTAAAAGATATAGAAGTGATAGACGCCGGGAGTATGAATCTTTTGGATTCAACTCATTTGCTCAGTCTTTGGGAATAATCCATGAAACTACTCCACCATATTCACCTACATCTAATGGTGTAGCAGGAAGAAAAAATAGAACTTTAACTGATTTAACAAATGCTATGCTAATTGAAGCAGGTGCTCCCTCAAATTTATGGGGAGAAGCAATTTTAACTGCATGTTATGTTATGAATAGAGTGCCACATAAAAAAAATAAAAGTTACACCTTTTGAGTTGTGGAAAGGGCATAAGCCAAATTTGAGATATTTGAGAGTCTGGGGTTGTCTAGCTTTTCTTAGACTTGTGGACCCTAAAAGACCTAAATTAGGTGTGAAAGCTACCACTTGTGCTTTTCTTGGATATGCAACAAATAGTACAGCTTATAGATTTTTTGATATTGAAAACAAAATAATTTTTGAATCAGGTGAGGCAATTTTTCATGAAGAAAAATTTCCTTTTAAACCTAAAAATGGTGGGAGTCAAAATTATCAAGAAAATATTTTATCTAAAACCGGCTCCTCTACTCCTCTTTTACAAAACCAAGATACTGTAGTTTTTGAACCAAGAAGGAGTAAAAGAGCCAGATTAGAAAAAGATTTTGGCCCTGACTATCATGTTTTTAATATGGAGGAAACTCCATTAACTTTACAAGAAGCTTTGGCATCTCATGACTCTGTTTTTTGGAACAAGGCTGTAAATGATGAGATGGAATCATTATTATCCAATATAACTTGGGTATTAGTAGATTTACCACCAGGTTGTAAAACTATTGGCTGTAAATGGGTTTTGAGAAAAAAAACTTAAACCGGATGGAACTATTGATAAATATAAAGCAAGACTTGTTGCAAAAGGTTTTAAACAACAAGCAGATCTTGACTTTTTTGATACATTTTCTCCGGTTACTAGAGTTACATCCATTAGATTATTAATTGCAGTGGCTGCAATTCATGATCTAAAAATTCATCAAATGGATGTTAAGACAGCTTTTTTAAATGGAGACCTGGTTGAAGAAATCTATATGGATCAACCTGAGGGTTTTGTGGAACTCGGTCAAGAAAGCAAAGTGTGCAAGCTAGTTAAATCCCTATATGGCTTAAAACAGGCCCCTAAACAGTGGCATGAGAAATTTGATTCCTTCATGATTGAGAATGGCTATAAAACGAATGAATGTGATAAATGCATTTACTATAAATCTGAAGAGACTTCATATGTCATTATTAGCCTCTATGTGGATGATTTACTTATATTTGGCTCTAATTTTCATATCATCGTGGAAACTAAAAATATGCTTAGTAGTCATTTTGATATGAAAGATCTTGGTGAGGCTAATTATACTTTGGGAATGAAAATTACCAAAACTTGTGATGGTATATTTCTTGATCAGTCGCATTATGTTGAGAAAATTTTGAAAAAATATAATTTTTATAACTCTAAGCGTGTTCTTACTCCTTTTGATCCTCATGTGCATTTATTTCCTATTGAAAATGATGAGGATGTAATTAATCAAAAGGAATATGCTAGTATGATTGGTAGCTTGCGTTATGCGACTGACTGTACTAGACCTGACATTGCATATGCAGTTGGAGTACTTAGCAGGTTTACTAGCAAGTCTGGCAGTGATCACTGGCTAGCCATTGAGCGTATTATGAAATATTTATCTGGTACCATAAAATATGGCTTGTTTTATAATAAGTATCCTGCAGTACTTGAATGTTACAGTGATGCCGATTGGAATACCTTGTCAGGTGATTCATTATCAACCACTAGTTACTTATTTACATTGGGCGGTGGTGCTATAAGTTGGAAATCGAAAAAACAAACCATTATTACTAATTCAACAATGGAGGCTGAGCTTATTGCTTTAGCTACAGCTAGTGAAGAAGCAAATTGGTTAAGAGATTTGTTAAATGAAATCTCTTGTTGGGAAAAACCGATTCCACCTATATTGATTCATTGTGATAGCACCGCAGCAATTGGTTGAGTTAATAACCGTTATTATAACGGTAAATCCAGACCTATCAGAAGAAAACACAGTACTGTGAGATCTTATATGAATAATGGCATTATAAATGTGGATTATATTAAATCTGATGATAATCTTGCAGATCCATTAACTAAGGCCTTAGCAAGAGATAGAGTCTGAAATACATCGAGGGGGGTGGGGTTGAAGCCCATTGAATATAGCAGGAGCCATGTATGAAGATACTCAACCTAGGGACCAGAGACCCTGTAACTGGGTTCAATGAGAAAAACGATCATATGATGGCCGTGAGAAATGCACCAAATTACTTTTTACCCATCCCTATGATGTAAGTGCATTTATCCTGTAACGTTGTAGAGATTGAGTTATTAAAAAACTCTTAATGAATTTCTGTAGCTCTTATTGAGTGGGCTGTCATAGTTACAGGAGCACCCTTGACAAAATTCACCTATGTGAGTGTGGTAGTGGGGCCGCTACCTATGAGATTTGGGCTAATTCTCAAACATACTCATGAATCCTGGGATCGCACAAGGCCGTAATGTGCTAGCTTTTAAAGCTTTTGTGAACACTTGGAATATTATGTGTGTGCAATAATTATTTATTTCCCTTAAGTAGTCATAGTTCAATGCTGAGCATACTATTGGCTCTGGAGTAGATATTATTGCTTCACTAATGGAGGTTCAATGCAGAGCACACTTACCGTGATGCATAATATCCTTATTTGCCTAATAATCTCAGTTTTTGTTATCTATAATATTAAAATAGGTGGGGGAATGTTAGCAGGTATTTTAATATTATAATGTGTTATTTGTTGGTTTTTCTTTTCTTTTCCTCTAAGCCTCCTGTCTTATCCAAGTCTTGGTCTTGGTCCACTAAGACTTATCCTTTTCAAGTCCACCATGCTTATCCATCCAAAGCCTTACAAGATAAGGCCTTGCAAAACTTATCCATTAAGTCTTTCTAGTCTTGGTCTTTGTCTCCTCTTCCTTATCCATTCCAAGACTTCCAGGTAAGCCACCAAGTCTTGGTCAAGTCCTTCTTTTCTTATCCACCAAGATAGACTCTCCTATATATTGAGCTTAGGTCCTATTTAGAGGGACACGAGAGGTGAAGAAGTTTTGGGTTGCTTTGTTATGTCTAATGTGAGATTATCAGGCAAATAAAAAGGGTGTGTGTGATAAAGCTTTGGGTTTAACCAATTGTGCAGTATTGGTGAATCATACGACTTAGTCGGGCTGTTGTATCCTGGGGGGGACAAGTCAAGGTTTTTCTGCTGCACCGGTGTGAGGCTTTGCCTAACCGCAGAGGGCTTGAATCTCCTTAAAGAGAGCGAGTTTCCCGCGCTTCAGCCCTGATAATAAGTTATTGTAATTTTATTATTTGCATTTTCTTGTGTGTTATTTATAATTATCACCAACACCAAACATAATGTAAAAATTGACTAAAAAAAGGAGAAAGGACAAGGGCTATGGAGTGATTGGAATTGAGGTGGATATATGCGGAGTTTCCTCTATATAATAAACTGGGGATGTACAAAAAAAAAATTAGTGGAACAGGTAAATTGGTTCAGTCCAAACCAAATCATATAATATAGTTCATTTTAATTTTTTAAATGATTAAAAATCATTGATTATGATTTGATTAACGAATTAAGACTTAAAAAATCATAGTGAACTGACCGAACCGTTCCTTGTTTTTTTTTCTTTTTAATTTTAGTTTTAGTAAAAAGTATTGAAAGGGATAAATCAAATATTAAATTTTCAACTAAACCTACACAATTTGTGATTATGTCACACTTCTAAATTTATATAAGTAATATTTCTTTATAGACACACATAAATATTGTCTTGAATTTGTTTATTTATTTTTGATAAGTAATATTATTCTAAATTCATAAAATCATTATTTACTTCTATATGTTATGCTGCAAGTAATTCAATTTCTATTGATAATTGAAAAAACACTTAAATATAATTGTCCAATTGTAAAATCAAATCAGAATTACGGTTCCTCCTTTGGACGATTACCACTCATAACAAGCTTTGATAAGCCTTGTAGCTCGTATATCATGTCACACTTCTTTTAAATCCAAAATGGTTAAGAGACTGGAAAAAAAATGAAAAAAAATAAAGATATCTTACATTATAGATAGATCGAAAAATAAAAGTAAGAACTTTGAAAATGTTGAATTGTGTTCGCATTGGGATAAGTTGTTTTACAATGGAACTAGAAAACCAAATTTTCTACCAAACAAATGACCAAATGTCTCACATGGGTGTGGGGTCTGCAATTTTGTGGGCCCCACACCCATGTGAGACATTTGATCATTTATTTGGTAGAAAGTTTGGGACCTCTAGCATTCTCTATAAATTCTATCATAAAAATGCCACGTAGAAAATATGCTCTTTCAGAGGATGAATCGGCTCCATAAACAAAACCCATAAATTATCACACAATTTTGAGGAAAATCGACGACTATGAAGCCCTCTTAACAACATGTTACACAATAACGAGTTGACAAAATACATTAGCAAAGCAAATGATACGAATGACCTTGTCAACAAGTAATTTGTTTGGTTTGAATTTTTTGAATTAAGTTTTTTAAAAATTAAGTTTTTTAGTTTTCGTTTTTGTTTTTGTTTTTAGTGAATATTTTTAAAATTTTAAACATTTTTTTTACTTTTTTAGATGCACCTTACTTAGATATATCTAGAAAGTAAAAAAATTATGAAAAATTATTTTTAAAAATTAATAAATACATAAAAATATAAAAAATGTACTGAATTCTTGTATTTTTTTGTATTTTTGGTATTTTGTGAATTTTTAAAAGGTTTTTTTCAATTTTTTATATTTTTTTGGTATATTTTTGTTAGGTATGTTTAAAAATTAAAAAAAAAAATTACTCAAAATATTAAAAAAATTCAATAAAAATTAAAGAAAAAACACGAAAAATAAAAGAGTAGAATTTTCTAAAAAATGTTTTTGAAAAATGATAACCAAGCATGCTATGCCATTCTATTTTAAACAAAATCACTGGTTGTGTAGATCTGGTTTAGACTCGTTCAGTTTTGGGTCGCACAAGCTTGGACTGGTTGGTCTTCTTTGAGATTAGGCTTTATGTTACTGTTAAGTGTGAGCTGGGTCTTTATTTGCAACAAAAAATGGCTGGACTCAATTAATTAGTGTCCAGCTAGGGTAAATTATGAGGGCCAGACTGTTGTGGCTGTGGATGTTGTTTGGGCCCTTCTTTCGAAAATTGGGCTGGATTAGTTTTGTTTAGATGGGTTTAGATGAGCCTTTGTTTCTCGATAGAAGTCGTCTCAAACTTGTTTTATAGTCTTCCATATTAGAGCCCAAAATAGGTGATATAAAATGATGAAAAAAATAGGACAAATTACCAACACCCCTCGAGATTTGACTAAAATACAAATTTCTTCCTAAGGTTTGAAAAATTACATCCCGTCTCCTGAGATTTATATTTTCATAACAAATTGCCTCCTGTGATTTATATTTGCATAACAAATTCCCTCCTAATTTGTTATGCAAATATAACATTCAGGGGCAATTTGTAATTTCTCAAACTTTAAGGGGGAATATGTATTTTAGTCAAATCACGAGGGGGTGTTGGTAATTTGCCCAAAAAAAAAAGTAATATATAACATTTCTTAAAGAAGTATTATAAAGCAACAAATACAAACTAATAAAACATAAATAAAAACATCAAAATTCTTAAATAAAATTTATAATCTTAAATTTATCTTTGTCTAATATCTTCCAATCCCTACCAAATGTACATTCAATTATTTCAAATTTTAGAGTTATTTTGGTATATTAACATAGGAAACAAAATTTGTTTCTGCTGATGCTGAAGCTGTGTCTGGTTGATGGTTACTTTTGTTCATTTACCTTTTTATTTGTTTGGCTGTTTTGCTTCTGCTTTATGGCAGTCTCCTATTTGAAAAAAAAAAGCAAAAACATAGGGAACAAATTTTGTCCAATCCAAAATGTTATTTGGGTCTTGAGCCTGCCACTATAAGTTCTATTTTAATGATCTGATTTACTCTTAGGCCTATATTGAGAAGTTATTTTTTTATTATTATTAGGCTTTTTTTTTTTGAAAAAATGCACAAAAAAAATAAAAAAAATAATATGATCTAAATAAGTCAATAAGTTAATAAACTAATTTTTTTATAGGCCTAAATTCAATTTTTTTTTTTTTAGATATTTCCTAAACTTTTACAAAATTATTATACTAACCGATGTACCACTTATCATATTAATCAATTGAGCCTTGCTAACAAGTGTTCATAGAATAAAAATAAAAGACAAAATATATGTAAGACATAATATATTTTTTACTAATATAAATACATTTTTATTGAAATCAATAAATTTTTTAATATTTTTATATATTTTCAAGAAACTTTTTACATAGTTTTCAACATTAAATAATACATAAGAAATACTTGTTAGCATTTATCTAATTAATTTTATATTATATTTTGAATTTCTAAACTTTATAATTACACATGATATTAATTAATTAGTATAAAAAAAAAAGTTCGTAAAAGTTTCAATCCATTCTCCAATTTCATATTTTGAACTTCCAAAATTCAAAATCCACGAACCCCTCATTCAAAATGCGCCACCGGAGCCACCACCGGAGCCACCACTAGCCCTAATATGCGCACTGCGCACCCCCTCTCTCTCTCTCTCTCTACTAGGTCAGCTTCTCTCTCTCTTTCCTCCATCTTTCTCCAAAATCGGCCTCTCTGCTCGAAATCAATTTCCACTTTTTTGGGTTTTGAATCACCCGATCTCCAAGTAATGTTTCGAATTCTCTTCAATCCTCAAACCTCAGCACCCATATCCACCACCACGCTTCTCTCTACTCTCTTCCCAATCATGCAATAATTAAAATCCCCTTTCTTTCTCTTTCTCACTCCTTAACCCTAATCCTTTTTCTTCAAGATTTTCCAAGAAATGGACCCATCTCTTCTCGATGACATAATCAATCGGCTTCTTGAAGTTAGAGGGAAACCCGGAAAGCAGGTGCAGCTATCGGAGTCGGAGATCAAGCAGTTGTGTGTAGTTTCTAGGGATATTTTCTTGCAACAGCCTAATCTATTGGAACTTGAAGCACCCATCAAAATTTGTGGTATTTTGCATCAAACCCACTTGGTTCTTGCTGTGTTTTTGAGTTTTGAGTTTTGTGTTTTGGTTTAATTGCTTTAATTATTTGTACTTGGTTTTGTTTTTTTGTTGAATTTGTGCTCTTTTTAGGGACTAAATTGATGGCTTTTAGTTAATGGTTTGTGCCCTATCTGTTTTTTTTATTGGGTTTGTTATGTATGTGTGAGTTAGTTGGAAAGCTTTGTGTAGGGCATGGATTGAATTGCATATCTTTATTGAATTGTTTTTCAGTTTTGGAATTAGTTGAGAGAGTTTACCCTTTTGCAATCAACCAATATCTATGTATTGAATAACAAAAATCTATACCCATTATGTATGTGTGTAGGGCATGGATTGAATTGCATATCTTTATTGAATTGTTTTTCAGTTTTCGAATTAGTTGAGAGAGTTTACCCTTTTGCAATCAACCAATATCTATGTATTGAATAACAAAAATCTATACCCATTATGTATGTGTGAGTTTGTTTTCCAATTTGGAATACAATGAGTTCGTTTTCTTGAGTTAGTTGGAAAGTTTTGTGTAGGGCATGCATTGAAGTGCATATCTTTATTGAATTCTTTTTCAGTTTTGGAATTAGTTGAGAGAGTTTACGCTTACCCTTTTGCAATATGTCTGTATTGAAGTAACAAAAATCTATACCTAGTGTTAGTGTCGGTCTTCTGGTATGTTCTAGACATTGTTCACAGTAATGAGTTGTGTTGGGTTCTTATTTTGGACATTTTGACTTTAGAATAGAAATGCACCAGCTGAACTAATTTGTCACCCCTTTCCAAGTGTGATTTCTATGTTATTTAGGGCTGTGCCTAAGGACATATCGGTTGAAGTAGCTTCTTCTTTTTGATCAATCAAAACACTTCCCATACTGTATAAGCTTCTTCCAAAGCATATGGCTTTTTGGATGAAGGTGAGGGTATCTGTACTGATGGGACCTGTTCAGTTTACATAATTTTACTATTGTGAATGTTTATGTATATATGGAAGAGATTGTAAATATTTTAGATAATGTGTGAGGTGGGAGTGCTACAGTTATTTTATACTCATTCTGCTGTGCACGCAGAATCTTTATAGATTGATTATTATAAGTGCTGATTATGCTCTCTCCCTTCCCTTCTCCCTTGTTCTCTCTCCTTTTTCTATTTAGGGTATTCATAGGGAAAGTGTTATTGCAAGATGTGTAGGTGTGCATGAAACTATAAATGCAATGGAATGGTCCAGACTTGTCTTTTGATACTTCCTAACTGGTTGTTTTGTTTGATCATAGAGTAGTTTTTTTTCCCAGGTTTTTTATGCACCCAGTACTCCACTGTAGT
This sequence comes from Camellia sinensis, assembly GCF_004153795.1. Classification (NCBI taxonomy): domain Eukaryota; kingdom Viridiplantae; phylum Streptophyta; class Magnoliopsida; order Ericales; family Theaceae; genus Camellia; species Camellia sinensis. The sequence goes on along the minus strand of NW_021027866.1, from coordinate 803,672 downwards.
GGAGCTTTATGTAGGTTATGTGTAGGATGTTGTTTACGACAATGACAAGGAAAATACACTTACCTGTGTGGCCATGTACGAAACTGGGGCTTGAACACTGAATATCCCTCTTTTAGCTGTGCAGCTGATAAATAAAAAAATAAAATCCTTCTTTTAATTGTGGCAGGGGATGCTGGTATCTGTTCATGACATTATTAAGAATAAATCTTTTGATTTCCCCCTCCTTTTTGCTTTTTCCTTTTGTCTTTTTGTACTTTTCCTTCTTCGTCTTTTTTTTTCTTTCTTTCTTTTCTCCCACATTTCTTTTCTACTAACTTCAGCTAGATGGGCTGCCTTGTCAACTAGGAAGTAGATGCCTTTATTTCAAAATATGCATCCGATATTTTTTATAGTTCATCAGTCTCTGGTGTGTGGAAGTGACCATAGCTTAAGTAATGCATCCAAAATCACTATAGTCTGCTACTATCAATATGGGTGAAGAGATGATTTTTCAAGTGTCATCCATTTGGAAAACATGCGGATATATTTCAAATATCAGAACTAACATATAATGAGTGAGATTAATTAGAGATAAATGTTGATTTTTTGTGGCTGATGTATGTTTCAAATTTCAGAACTAGCATATGTTGATGTGACCTTTATAGAGATATATAAATTTGTTTTGGCTCGTAGCCTTTTGTATATGCGGTAATTAGGTGATGTGAATGATTTTTTTGTTACTTTTGAAATCTTCATGGGATTAACTAAGTATTGTGGTTTTAAATGAATGCGAGGAATTTAACTGTTTGTCAGCCTTAAGTTGATGTTTTGGAGGTGATTTTATTATATGCATGGTTGGAAGTTGACACCGCCAGCCTTGATTTTTGTGACTCATATGATATAGCTGCTGTTGTTTTGGTGATTAAAATATTAATTGGAAAGGATGCCAATGAAATTTCTTTGTTCTTGGTCACTATATGGCTGTTGTCCTCCTATTGACTGCGTTAGAAAGTGTTAGAGGTTGTGACTCATGTATGATGCATCTTTTGTCTTCTTGATTTGTGTCTTCTTTAAGTTGCCATTGTTGTTTCTAATTTCAATTATGTGGACTTTTCATGTTTTGAAATATTGAAATGCCCCTGCCAGTTGAACATAATTTTGCATTGCGAGGATAATTTGTATGGGTGTATGTGCTGGGCCAGTGGTTGGTGAGTTTTTTGTTCCTATACCTTTCCTAAAAGATATAGGAAAGATTTATCCAAAAAAATAAAAATAAGAAATAAAATTTCGAAAAGATTTCAGTTTCTTGCTTTCAATATCATTTTTGTAGCAACTGAATCTATGCTGGTGAATGATGCTAGTGCGGGGGAGACCATATGAAGCTTACGCGAGGTATTGTGTTCTACCTGCGGCAAATTTTTGTTTTGGATGTTTGGTTGGTTTGGTTTGTAGTTGGCATGGTCAATTTTTTCATATTCTACAGAGGGATAAAGTTAAAAATACGTGATTAGTCACTTCTCTATGTGGTTTTTTTTCCTTGCTAGGTTAGGCGATGTGATATTAAAAGACTCACTGTTAGATTCTGCAGGAAGGGAAAAAAAAGTTCCCAGTGTGTGCGCATGTTTTGTACTCCCTCCGTCCCAAAATATTGGTCCCTTTTGGGGAATCCAACTTTTTTTGGTAGTACACTTATTGCATTTGAAAAAATTTGGTTTTCCAAAATTACCCTTTTGATAGTACATTTTTTGGGAATATCAATGTCATAATTGTACTTTTTAAATTGTTTATTAATTTAAAAGAAGGGCAAAATAGGAAATTTACATTATTTTTGTACTTGATTTATAAAGAGGGACTAATATTTTGGGACAATGAAAAATGAAATAAGGGACTAATATTTTGGGACGGAGGGAGTAGTCACTATGTTACTATAACATTGGTTTTATAAATACTACAATTAACATACAGTGAACTTGTCTTTTGCCTATGCATTATATAATTTACTAGAGGGGTGTCTCGAGCAATGTGTATTGGCTACTATTTTTCAAATTAGGTTATCTCACTATTTCTTGCAGTTATGTAGTGCAATTATCTTCCTTGCCACATCAGGCGTTGTGTCATAGTTTCTGCTTAGGTAATATCTGGTCAAATACCAAAAGCCTGCTGCCACAACTTTATAACTGGATAGATTTTGGAAGATGGAGTGTTTTTTTTTTAGTCTGCCGGAAACTGCTGTATTGCTTATCCATTCAATGCAATTCTTTCCATGTTTTCCTGTCTAACATGGTTTGACACAAGTCGTTTTCTTAAAATTGTGATAGGTTTTCTTCTTCTTTATTTTTTTTCCCCAGACCTTGTATTGTATGTTCTTTGCATTAAGTAAATGTAAATGTATACATTACATATGATAATATGTAACTTTTTTCCCCTCCTTATTTGCCGTTGTTCTCTTATGTAAGCTGCAGAATACATTATGTGGTTAGGTCTGTAGATCCATGATAGTTATCTATTTTTCTGGAATTTTTTTTCAGAAGAGTTGTATATGCATATTGGTTTCGTAACCATTTCTCATGTCTCGCCCATGATTCATAGCTGGATATTAACTCTGATATCCTTGTGGTTTTTTTCTTTTTGCTATGCCTCTGCTGCTGATGAATGATGACTTACAAAATTAACATATGAAGTATCATTTTTATTACAATTTATTTGAAGCTTGTGTTCCCTAAAAAAAGAAGGTTCTTTGAATTTTTTTCTGACAGTGTACTCTGTTTATCACACAGGTGACATTCATGGTCAATATTCTGATCTTCTTAGGCTTTTTGAGTATGGCGGATTACCTCCTCAGGCCAATTACTTATTTTTGGGGGACTACGTTGATCGTGGCAAGCAAAGCCTAGAGACAATTTGCCTTCTTCTTGCATATAAGATAAAATATCCAGAAAACTTTTTCCTACTGAGGGGCAACCATGAGTGTGCTTCTATAAATCGTATATATGGATTTTATGATGAATGTAAGAGAAGATTTAATGTTAGGTTATGGAAAATATTCACAGATTGCTTTAACTGCTTACCCGTGGCAGCCCTAATTGATGAAAAGATTCTATGCATGCATGGGGGCCTTTCTCCTGATCTGCACCACTTGGATGAAATTAGAAATTTACACCGCCCAACTGATGTACCCGATTCTGGTTTGCTTTGTGATCTTCTCTGGTCTGATCCCAGTAGAGATGCTCAAGGTTGGGGAATGAATGACCGGGGAGTTTCTTATACTTTTGGTGCTGACAAGGTGACAGAGTTCCTACAAAAGCATGATTTGGATCTTGTTTGCCGTGCTCACCAGGTTTCTCTTGATACTTATGCTTTATTTGGTTCATTAGAATGAAGTGGAATGGAATGATTTTTCCATCAAAATTTTCATTCTCACTTTTGGTTCACTACAAAATTAATTAAAAATACATTGCAAATGGATTCATTATTCACCATTGTAAGGGAATGATCATTCCAGTGAACCAAACACTACCTTGGTTTATTGGTATTTCTCTTTGTTTGTTCTTGAATTTATGTCTTCACTACTAATTACATGGTGGGGAATTAAACCAATGGGAGGCAATTGCATACTTCAAAAAAAAAAAAAAACATACATCGAGCCACAAGTTTAACATAATTATTGTGAACTTCCTTAAGATTTTACTTCACATGGCACTTAGTTCCCCTTTTTATCAAAAATTTGTTATTCGTATAGATGAAAAAATGTTATCTCTTTTACATTATAATATATTACTCTTCTTTAACCCTCTGTTTACATTCCATTTGCATTCGTTTTGATCATTTTAGCTTTACCAAAAGGGGAATTTATGTAATTATGCCAAACCCGTCAGTGTAATTTATCCTTCTATATATAAGTTTATATGGACATTTTGGCACCTGTCTGTCTGTTCGAGACAATCTTTGGAGTAGACCATGGAGAATATGAGTTCTAATCAATTTTAGAAACCAAAAGTAAGATTTTTAGTTTTGTAATTTATTTTAATTTTACTAAATTGCAGGTTGTAGAGGATGGTTATGAGTTCTTTGCTAACCGACAACTTGTAACCATATTCTCGGCACCCAATTATTGTGGGGAGTTTGACAATGCTGGTGCCATGATGAGTGTCGATGAGACACTTATGTGCTCTTTCCAAATACTAAAACCTGCAGAAAAGAAATCAAAGTTCAATTTTGGAAACACTCCAGGTGTCAATTTCTTTGGCAGCACTACAACAGCTAAACCGGGAAACACTCCAACTGGTGTCAAGGTAAGCGGAGCCTTTTTCACGTCAAAAACATGAATTGATTGTTATTGTTGAACCAGTGTCAAATGATGAGCTGCTCAAGTTGTTTGTGCTGTATGCTGTCTTTTTGTTCCATTTTCAAGGTGGCATAAATTTTGAGTTCTTACATATGTAGTATTATCAGTTTACTCAAATTTTACCCTAAAATATTATTCAAAAATTCATTCCGTATTTTAGGAATCACTTTTTATCTACTTCTCTCAACAAACTCCCTATTCTTTCTCTATTCTATTAAAATAATCTTTTTAAGTACTTTTAGATTTGAATATTTTTGTAATAATAAAATAATGAAAACACATCTAAATCAAACACTAGCCAGCAGCAGCAAAGCAGGGCGGTCGACCGGTTAGGCCAATTTTGGGCATTTTTCTTCTTCAGCTACGGGCATTCACAGGACATCCGGGGGGACATCTGGCCGGACAACCCTCCAGTTTTCCTGCACGCCTTCAACGAATATAATAACAATTTATCAAATATGATAGGGAGTCACTCTAGTAACACTTATATTTGGGGGGTTGGATAGAGGGGTTGGATAGGGGAACTGCTGGGGGTGTGTTTTGACAAAAAAACTCCTTATTTTGGCTAAGGAGGTAATATAAGGGAAGAGATGGGGATGCTCTAATAACATTAAATTACAAAAGCTTATGTATCAGTGAATTAAAAATAAGTTGTAGAGAATAATGCATAGGTTGGAGCTTGGAAGTGCTTGAAAGTTAAAGTGAGTTGGGTATGTGGAATGGATCCAAAGATATGTGAGTGGACCATATATAATCTCGACACTAATGAAGCACTAATGTTTTACGACACCCTTAATATTTGATGAAAACTTTCATCAAACATATATCTAGAGACTAGAACCAATAATAAGTAATTTAATATATCATTTTTGTGTTTAATAACATATTTTTTATGAAATGTGTGTGCTAGATTTTGTAACTCAACTACACAATTTGGATTTTTTTTACATCAACTCTTTTTCATATAAAAATCTGTGTCTTTGTTGTTAGGTTGGGCTTGTGCCCAATTACACACTAGTCTTATACTGCATGAAAGGCTTTAGGCCTAAAATTAGGATACACTCGGGAAAATAAAAACTTCCATCAAAGAGACGCAAATGAAAGGCTTTCATAAAAATTCTCGTAGAATCAACAGTATGCAACATGGTACATGGTATAGATTACTAGTAATTTAACAATTTGATTTTGAGTATCTTTTCAAACTTTAGCTTTGCTGGTATTAGTATTGAAGTATTTCCCTTCCCAGACAATTGTTCCTATCTCACATTCAGCAGACTATAACCCGTTTTTTTACATAAAATGCATGATTACCACATGTACAATTGCATCGCTTTATAAATGCATGTCTCTATTTATAATCTCTTTTGTTAACTATTGAAGTTCTTCCTCTGGCATGCAGTCGTTCCTCGGTGCAAAAGTATGAGACCTTTGACTTTGGTGAAGTTGCTGCAGTCCAGTTGGGTCATTGAAGGAAGGGAGAAATTCAAGGTCCATTTAAATTTCACTATGCTCTGATGGAAATTGTGAAAATAAAAAGAAAGAATCATTAGTAACAAATGCAAATATTATTTTTGCTCTTTTTAAAGTTAGTTTGAAAAAAGAAGGGTGAACTCTCCTTCCTCTTCTTCCAACTTTGTACACTAATACCAGCTACAGATGCTGCTCTGAATCATTAGTGTGGGTTCACTATCTCCATCATATTTTTATGATATGAACAATGTCAAGACTGCATGTGCCATGTATTTCAATGTTAGATTTGCGGAGCAATTTGTGAAGAGTAAAAGAAACAACAATAGAAAGAAGAGGGTCATGTTTCATGGGATCAAAAAATTTATACTCCTGACTTTTCATGAAAAGAAACAACAATAGAAAGAAGAGTGTCATATTTCATCGAATCACAAATATTCAACTCCTACTTGACATTTCATGTGGCATGATGAGTGCCATTTTTATTTACGATGGTGATCCTACCTATCCATATAGATTATGATTGATTGTGGTATTAATTAGAGGGTTGGAGATTAGAAAACATGTTGGCCCACTTTAATTTTCAATGCGTTGGTGATGTATCCTATCATTATTCTTTTGTCATTTGTGAACTGAATTGCACTTGTTAACAGCTTTAGTGAAAAGACGAAGATACTCTTGTAGATAAGTATCCTTCTTATGCAAATCAGGGATATTTTTATCATTTTAGGGATATAGAATTCATTTTAACTCCTTTTGTTTTGTTCCATGTATGATTTATCTTCCTATTATTTAGAAATAAGCATATAATCCCTTATATTTTGGATTGTATTTCATACTTGTAAACTTTGACAAAATGATTGATAAAGAAATTATGTGGTTATTTTAAATGATAAGGAGGTAATTTGCATATGGGTCAAACCATAAGATGGTTAAGTGAAATTTACCATTCAATCATGCATTCCATTGATACATATAAGAGTGATATAAATTCAATGATAAATAACATTTTATAAATAGAAAAGTGAAAATTTTCATTTTCAATTTTATTTATTTTTCCTTTTTCATAAATTTACGTGAATGTGGTTCCTTTTTGAGCTTTTATTTTTTTGGTTGAGAAAAGCTATAAATAAATAATAAAAAAAAACACAAATAAAATCACCTCATCACTGATGCAACTATCAAACAAATAGGGTTGTTTGATGCATTTTATTTAACCTGTATCTAATTTGTTTTTTTGTTTTTTGTTTTTTTTTTTAAATTTTAGGTGTATCAAATTATTTGGTACGATTTTTTCTTTTGTTAAGTAAACATAATTTAAATAAACACAAAAAGTTGATTATCTCAAGAGATGTGGTTAACTTCAACTCCCTAAATTTTTAACTTGTAACAAACTGGTATCACACAAATTCAATAGCCCAGTGGGGACAAATTAAATATCCTTGTTAGGGATGATTATCGGGCGGGTTTGTCATCTTTTGCTCCCGCCTCCGTGGATAAACCCCACTCTTGCCCCTGGCTCAACCCCGTTACGAGTGAAATTGTCAACCACATCACTGTTTCTGTGGATATCTAACTTCATTTTAAATAGTCAAAAAAAATTGAGAATCATTTAAATATTTAACACATTAAATAATTTCTCTTGTTTCTATATATATAAACAATAAGACTTTTAGGATTATTAACTATACTATTATTAAAAGTGAACATTTCACTTGGTGTCCAAGAGATGTCCTTTTGCTAAGCGGCTTTCTCTTCTTGTGTGCAGTGTCAATTTGTCCATCCAAAAAGAAAAAAAATAAAAAGCAAAACTGACTTTCTCTACTTGTGTCAAGTGTTAATTTCTCCATCCAAAAAGAAAAAAAATAAAAAGCAAAACTGACTTTCTCTACTTGTGTCAAGTGTTAATTTCTCCATTCAAAAAGAAAAAAAAATAAAAATAAAAAGCAAAATCTCCTATTGCTGATTTTTTTCTTTTTTTTTTTTTTTTTGTTAAGTAGTCTTCTCTTCTTATATCAAGTGCCAATTTTATCATTTAGAAAGAAAAAACAATACTTATAATTAGAAATTGAATACAAGACATGAACCGAGGACTATTTACTTTACTTATTAAACAATACTTTCATCACTTAAAAAGTATAAAAAATATGTTATAAATTTAAAATTAAAATTTTTATTTTAAGCATATCCATTGAGTGGGCTCGCACCCCTAATTTATTTATATTCAAGCAAAATTACAGATTTTTAATATTTTTTTTATATCTAATTATATTATATATACATATATATTATTTGTTTATATATATTTTTAATCATATCGAGTCGAGTTTAGATTAGAAAATTGATACTCACCCCGCCTCACTCTCCACGTAAATAACTAAAATATAATTCACTCTCACCTCACATAAGTGTCAAATAAAATAAAATTTACTCCATTCAAACAAATATGAACAGACTCTTACAAATCGGATTCAAATGACCATTCCTCTACTCGTTGAGAAATAGTAAAGATGTTTAGATGGTATGGTGATGATGTAGTGAGTGACAAAGTGTGGTGAATGTTCACCAAAATTTCATGTTTGTCGATTACAACAGCATGCATGCGTAGGGAGATCTTTGGGCCAAAAGTAAAAGAATAGTGATGTAGTCAGTGACATCATAGACTACTCTATGAAGAAGAAAACTCAAGGACGACACACACTATACACAACAGAAAGAGAATCCCCAAACCAAATGCAAGTAATGTGCCTCCATCTCCTTCAAAATCTAAATTTGCTTTTTCTTCAAGATTCCAAAAATCAAAACCCCACATCAAAATTTCCTACTAATTCCAAATATCCATCAAGATTCTTCTCTTTTGAGATATTATTCAATGCTTGTAAAATTACAAGTAGTGCTCCAAACACTATTACCAAAAATAAAACATCATTCATAATCTCTCTACTTCACCATCAACTTTCTCATACAAAAAAACACAAAGGATTTGATTTTCTCTCTCTCTCTCTCTCATATACATAGTTACCTTTATTCACCATAAAGCACAAACATGTATATTTACATATATACTCCCTCCTCAAGATTCTCTCCAAAACATGGTGAAAAAGAGGACACCTCAACTCTCCCACGGTGCAGAGTTTCATTGGACTTTCTCTTTCTTTTTGGCTCTAAATTTTCCAGGAAAAGCCATGGGATTTGTGAACCATCCATTCAAATTCGCCGGAGGTGTATGTACATCAAAGGTCGGACCAATTAGTTTTTGAAGCAAATTTTCATGTGAGATCAATCATTGATTGGGTCTGTCCTCCATTGATAATCCATGGATGTCCTGCATTCAATAAAGACGGAATAAAATGAGAATATAATTCGGACGAAACCACAAAGAAAACTATGTTCAAATATAAACGTTCTCTGTTTGGTAGCAGAGAAAGTCAACGAAAATCAGCAGAATGATGCCAAATCCTTGCTAAAACCCTTCATTTTTTAATATCTAAGTTAGACTCACTTGTACTAAATTATAGACTTACTCGAGAACAACTATAACACTAACATTTTTGTCCTATGCTATTTTTCTTCAATTTCTCAGCACCCAAACACTAAATTGGAGTTTGTCTAGCAAAATTAGAGGTAAATTGGAAATTTCAATATATAGACTAGGGTGGTTAAGCAAATCATGCTACTCGAGTCAAGCCCATTCGACATAGACTCATTATGTAAATAAATTAAATTTAAACAATTTACTACTTAGGTCGATAAGCTTTCATACACTATAAAAAATCAAACTACTCAAATTTAATACTCTATTCTCCAAAAAGAAAATTTCCCTTCATTTTCTCAGCAACTAAACAGACAATTACAGAGCATGCATGGATGTAAATACAGGAAATTGAAGTAGAATTACTTACTCAGAACTTGTTCTGCCGATAACCGCCTAGAAACATCCTTACATATCATCTTTCTCAACAAATCCTTCGCCTCCGACGACACCGACCTAAAAACCCTAGCCGGAAACCTCAAATTCCCCCTCATCACCGCCTCAAAAGTCTCCACCGCAGTCTCACCGTAAAACGGCGGAACACCGGCGATCATAATATACAAAATAACGCCGGCGCTCCACACATCCACCTTCTCATTATACTCCCTCCCATACAAAACCTCCGGCGCCACATAGTACGGCGTCCCAACCACCCCTCTCATCGTCCGCCTCTCACCGCCGCCGCCGCCACCAAACCACTCTGCCGATCCGAAATCCGCGAGCTTCAATTTGTTCCGCGAATCGAAAATAATGTTGTCCGGCTTTATATCTCGATGAGAAACCCCCATGCGGTGACAGTACGATATAGCGGAGATGAGAGGTTTGAAAATTGAGGCCGCTTCGGGTTCGGAGAAGGTGGTTGTGGTAGTGGTGATGCGGTGGAAGAGGTCGCCGGAGTCGCAGAGGTCGGTGATGATGTGGAGGGAGGTTTCGTCTTCGTAGATTTTGTGAAGTTGGAGAATGTTGGGATGGCCGGACAAGAGGTGGAGGATTTTGGGCTCTTTTTCGAGGCATTCAAGGTCGGTGGAGTCGGAGAGGAGGCGTTTTTCGATTGATTTGCAGGCGAAGGAGTCGCCGGAGATGGTGGAGATGCAGCGGTAGACGACGCCGAAGCGGCCACGGCCGATCTCTTCGCACAATTGGTAATCACGCTTCAATCCTTCACACATAGCTTGCTATTTTTGTTTGAATGTGAAGAAGACAGGTTGGGTTGTTGTGTGTTTATTCTTTTTTGTTTGTTTGGTTGGTTTAAGAAGAGGAGGGAGGGGCTTAGGGAGGTTTTATAAGAGGGAAGGAAAAGGAATATTCCTAGGTGGCTATTATTTGAAAATCATAGGATACTAGTATCATAGTAAACCACGGGGTGGTGGTGCCGTGAAGAATTGTTGGTCTTCCACACATGTATATGAGCACAGCTCAATTTTTGAGAGTATCATTTATTTACTGAAATTGATTCTGCTTTATTTTATTTGTGATTTTGTCTTTTATGTTGGCTTGGTGCATTTTCCGCTGATTTCGGTGGTGCGTTTTTTCCTTGTAAATTTATAAAGCCTTGGGAATAACACATATAAAATGTGTATAAAACGCACATTATATAGGTTTCATAATAAATTTCATATTCAGATATTTAATAAAAAATTTAATAATTTTTTTAAAATTTTTAATATTACTGAGATTGAGATTGTAATGATACCTCCAAGAAATACTTTTTATTTATTTAACATAAATAAATAAGGAAAATGTTTGAGAGCCACAATTTTTGTGGCTCAAATGGTTCAAAATTGTCAAAATGACGTCGTTTTGACAATTTTGAAGTTGTTTTGTACTCAAAACAACATCGTTTTAGTAATTTCGAGTCATTTGAATCACAAAAATTATGACACTCAATCATTACTGAATAAATAAATAGTATCACAGTAAAAGCATGTTGGATGAGTGTTCTATATGGGCGGGCAACCTAAATCAACAGTCAGCTTATTGTTTTGGATGGCTTTGTTAACTTCGTTTGGAGACAAAGTGGGCCTATTCTAAAGTGACACTTATTAATCCCACTTTTGGTGAACAAATTGGGATAGTTGACTACTAATTTCATCTTAGAAAATGCATCAAACCCCCACTGGAGCGACCCCCAGGATTTCCAGTGGGGTCTGATTGGTCAAAAAAAAATTTTTTTTTTTTTTTTTTCCTTCAAGTCTTGCGCAGCTTCCACGTGGGGCTGGGGGTGCTAGGGGTCTCCAGCACGGCTGTTTCATGTTTTGTGAGGAAGTTATTGAAGCCTATACAAAATGTTACCCGCTCCATTTTAAAATAATAGTTTTTAAAAAAAAAAATTAGTTTTTTATAGTGTAATTATTACATTTTAAAAATATTAATTTTCATTTTTTGAAAATATCAATTATCATAATTGTATTTTTTGTGTTATTAATGAATTTAAAAGAAGGGCAAAATAGTAAGTTTATATTATTTTATTTCTTGATTTTTGAAAAGTAAATAATATTTTAAATATTTCTTGATTTTTGAGATAATAAAAAATGGAACAAATGACTAACATTTTAGAACGAATGGAGTATTTAATGTATTTAAAATATAAGTATTTTGGTCCACAAAATAATTAAAAACGCGCGCCAAGTTGTTTCAGGGACGTGAGGCATCACTATCTTTTTGTGTGTCCTTTAGCCTCTAAATTGTTATTATTAGGGATCTTAAAAAAAAATCCCCTATTTATTATCATTGAATAAAAAATAATTTTATTATATTATTTATAAGGCAAATGTTGTTTTTGATCACCATGGAGCCCTTGTATTATATTCTCAAACTCCTAGTTTTGTATAACTTTTTTTTGTTAACAATGATATTAGTGAGATGGGTAATCCACGATGTGTAACCAACTAATGTCATAAATAATATTTGCCTCTTTATCAAAAAATAAAAATAACTAAAGAATAATTTTGTATCCAACGGTGTCATATACAAATTCTTAAGATCAAACATGGAATATGTGGAGACTACATTTTATATAGAGTTAAATGGAAAAATTTCTCTTTATATCTTGTAATCAAACAAAATCTTAGAGTATTATTTCAAATCAAGCAATCGTTATTTGTTATTTTTATATTATTCCTTTCGAATAATGTTACATACGAGATGGATCCCACTATATATATATAGTATACAATTATTTGATTAAAGTGGAATAAATAATGACATAAAATTTGAAAAATTATTTTTGAAAACAAACGAAAAATCTTTGTTCAAAAAAAAAAAAGAAAACAAACGAAAAATTATTTGGTGGTCCAAGGACATCACTCGGTAATGTCACTTATCAATCATCAAACACCATGTCTCTTATTGTTTTCTTATATAATCTAATATAAAATTGTAAACTCTACCCTTCTATCAATAATAATACTTTTAAGGCACTACATGACCATACTTGAAGATTACTAAAATAACTCAAAACAAAGACGCCCTAAGTAAGTGTAATCCCATTCGGGGAGTTGTACATAATACATTGTACAGAGGCGTGCCAAAAGTGGAAATTCATCTGATATATTAAAGTCAAGTTTGGGAAGATTAAATAAGTGTACTTTTTGACTTTTTTTATATTATGTGTAGAAAAAGTAGAGGTGATATGTTAATTGATGTGACTCAAAAAAAATAAAAAAATAAAATAAGTGTGCTTTTTTAGGTTAGGCAAACTTGACCTAAAAGTGAGAAGCGTTTCCAAATTGTACAGCTTTTCTAATGTTTGACAATTTCGATTTTTCCTCCCTTTTTGTAAGAATTTATGTATTATTGATTGATATTGATTGATTTATTACAAGATTAATTGATTAATTACAATTCCTATACAATCTATATATAGAAGAAAATGTGGTAGTAGGTGTAGTGGAGGTGATAGTGGGTTAGGTGAAGTGGAGTGTGTGGTGAAGTGGAGGTAGGTGAAGTGGAGTGTGTAGTGGAGTAGGTGAAGGTAAAGATGGGAAAATTTCCTAGACTAGCCCCCCCGCAAACTCAAGGGGAGAGAACTAACCAACTTGAGTTCTGGATGAGAGTAACAAACAAGAAAATACAGAAAAAATAAAAAAGGATAGGAGACACTGGTATGGTCGTGTTCAGACCGTTGGTGAAGACACTGTATGGGGTGTCATAACGTTGTAGAGGACAGCTGTATTTGGTGGTGTGTCAGACCGACTGTAGAAGACAGTTTATTATGGGGTTCATGTGGACCGTTGTAGACAACTACCGGAATCTATGTCGGGACCGTTTTACAGAGTCTTGTCGGATCCCATAAGGAGTAACCGGAATCAATGTTCGGGACAGTTTACAGAGTCTTGTCGGACGCCATAAGAGAGCTACAGGAATCAATGTCGGGACAGTTTCACGAGTCTTGTCGGACCAGTAAAGGAGCTACGGTATCAAATGTCGGTGACAAGTTTTATAGAGTCTTGTCGGACCCTTTGGAAACAGTGGCATCCTCAAAAGGTGTGCCAATGGTGTAAAGGCGTGCCATCCAAAAAGGCGTGCCAATTCATCAAAAGGTGTGTGCCGGAACATGATGGCGAGGCACGTGGCGCGCCTTGGCTTTGCGTCCCGTTTGTTTGTCGGAGCTGGTGGCAAGAGGCGCGCGATGCGCGTGGCTGCCGCTCGGCTATAAGACAGAGGGCTGATGGCTAAGGCAGAGAAATAGTCCTGTGAAAAACCTCTGAAAACACACACAACAGCTTCTTCGTTTTGCTGAGAGGATAGTTTTCGTAACACTCTGTGTCCTGAGCGAGAGTTCTGAGAGAGATACTCTGTAATACTCTGTGGCAGAAAATGGCTTCATCTTCCCGGAGTCTGCTCACTCTCTTTCCCTGACCTACAATGAGTCAACAAGAGAAGACAACTGGTGTGGTTGCACTGGAAACGCAACCAAGCGCCCCGGAGTTTGCTCCGTTGAACTTTCCGATGCGGTCGGTGGAGCAAAAGGAATGGCAGTGCAGTCGGATGTGGAGGCCAATCAGTATACTCTGAAGGCATGTGTGGAAAGCATGACGGCGGTCACAACTTGTCGAACCGGCTGCAGAGTAGGACAAATGAGGTGCAGCATTTAAACTCCCAGCTGGCTCTGCTCCAACGCATGTAAAGGGATGCGCGCGAGCAGAGATAAGCGTGCTAAGGGCAGAAAACAAGGAGCTGAAGCGGAAGGCCACCGTGATGTTCCGATTTTGGAGGTCCGCCATATGCTGCAGTGGAGGAGTATGGGGGAGTGAACGTGCTCGGTGGACAAGGAAACACGGAGGCACACCGGTCAAGGGCTGCTCAGGACGGAGGCAGAAGAAGGAGACCCGGCAGCAGAGTAGAGAAGAAAATTCCACTTGTGGATTGTTTTTTGTTTTTTTTTTTTTTTTTTTTTTGATTAAAATGGTGATCGGGGTTGAATCTTGTCATGAATAAAAGATGGGCTATTGGACAACTTTGGAAATTGTTTTGTGTTGTTTTGTTTTTGTTTTTGTTTTTGTTTTTATATATATATATATATATATAGTTTTTTTTTTTTTTTTTTTTTTTTTTTTTTTTTTAATAAAAATAATAATAAGAAGAATAATATGGCACATTGAACAGCATGATGGCTTAGCTTTGGTGGGTGGAGTCTGTGGGGGAAGTGCAGAAGTGGACGGTGGATGCAAAGTGAGGAGAGAGAGTGGGTGTAAAGTGATGTAAAGAAAAAATAAAATAATAAAAGAAGAAAAGTAAAACAAAAAGGGTGGTGATTTTGAAAGTGGAAAATAAAAAAAAAGAAAAGAAAAGGAATCATGTAGTGGAAGAAAAAAAGAGCTGTGTATTCTGAATTGTTGCCTCAGACCCACATGGGTTGTCAAAAATAGAATAAAAAAACAAAATGCACATGGGTTGGAAAGTGAAAAAGAGAATAAAAAAAAAATGAAAAGAAATAGATAAAGTGGAGAGTGAGCTGGGTGTTCAGTTTTGTAAAAGGTCTGTTTGGCTCTTCGGAGATGGCGTTGCATTGATTGAGAGCGTCGAGAGCGAACTCGAATGGGGTAAAAGCTACGAGCTTCACGACTTTGCCGAATCGATGGAGGTCAGTCACGGAGTTCCGAACTGCCTCTGTGTTCTGACCGATTTCATCAAGACCATGGGCCAAAAACAGAGCATACCCAGAAGCAGACTCGTAGAGAAGATATAGCGCCATTGTTGACTGCATTCAAGAGACTCAGCGGCTTCAGTGTCCTCTCTCCTCTGTTCTCTTCTCTTCTCTCTCTCGATGTATATGTGTGTATGTTTGCTTGCTTTCTCTGTCTAAGATTATCGGCGCAGCCTCCCCCGCCGAGTCGGTACGAGTCATAAAAGCGACGCGACTGGAACACGTTCTTACAGTACCTGTACCAGTTCGGGAAGATGAAGGTGGGTTTAATCGAGATCTGGCCAATAATGAAAGTACCTTCAGCAGTAACAATGGTTTCTCTGGAGGGTACAAGCCCGCAGAAGATGGAGATGCAGGGAAGCCCTTTGAAAGACGTGGATACAATGGACCACCTCGTGAG
Source organism: Camellia sinensis (assembly GCF_004153795.1). Lineage (NCBI taxonomy): Eukaryota > Viridiplantae > Streptophyta > Magnoliopsida > Ericales > Theaceae > Camellia > Camellia sinensis. The sequence continues at coordinate 787,801 of NW_021027866.1, read as the reverse complement.
GCTCGCGGTGGTTTCCGTGGTGGTCGTCGTGGTGGTTTCAACAATAGAGAAGAAGTAGAAGGTGAACGTACTCAGAGAGTATTTGAGCGCCGTAGTGGCACCGGACGTGGGAATGAAGTCAAACGTGATGGTGGTGGTAGCAGGAATTGGGGAACTCTCACTGATGAAATTACTCCGGAGAGGGAAGAACCTTCCAAAGAAAATGAGAAGAATGTGGATGCTGAAAAACAATGGGGACAGGAAGATACTGCAGATGCCGAGGTTTGAATTGGTTGAGATCCGGCGGGCGGTCAAGGCAAGGTTGCCGCCCGCCGGAAGGCGAAAAACACCAAGATCTTTAACCTATGGCTCTGATACCATGTAAGAATTTATGTATTATTGATTGATATTGATTGATTTATTACAAGATTAATTGATTAATTACAATTCCTATACAATCTATATATAGAAGAAAATGTGGTAGTAGGTGTAGTGGAGGTGATAGTGGGTTAGGTGAAGTGGAGTGTGTGGTGAAGTGGAGGTAGGTGAAGTGGAGTGTGTAGTGGAGTAGGTGAAGGTAAAGATGGGAAATTCTAACACTTTTTTTGGGCGGAATGAAGGGGGAGGATTCTACTATTGTTGGTGTTATTCGAACAGCTTGCCTAGTAGAAATTAAGGATTAATTATGATTTACTCCTTTCAACTACAAACAATATAGTACAAAGACTTCCTTTCAAGAGGGGTAAGAACAAACAACTTCAATAATTGATGAGTTAAAAAATATAATGATAATTGAGGAAGAAAAGTGAAATTAGTTAACTCTAAAACTAAGCCTTCGTTTGAGATATGAGTTGGTTTTTTAGTTTTATGGTCATTTTAGTTTGGAGCTAAAAAGTTTGGTTCGGGATAGACTTTTTGGCTTTTTTAACTTTTGTAAGAGAAAAAATGAAATAATTATAGTTTTAATATGACATTTTGTGTTATTGATTTTTTAACTCATTTTATATTTTTGTGACTATTTTAGCCCAAACCATTTATGTTAAACATAGCCTAAAAGTTACACATCGTACTAAAATATGTAATTTATGAAAATATAATACAAAAGTAATGTAACACTTCAAGTCCTGTGACAACGCCGCACACCCATCTAACTGAGCATGTAAGGCTAAGAGTCCAATCAAATAAACTATCAGTATAAATACTCAAAATAAATCTTTAATTATCATAATGCCAAAATCTATAAATAATAAATAATCCTTATCGTATAAAATTGTCCACCAAGTCCATTAATATAATCCATTATCAAAATAATAATCCAAAGTAATTTAAAATCAAATTCCTATCTCGGCACTCCCACAAGTAAAATCTCTGCACAACTCTACTCCTCAGAATTTGAAAAAAATAGAAGGGTAAGCTAGGCAGCCTAGTAAATAATGAACTATCAATACTAGTTGGATCAAGTATACAAAAAAAATAGTTGAAAACCAATAAATGCATTTTTGCTACAATTCAATAAATGAACAATTATTTTGTAAAATGGTTTTATAATTGAAAATAAACAGTGTAGCAATACAGCTGATAAGACAATAAGATAATTCAAAATAATTTTGTTGTTCAAATCGATAGTTCAATATTCAAATGATTCAATTATTCGATTCACAAAACCCAAGTCTTCGTGATTACGGTCACTCAAACCTGTGACAAGGCCCGGGACCACACATTGGTCGGTGGTAAAGCCTCAAAAGAAACTAGTTTATGTGTCAATAAATAACTCACATTAGCTATGGTCCAAATCATAGTTAGACTAGAGTGATGTTTAAAATTCAAACAATAAACTCTTTTTAAATAAAATGTTCGATATTTTTAGAATAAATATTTGGTACAAACTTTCAAAATAGTTTCACAAAATATTCAAATAATTTTCAAAATAATATTTGATACTATTTTATACTTGATTCATATTTTATTTTAAAAGAACAAAAGGGCTATAAATGAATAATTATAATTTCAAGAGATTCGATAGGAATAAAAATGTACCAATAATGATAGAGAATTACTTACCTCAATAGCTAAATAATATTCTAAAATTAACTCCAAATACTCAACTCCACCATTTCAATTATATGAACCTAATCCGTTCAAAAAAAATTATATGAACCTAATAAATATAACTTTAAATAAATTAATATTTTTATATATTTTCTTCATACACGAGATGACCTAAATAAGTGTACTTTTTGTCTTTTTACGAAAAGATGTACAAAAAAATAAAAAAGTGATGTGATGAAAAAAAGATTAAAAAATAAAAAAATAAATTATTTTAATATTGCTAAACTTAGCCTAAATATATATACCGTGCTTTAATATCCAAGAGATACTAACCAATTTCCCTAATTTAGGCTCCGTTTGGCAAGAGCTAAACGGGGCTTTTTTGGCTATTTTAGCCACAAAAGACAAAATAGGCTATTTTAGCCACAAAAAATAAAACATCACATCCAACCCATAATCATTACATTCTTCTCTCACAAAAAAAGTCAAAAAAGCCAAAAAGCCAAAAAGCCCTTCCCAAACCAAACTTTTTAGCCCAGGCTAAAATAGCTAAAAAAGCCAAAAAGTCAACCCACTTCCCAAACGGAGTCTTAACCAAAACTCTTTACCCAATATACCAAACTTTATTGTCAAATCACACCCACACACGCTGCTCCACTAGTATTCGCACAGACTGCACACTACACGTTGCACAATCCACCAAAATCACAAAAACTAGGTAACGCACATACGGATGTTCTAAAATCATCGAGTGTTTTATTTGTCAATAAAAAATTTAGGCCTCGTCGGGGAGAGATTTTTTTAGTAATTTTTAAAATTTTTTTTATTAAAATATGATATAAAAAAATTAATATATTTAAGATAATTTTTTAAATTTTTATAAAAAGATAGGCAAAACATAAGAAAAAAAAGAAAAATTTTAACTTTTTAATATAAGTTATTAACTTTTAAATTTTTTTAATAATTTTTTAATTTTTTAACTAAAAAAATTACTTACCAAAAAAAAGAAATTTTCAAAAATCAAAAGTTCAAGTGGCTTCTCCTCACTAGGTAGAGACACTTTAGCCTATTGTGGCCCAACTCCTTTCAATTCAAAACTAAACATTGGGGACAACTTGGACACTGATCAACACCATTTGTAAAGATGTTGAAATTTGAGAGGGTGACTCAATATATAATAACCTAATTCTCGAAAATTAAAATGTTAGTCATCTAAGTTACAAAAATTATAAAATCACCTATAACTAATTTCTTATTATTTTAATTATTATATAACTAAAGCAGGGATTTCACATGCAAGAAATTATTTATTTATTTATTTATTTTTAAATATTAGTAACATGTAACAAAATTGGATAAATTAAACTTTGTCTCCCTAAAGTTTCACCTATTTCCTACTTTGGCCTATTAAGTTTGATTTTTTTTCACTTTGATCCTTTATGTTTATAATCCTTCCCTCTTTAACCCTTCATGTTTGATTTTTCCCACTTTGATCTTTCATGTTTGTAATGCTTCTCACTTTACTCCTAGATTAACTTCCATCTAAAAAAGTAACAAAATTTGTTACATCACTAACACATCAGCTTCATATGTGATGTAAAAAATGCACTAAAGATGCAAAAAATAAAAAATAAAAAACAAAAAAAATTGAATTTTTTTTTAGTCTTTAGTGATTTTTTTTTTCAAATTTATTCATAAATATTATTATATTATAGATGCATCTAAATTAGATGCAGCTAAAAAATAAAAACAAATTTAACTAAAAAGAAAAAAAGTTTACTAAAGAAGAAAAAAAACAATTGTAAATTTTTCATTTCAGAATTGACAATACAGATATTTGAGTCAGTATATTTTCATTTTTTTACGTCTTTAGTAAACTTTTTATTTTTTTAGCTGTATCTACTCTAGATGCATCTATAATGTAATAATGTTTATGAATAAATTTGAAAAAAAAAAATCACTAAAGACTAAAAAAATTTTAATTTTTTGTTATCTATTTTTTATTTTTTGCATCTTTAATGAATTTGTTACATTACACGTGAAGCTGATGTGTTAGTGATGTGTCAAATTCTATTCAGTGTGTTTGGTTTGAGTTTTCTGGATTAAGTTTTTTGAAAACTAACATTTTTGCTTTTCGTATTTTTTTGTTTTTAGTGAATATTTTTTAAATTTTAAACATTTTTTTATTTTTTTAAATACACCTTACTTAGATGTATCTAAAAAGTAAAAAAATTATGAAAAAATATTTTAAAAAATTAATAAATACATACAAATACAAAAAATGTATTGAATTCTTGTATTTTTTTTGTATTTTTGATATTTAGTGAATATTTAAAAAAAAATTTACAATTTTTTTACTTTTTAAATGTATTTATGTTAGGTGTGTCTAAAAAGTAAAAAAATTGCTTAAAATATTTAAAAAATTCAGTAAAAATAAAAAAACACGAAAAATAAGGGGACTTTTCCCAAAATAAGTCAAAATATCAAGTTATTTTCCAAACTAGGTCTAGTTTAGACGGAATTCCCAAACTAAGCTAAAACACTATTACAAACCATACTTTCACTGTTTCTAGGCTCCTCCCGCGAAAAATTTGTGAAATAGTAAAAGCGTGATTACAAACAACGTTTTTAAGTAAAATTTGTTTTTTTTCAAAAAAACGTGATTTCTAATCACATTTTTACTGTTCATCAAAGAGTGGCTGATAATCACGTTTTGAAACAAAATGTGAAAACGTGGACCAAAACACATAGGGCTGAGCAAGGAATCTGTAAAATCCGTAATCCGATCCAGTCCAGTCCAATCCGATAGGTTTGGATTGGTTTTTTAAATCCGCGGTTCGGTTCCGGATTGAAGAATTAAAAATCCGTAGTACACGGATTGGTTCTGGATTAGCCCTACGGTTTCGGATTGGAACCGATCTGGACCGTATATAAATAGTATATATTTTTATTATACATCCTCCCCCATAGTATCTTCTCTTATTTTATATAAAATCTAAACTCAAACCTAAAACCGTATAATATCTTCTTTTATTATTTTTGTTTGTTAGTTTTTAATTTTAATTTGTAATGATCTAAATACTTACGGTGGAACCAGTTTTCTTATGATTGTTTAAATTATAGAATAGTATGTGACTATTATAGAACGACATGTTGCTATTGTGAAATTAATATGATGCTATGTTTATGTTTTATGAAATTAAAATGTTTTTTTTTTTTTTTGTTATTTAATTATGTGAATCCGTAGTCCTAAATCGATCTAATCTGTGTTTAAATGGATTAGTTCGGATTGGTTCCATGATTTAAACGGATTAGATTGGTTCCAATTTTTCGGGAACCGTAGATAATGAATTGGTCCTGATTTTACCCCAATCCGGACTATGCTCACCCCCATTTCCAATGACCAACCAATCTCAGTGCACAGAGAACAATGATCTACTCTGATCTCTTGAGGGCATTGAGGAACCTACAGCTGACACTAACAGTAATAAAAAAAAAAAAAAAAACCATACCTAAAAGAAGGTACTGTAAGTTCTGAAGACTTTGAAAACAGACCATGCTCTGAGGTACCAATTAGATGATCATAGCCACCCTGTAAAATTAAGTATTGTAATTTGATTGAAGAAGCCCGTGTACAAAAGAGCAAAATCCATTGCCATTATTTTATTTCATGGAAATAGCATATGTACCTTATATGGGCTATCATTGAAAACAGAACTGATACTAGAAGCATGTCGCACTTTATAACCCCAGTACATTCCCAGTTCTTCCCTAGGCTGGGAAGATGAGACAACCTGGCGCGGTAAATCTAGCAAAATGAAATTGTGTAGTAGTAAACTACATGAGTAATACAGAACTTTGTAATCCAAATGAAGAATTTAATTGCACGCATGATCAATAACCATTAGTATAAAACTAAATTAAACTTCAGAATTTAATGATGAAAAGGTAGTGTAAATGCTGAAGCACTAAAATTATACTATAGGTTTAAATTATAAATGAGGGAATGAAGTAAGTAGCATGCATCATACAACTATGAGTTGAGACTGTACTTTCTTTTTACCTAAAATAATTTGGCAAGAGATAGTTTGGGAGGGGCGGGGGGAAGGAAAAAATATTCAACTCCATTTAGATGCAAATATATGGGGCCAAAAAAGGGGTGCAAAAACTTAAATGTTAGAATCGAGCCATGAATGATTTCAACTTCAATAATGCAGCTTATAAATTGATGGCTAACATAAGACAATTCCTGTTCCTCTCTCTCTCTCTCTCTCTCTCTCTCTCTCTCTCACACACACACACACACACACAAAACAAAAAGAAGATTTTTATTCATTACCAGCGTCCAAATTGCGATTGGTTCCCATTGCTACAGTCACTCTTACTCCAGGTTCAATTACTGTATCAATCAAAACATTCTGCACAACATGACATCCAATCAACAATCACCTAAATTAAGCTTATAATCCAAACTGCCATATTATGCTTTCTTCAAGTAACAGAGGAGACATTTTATAATTGTGTCAGTATCACTATATATGGACAAAATTATAACCTTCTTATGCTTCAAAATGAACTATAAAACAAACATATTTATTCCATAAAAGAAAGGTGGAAGCTATCAATTGGTACCAAGTAAATGCTATATATATAAATGCTAAGCAAACTTTGATATGAGAAGGCCATACTTTACTAAGGCCCACGTCAACTAGTGTGCTTGCAAAGTTTGGAGCTTGTTCCTTAAGGGTGACACCTACAAAATGACGACAACATATCAAAGGGTGAGTCAATGATCAACAAAAAAAAAAATCCAAACATGTCCTTAAGTATGGGATTTACGGGTAAATTTTCCTAAACAAAATGTAGTGAACTTTTAGCTGATTTTGGCTTTTAAAAAAAGTCAAAAAAAGAAATGGCTTATTTCTAGCCTCTCAAACGTGCCATAACTAGGAGGCATAAACCTTGTACAACCAAAGCATATACAAATCCCCCATAAAATCAATAATCGAAGAGAAACCAAATGGAACACTCTCACATCCAACAAAACAGGAAACAAGTATAATTCCCTTTAAACAATGGATAGGGGGTTAACAGTTACTCTCAAGAGACAGAAAAATTTTAACCTTGAAATTTCAATGGCTATGTAGTATGTAATAAGCAAAGGCATTGCCACATATAATATCATAGTGACTACTACAACACACAAGAATGGAGAATGTAAGGAGAAAGCAACCTTCACGATATGGAGCCCATTCGTGCTTGCGTAAATGATGTGGAGCATCAAGTGGGGGCAAAAGACCCTGCAAAAGTCCAGGACGAGAGCAACTTGTATGTTTTCATGAACTAACAAGAAACAAAAGAAAAGAAATACCAATCACATTTAAGCAAATTAGATATTAAGTTCACACCACAAAACGCAAGGTGTTATGCTTTGGAAATAGACTTTTTCTCAAATACTGTGGTGTCTCGAGATATTGCAAGATCCTTATAAGAAAAGCTGCGCCACTTTCATTATCATCTGAATTGTCATGCACTGTGGTAACACTTGAACCATTCACTGAACTACTATTGTTGTCAAATACAACCACCTGTTTATATAGGAATAGTTAAACCCCCCTCGAGCAGTAATGTAATACTATATTCTAAGGTATAGAACAACAAGCAAACTTAAGTAAAAAAGAATTTTTAGAATCCTATAAAACATGATTTAATAGCGGTGCGGGTCGGTGTGGTTTGGAAAAAAAATAGAAACCGGCGGATTGATGAAAGTGTTACTAGAATTTGTCATTTTTCTTACCAAAAACCGGCGGTTCAATTGACAAATAATAACGAATTTGCCTTGGCGGTGCGGTACGGTGCGGTTTTGGCGGTTTCGGCGGTATTATGCACACCCCTACGAAGGAGGGCCATGAATTTCTGCATAGTTAAAATTTTTGAATTAATTTAAATTTTTTGTAAATAATAATCACAAAAAATATTTTAAAAAAAGACGCTATTTATAGCGTTAAAATGAAATTTATGATGAGTTCTTAATAATAATCATGCTGTCAAGTCCACTATAGACCAGTGACAAGTTTGGTCCAATGAAAAATATTCTTAATTATTGCCCAACGGCTCATGCTTTTGTCAATTTGTTTCATTTTTTAAATTTATGGATAATATATATATTACAAAAAAATTGTATTAATTAATGCAATATAATTATGTCATTCCTTACGTTTGTTTAATAGCTTGTGCCACGTGCAGGCTTGACATGCTAGGCTTACATAATATGATTAGTTTAGCAAAAATTATTTATAGCTTATTTTATTTAAAATTTAAAATTCTATCATTTAGTAGTTGTTTATTATTTTTATTTTTATTTTGGCTTAAAAAAACTAAGTTTGAGAATTTTTTCTTTTTAAGATATCATTTTCTAAACTATAAATAAGTTTTATGAGACGAGCCATCGTAGATAGTTTGATTTATATATAATGATGTTCTATTTTTACAGAGGATTTCTTTATAGTTAAACCCACATCCTAATATGACTATAAGCTTAACAATAATATATGTATATATATATATATATATTTTTTTTGAGGTTTCGCCTGACTAATTTCCAAGTACATGTAGTCTTTTTATACTGTATATATTAATTATCAAGCCTAAAGCATGGAGGTAATCTCTAGTAGAAAATGAAAATTTTAACTAGTGATCAATGCTTTTTGAAATTTAAATCTACAATTATCAGATAATTATCCAATATAAACTTGAAGATAACAATTGATCAACACTTTAAAATTCAAATTCATGACAACTAGATAACAGAGTTGCTTGGTAGATAAGTGGTCTGGCCCATACTAACCTTGGACCACCACATGCTGCATCATACATAGTAGATGTTTCTTAATTTTTTAAGTTTTTATAAGTTAAAATAGCTCAATTGCAATGGGTGTCCATCCATGTCCTAAAATATCCAGTATTATATAGTTAAAATATCAATTCGTTAAAATAGTTTAAGGTTGGAAGAGGGTAAACAAAAAAAAAAAAAACAATTAAAATAGGCAATACACACAATCAATGATTGTCTTAGTGGTTAGTCCATCAACATGCCACATGTTCTTTGAGAGAGAGAGAGAGAGTGAGAGCTTTGTCCTTTATTTACTTCAACTTATATGTGTTATCATGGGGATTCAGTATAATCTCTACGATTAACATATAAATTAATGGCTAATCCGAGGTTTCAAATTATAAAATATGAACTAGGTTCAATAAGATGTATGTTGATAAGATTACTTATATTATAAAATGTATGTTGATAAGATTCTTTCTAGTGTAAGCTTTAATTATCACCTAAGAGAAGCTAAGAAACTGAAGTACTTGATTAATTCTATCAAGAACTCTAAAATAAGGAGATTATTATGTGATAAACACTAATAAACAAAGTACAAATATGAAATTATACAAAACATAATTGTATCCATTCTTTTCAAACCAAAAGGCCTAATAGCTCTTATTACTTAAAAATACTATTACTCCGTTTTAGCATGTTTTTTTTGTATAAAAGTTTCATTTGCAAATCATTTTTCTTTTAATTTTAACATCCATGCACTTGAGAAATTCACAAACACAGCCAAAAGATTCCATGAAAATTCAAAAATCATATTGTACTTAATAGACTTTATTATCCCCAGTGGAAGAAAAAAAAAATTGCAACAAATTATTGTGTAGAAATTGAAAACAGACAAATCAACATGTAGAGGCTCAGCACGCATACGCAATTCAAATATAGAGATTAGATTACAGATATCAAAAGAAATTTAAGAGTCGTATACAGATTAATTTAAAATAATACGGCTAAAATAGTTATCTAAAGTTGAAAAGATGTCTACTTAAATCCTCCCTCCAAGTATTTCTGTCCAACCAACACTAAAAATTCTTCCATCTAAAATTCATTCATCCAACCATAGGGTCCTGAGATAAATTCTTCAGTACAAAGCACACAAATAAAAAAGACAAGCTCATCAGCCCTAATCTATGACCCCTTTTGGATTCATCCTCAATGTCTATCACAGGTATGCAGAGTCTCAATTTACAGAATACTATAATTATTTCAGTTTGACATCAACTTGGAAAGCAATATGGCAATTTGCAAGAATATACTTTTTTGACAAAAAAGATCCACAACATTATAGTTGCATAAATACATTATTCAAGTGGAGCCAATTCAATATTGATGGCAGAAACTGACCTTAAGAGAGTGGCAATAATAGACTTGTGTGCAATAATAGAGGCTCATGCTTCTTCATCACTTAGACAAGACTCTGTTTTTGCTTCATTTGATTCCCAAACTAATGGATGAATATTGAAGACAAATTCAACTCCTACAATAATTATAGTTGAGTTTGAAATGACATTTTATACAGTTTTTGAACCGGACATTTTATACAGTTGCTAGAAGTTTTTTTCACATATATAGAACCTCTATGTTAAGTTCAAAGAGACTGAGTACAAAATTAATCTCTACATGCATTAAAAGAAGAGAGAGTCCAAGTCTAGTATGAAATAGCCAAATAACCCCGAAACACAAAAAGATAAATAAACAAAAATAACATTGCATGAAGAGTTAATGATTAACCGATGAACGTACACAATGAAAGGAAATGAAAGAAAAGAAAATAAGGCCAAGTTTAGCTATCTTAAATAAGTACACACTTTTTATCTTTTTTCCATCACATCATCTCTCTACTTTTCTGCACATCTTTTCGTAAAAAGACAAAAAGTGCACTTGTTTAGGTCATCCCAAACAATTATTATCTTAATAAAGGCATAACCAATATTATGCAATCTACAAGTAAAGAGATAGTAATTCAGCTCAGCCGACTAGTTCAAAGCAATGAACAAGACATAATTAGATGGGTTTCTCAGTTACATAAAGAACAAATTTCACTGTTTGGTTGTCGAGAAACCCAAGGGAAGACGTTCAGAATTAAAGAAAGAAAGGTTCCAATAAACTAAAACAAATCATGATCATTCTCACAGGACTTAATATGGGTCTGCTTCAAATTTCATCAATATTTATGGTGGTTAAAGTTCTTGAGGCATAATTTGCTTTTGCATTTAAAATTGTCACAATGTGGCAATAGAAAATCTCAAAACATGGAACAATGAAGCTGACATTTTGCATTTTGAGGCCGATAAGTATATAAAAATGCACATGCACGAACACATGCACACTCACTTGGAGGGCAAAATATTCATATGATATGTTGGCTAGTTTGAACTATGGATAAAGTTAAAAGCATTTATGATTCTGAGATAAACGATAACCTGATAACCTCCTCATCACCCACAACAAGCTGAGTGAAACACAAAAGACATTGAGAAATGAAATTCTACGGAGAGCGGTAATTACCCCAAGCAACCACACAAGAATTCCACTCCTTATCCTAGATCCCATATTCATAACAGCATGCCAAAAATAATTGCTTTCAAGAGAGAACCTCCATAACCATTTGTCAAGAAAACACAATATTATTATTTTCTACAATATAAACCCTCTCCTTGTTCTTATGAAGAGAAGCAACGTTGCAATTCACCAAAATACAGTGTTTAAAAAATAAATAAATTAAAAATTAAAAATTAAAAAAGATATGGAATTGTGAAAAGGTAAGGAAAGACAATATCTAGAACAAAAAACACATACATTAGTATAAACAGGGGCGGAGGCAGCATAGGCTAAGGGGGTCACGTGCCCCCTCAATTTTGTAATTTTTTTTTTTTTTCTGTCATGGATAAAATGTATTCTGTTTTTTTTTTTTTTTCTTAATATGTTCTTTAGCTGATGATTTATTATATTATTCACAATAAGTAATTATTTGATACTTTGAGAACACTATGTGATATTATTTATGTAATAGTTTAATCAATAGTGTAATGAAAAATATTATAGATTGGATATAATTAACTCATTATTTTCAAGTAGTTGACATACCACTTAGTGTGATTTGTGATTTTCTATGCTTTGAGCATCACGTAGGTAACGTCATATGGTACTCTAAGACTGTTTAATAATTTTCATTCAAAACACATCATTTATAAACAATGTCATCTCTTTAATATTTTTTTGTCAAATAAAAATTAAATAGATTCTCTAATAATTTGTGCTGTAAATGATGTATTTTTATTTTTTAAAATTAAGAATTTTGATCCATAATTTTTGTGCTAAAATTGCAAAATTACATCATCATCTCACACCGAACTATTCCACACTATTATAGAATTTTGATTTGTTCTTATTAATAATGAATATGTAATTTTTTATGCTTAAATTTATCTCATAAAATGATTATTATCTTAACGTTACTCATGAATTTTTTTTAAATAAAAAATTATAATTAATAAGTATATCTCTAATTTAATTTTTTGGCTCCGCCACTAAGTCTAAACAATATTTTCTTTTTCCTCGTTGATTTCCAATAGTATCCAAACAAATGGGGGAAAAAAACAAATAGTGAGAAGGCAAAACTACTGTACAAGATATACTCCAAAAAATTAAGATTAGATCTCTAAATGACAAATCAAAAGCAAAGATTATAACATAAAGCCCTCTATGATACCATCAACTGGAGCTAAAAATCTCCAACAGGGTAGGCAAGAATTGCATCAATTAGACGTTGTGCCAGAACTCTATGTTCACTGAGATGCTGGGGTAGGAGAGAATTCTAACTTAGAAAATTAGAGAAAGAATCTGCCCAATTGGGAGATCATAGTTATAGTTTAGGAAGGATATAATTTGAACAAATAAAAAAAAAAATGAAAATAAACAAAAGAGGGAGTTTTTGTCCAGAGAAACTGTAAAACAATTAAGTGAAGAGTGCTGTTATTAGTACCCCATAAATTATTTTGGACCCCCAATTTTTGGATAATTCTATTTTCACACACCAAAATATTTCACTCCACATCCTCTCTCAATACATACACCAACTAATTTTGAATGTTGTAATTTACTCAATGCACAACCGTTTTTGCCAAAAATATCCTTCTCTTTAACATTGAAACCCTAAACCAACATCCATTCTCTAGTTAGTGAAGAGCAGTTCTTCAAGCATTCTGGCAATGGCCCGGTGAAAAAAAAACTTCTTGCTGCAAAAATGAAACATGTGTATAAATTGGGACACACAAGCAAACAAATAATACATCAGCATAAAGATATTAACAAATCAATCCAAAAATTCACTCACTATAAAAAAAAAAAAAAAAATTTGAATTGAAAGAATATTTACCACTAGATCCTTTGTTTTTGGATGTTTTCTCGTTGAGAATAGAATTCCTTATAGTAATGAAAATGTGCATGTATGAGATAGTCACACAAGAAACAAAATAAATAAATAAATAAACAAAGAAGAAGAAGTGAAACAGTAAAAGTAGCATATTGTGAATAGCCTTTTCAACAGTGAAAATAAAATTGTAATAAAAAACTCTTGAAAACAATAGTAAAAAGTTCTTGAAAACAAATATATAAACAATGTATTAGGAAAATTCTCACTCAACTGGTTAGTGTTGAGATCAAGAGATCGCAATGAACTCAGATTTCCAAAACTGTAATAGCGGCGGCAATAGCGGTGGGCGGTAGCTAGGGTTAGGGTTAAGAAATTAGGGTTTTGGTGGAGAAGAAAAGGATAGTTTAGTAATTTTATTTTAGGACAAAATTGTAATAAAAAAATAAATCATTAAGTGTGTGCACAAAGATAAGTAGGTGTGGAAATAAAATTTCTCCCAATTTTTAGCATTTTTTTTATTACAATAATAACCTCAAATAAAATTACTACAAAAGACATCATTAATTTTAGGACATCCATCCCATAATTAAACCTACACACCTACTACATCATGAATTAGGCTTTATAAGAGCATCCACTTCCATTACCATCCATCCATTTTTCCCAAATTCCACCTTCAAAACCTACCCACTCTCAAAACTTTGAAAACCTTTTAACCGCAATATTCCGGTAGTAACGGTGACAACTATTTGATTGCCTACATTGAACGGTCAAAACATGGAAATTTCTTAACACATTGAACGGTCAAAATTGTTAATGGTTTCAGAAGTTGTCATTTTTTCAAGTTCGGGAATACAGGTCTGGACATTACTTATTTGTTCGTGAAGATGTTCCAGAACAAATAATTAATGTTCAGAAATGCAGGCCCGAACCTGGAAATTTCTTAACACATTGAACGGTCAAAATTGTTAATGGTTTCAGAAGTTGTCATTTTTTCAAGTTCGGGAATACAGGTCTGGACATTACTTATTTGTTCGTGAAGATGTTCCAGAACAAATAATTAATGTTCAGAAATGCAGGCCCGAACCTGGAAATTTCTTAACACATTGAACGGTCAAAATTGTTAACGTTTGCAGAAGTTTTCATTTTTTCAAGTTCGGGAATATAGGCCCGAACATTACTTATTTGTTCGTAAACACATTCCCGAACATAGATTATTTGTTCGGGAATGCAGGCCGAATATGGAAATTTGTTAATAGTTTAAACGGTTAAAATTCTTAACACTCGTCGAAATTTTATTTTTTCAAGTTCGATAGTTCAGTTTTGAGGAAGCAATGTGAGAGAGAGAGAAAGATAGAGAGCATACCAACTGTGACAATGATTACATCTTCTTCTTCTTCGTGAGTTTTGAAAAGGATAGGACTCCGTCTTCTTAGTAGGTTTTGTTAGGTTTTTTGGAAGGGAGGTCTTTTTGGAGGTGTGAGAAGTGTGTATTCAATGGGTGGAATATTTAAGAATTATTTTGGTATTATTTGGAGGGAAAGAAATTTTAAGAGTTTCAAAATTTATAAGTGAGGATCTAAAAAAATGAAAAGTCTAAAATAATTTATAGGGAGCTAATAACACCACTCTTAAGTGAATTAGTACTTTTAGAGATTATAGAAATAAATTTTACAAATAATTTCCCATTTAGTTTGGATCAAGAAATAGCCAGAATGACATTTAAAATCATACCAGAAATGTTAATAAACAATTAAT
>NW_021027866.1:656793-768922 GCF_004153795.1 Camellia sinensis | reverse complement strand
ATCAAAAGAAGAACAGAGTGTTTTACGGATCTCAATAGAACTTTACCAGAATCAGATATGCATTCACAATAACATAAGTGCATTCACAAATTTCATTCAGAATTTATTTCAAAAATGGCTAGAGACTAGCAATGGAACAAATGTATACATCAATTTGATAAATCAGTTTTCATTCAGCATTTGTATACATCAATTCGAACTTGTGATCTGAAATTTTTCATTTTTAATGATAATTATAAGAAAAAAATCAAAAGAAGAACAGAGTGTTTTACGGATCTGAACAGAGCTTTACCTGTGTGGTTGATAAGTGCATTCACAAATTTAATTCAGAATTTATTTCGAAAATGGCTAGAGACTAGCAGTGGAACAACCCATGTACATCAATTTGATAAATCAGATTTCATTAAGCTACTGAATACATCAATTCGAACTTGTGATCTGAAAATTTTCATTTTTAATGATAATTATAAGAACAAAATGAAAAGAAGAACAGAATGTGTTACAGATCTCAACCTATATATACATAGTCCGGTCCTCATTAGGAACAGATTTACAGATTTATATATAACAACGGCTATATATAAGAACATATATATATGTATATAACAACCACCACGGCAAACAAGCAGATCGGTAATGAACCCAATTTGTAATGAACCCAAAATGTGTCAAGAGTATTTAACCGTAATGAAACCAACTTTCCTTCCCAAAAACAGAGTCGGCCATTCCTTTGAAATTTGGAAAAAAATTTCTTTACCAGAGAAAGAGAAAGGAATTCCACACATTATTTCCGAAGCAGATCGGAAGTAGGGGCCACACACACACGAATAGGGAAACGAAATCAGAAGATTTTGAAAGAATTACCTAAAGATCAGTGGTGTTTGAGAGGGTTTGTTCTTGTTCACCGCCACCAACATACGCCCCAACCGTTCAATTTGCCGACCTGTTCGCGAGTCTTCTTCGACGCCGCAGATGCGTAGTCCGCTATCGATCGCCTCTGCAAAGCTACCTCAGATGTCGTCGCCGCTGGTATACATTAATCGCCTCCTTCGCTTGTTGTGTGCCCTAGGAAGGTTGTGTGTGTGGTGAGGCGTTGGGCCTCAGAATGATAGGGAACATTCAGGGTATTTTGGTAAATTTACCCCAAGAAGGGTTTCAACCTAACCCGTTCAAACAATTTCAAACCAAAAGGCCTACTAGCTTATTACTTAAAAATACTATTACTACATCATTTTAGCTTCTTTTTTTTTTGTATAAAAGTTTCATTTGCAAATCATTTTTCTTTTAATTTTAACATCCATGCACTTGAGAAATTCACAAACACAGCCAAAAGATTCCATGAAAATTCAAAAATCATATTGTACTTAATAGACTTTATTATCCCCAGTGGAAGAAAAAAAAAATTGCAACAAATTATTGTGTAGAAATTGAAAACAGACAAATCAACATGTAGAGGCTCAGCACGTATGCGCAATTCAAATATAGAGATTAGATTACAGATATCAAAAGAAATTTAAGAGTCGTATACAGATTAATTTAAAATAATACGGCTAAAATAGTTATCTAAAGTTGAAAAGATGTCTACTTAAATCCTCCCTCCAAGCATTTCTGTCCAACCAACACTAAAAAATTCTTCCATCTAAAATTCATTCATCCAAGCATAGGGTCCTGAGATAAATTCTTCAGTACAAAGCACACAAATAAAAAAGACGAGCTCATCAGCCCTAATCTATGACCCCTTTTGGATTCATCCTCAATGTCTATCACAGATATGCAGAGTCTCAATTTACAGAATACTATAATTATTTCAGTTTGACATCAACTTAGAAAGCAATATGGCAATTTGCAAGAATATACTTTTTTGACAAAAAAGATCCACAACATTATAGTTGCATAAATATATTATTCAAGTGGAGCCAATTCAATATTGATGGCAGAAACTGACCTTAAGAGAGTGGCAATAATAGACTTGTGTGCAATAATAGAGGCTCATGCTTCTTCATCACTTAGACAAGACTCTGTTTTTGCTTCATTTGATTCCCAAACTAATGGATGAATATTGAAGACAAATTCAACTCCTACAATAATTATAGTTGAGATTGAAATGACATTTTATACAGTTTTTGAACCGGACATTTTATACAGTTACTAGAAGTTTTTTTCACATATAGAACCTCTATGTTAAGTTCAAAGAGACTTGAGTACAAAATTAATCTCTACATGCATTAAAAGAAGAGAGAGCCCAAGTCTAGTCTGAAATAGCCAAATAACCCCGAAACACAAAAAGATAAATAAACAAAAATAACATTGCATGAAGAGTTAATGATTAACCGATGAATGTACACAATGAAAGGAAATGAAAGAAAAGAAAATAAATATTATCTTAATAAAGGCATAACCTGTTGGAAAAAATGGTTTTTGGGGACTTTAATTTAATATTAAAGTGGGTCCTAACTATTTTTTGTGTTGGGTCCAAGTGAGCCAAAAACCATTGGGTTTTGAATAAGAAATTGCCAAGAAATTGCTTCATGATGTTAGATTCATGAATAGGATTTTAAAGAATATTTAAATCTTTTTTCTTGGCTAAAGGGTGTGAATCCTTTGGGCATCCATACTTTTCATTTTGTGGAAAGGGGTTATGGATGCTTGGTGTTTTAATGACTAGCCTTAAAGGCTGGAGGCTTTTCCTCTCTCCCCTATACATGTATAAATTGAGACCCTCCTGTCAAGTTTCAATATAGAAATTTTTGCTTCCATTTTACAAGTCAGTTTGCTTGATAGTTCCTATTGTGAGAGAGTGCTGCCATTGTTTTGTTCGCTAAGCTAGAGAGATAGTGCTTCTGCCGTAGCTGGTTTTGACCGTCGTATCCTGGGAGACAGACACCGGGTTTCCTCAAGCACTCAACCTGTGAGGCGGCGAAATCTGTTTTAAGGAAACTGCTTCCGTGCAGGCTTCGATTTTATCTCTTTACCCTTTATTATTTTTTGTGTATTTCTGTTGAAATTTAGTTATAATTATCAGCATATGTTCTTGGTATATAATTTGTTTTCTTCATAAATCTATTTATTTAATTTCACAATTTTGAACAACATAACCAATATTGTGAAATCTACAAGTAAGAGATAGTAATTCAGCTCAGTCGACTAGTTCAAAGCAATAATTAGATGGGTTTCTCAGTTACATAAAGAACAAATTTCACTGTTTGGTTGTTGAGAAACCCAAGGGAAGACATTCAGAATTAAAGAAAGAAAGGTTCCTATAAACTAAAACAAATCATGATCATTCTCACAGGACTTAATATGGGTCTGCTTCAAATTTCATCAATATTTATGGTGGTTAAAGTTCTTGAGGCATAATTTGCTTTTGCATTTAAAATTGTCACAATGTGGCAATAGAAAATCTCAAAACATGGAACAATGAAGCTGACATTTTGCATTTTGAGGCCGATAAGTATATAAAAATGCACATGCACGAACACATGCACACTTACTTGGAGGGCAAAATATTCATATGATATGTTGGCTAGTTTGAACTATGGATAAAGTTAAAAGCATTTATGATTCTGAGATAAACGATAACCTGATAACCTCCTCATCACCCACAACAAGCTGAGTGAAACACAAAAGACATTGAGAAATGAAATTCTACGGAGAGCGGTAATTACCCCAAGCAACCACACAAGAATTCCACTCCTTATCCTGGATCCCATATTCATAACAGCATGTCAAAAATAATTGCTTTCAAGAGAGAACCTCCATAACCATTTGTGGGGATATATTTTCTGAATACCGACACGTGGCATGGTGACGCCGACGTGTCAGCCGAGGTGCCACGTGTCGTGGTAGTTAGGCCAAGATGATCTCGGAGTTGCCGAGGTTATCTCCGAAGATATCGGAATCCGAGACAAGTGAATAAGGGACAAGAGTCCTAAGACGAAGAGGGGACTTAACCAAGATAAGGATAAAGCTCTTAGGGAGTTTATCTTTATCTCTTAAGGAGTCCAAAGTAAGCACTGAATTGGAATTCATAGAAGTCATACTTCTAGTAGGACTTGAATTGAATATATTATAAAAGAGAGGCACCCCCGTGGGTCTAAAGTATGCAATTTATGTTTTGAGTATTAAGTTTAGAACTTAATTATCTTTGAGAGATATACTGACTTGATCGTCGGAGTGCCCCCGGGTGGAAGAACCACCACTGGAGCGTTTTCTTTCTGTTACAGGTTACTGAAGCCACCTATTCTGCCTGTGCTCTCTAGTTGATTACTAAGCGGGCAGTGTGGTCAGATTTTCACCCACACAATTTGGCGCCGTCTGTGGGAACGAAGGAAGAATAGATGGCCAGTAACGGACAGCAGGAAAAAATTGGGGATGACGCTCCCGCCAGGAGTGGTAGACCAATTGACCTTGACATTGAAGGAGACAACCATAATACAGAAGCCCGTGACCAGGGTCACAGAGAGAAAGACGTCATCCAAGAGGGCGACACGTCAAAAAGGACAGACCAAGGAAAGTACTACAATGAAGATAGCCTCCAGGTATGGAGGGACAGGTGCCTACGGAGGGATGAGGAAGTAAAAGAATTGGCGAACAAGTTGGCAGACCTTCAGTCAGTCGTCAACTTCATGATGCAGAATAATGTTATGCAGCCACCATACCCGCTGCAAGATACGCCGATGCCAGCAACCAACACCCAGAAGGGCGGAAGAAAAACAATCCCCGAGGTCCCTCAACATACCAGGAGCGGAAGGCATTCTTACCGGCCTTCCAGGGAAGTCGGACGAGAAGAGCCGAGGCAAGAAGAGTCACGAAGGACGCACCACATGAAGAATCCAGAGCCCAAAGAACATCGGCATGTTCAGGGGCAAGCACTCTGCTTTGACACAACCCACGGAGAAAGATCCAAACGGGCCCACCACGAGGCCGAAAGTAGTGTACCACAAAGACTAAAGTCCAAAGACAGCCGAGCTCCAGAGAGGAGCAAAGAAGACCTGAGGGACTACCTCAAAAGGAGGCAGTAGAATGTTGAAGCCGAGGTAAACTCCCCAGTAAAGCCGAAGACAGCTTTCTCGATGGAACTGGACAAATTCGAACCACCAAAGAGATTCAGCATGCCAA
Organism: Camellia sinensis; assembly: GCF_004153795.1. NCBI lineage: Eukaryota > Viridiplantae > Streptophyta > Magnoliopsida > Ericales > Theaceae > Camellia > Camellia sinensis. Next base: position 763,804 of record NW_021027866.1, on the reverse strand, counting down.
GGTTTCAAATTTATGATGGTAAGTCAGATCCAAACTTTCATGTTGGACTATACCTGAATTCAATGGCGTTATATAGTGGGAACGAGCCGTTGCTCTGCAAAGTATTCCCCTCATCCTTTGGGGAAATTGCATCTGATTGGTTCCATAAATTACCAAAGGGAAGCATAAAGACATGGGAAGGCCTGGCCGAGATGTTTGTAGCCAGGTTCGTGACCAACAAGCTGCAACCCCTGAGGGTTGATGCTTTGATGGCTCTAAGAATAACCAAGGAAGAAGGCCTTAGACCAACAAGCTGCAGCCCCTGAGGGTTGATGCTTTGATGGCTCTAAGAATCACCAAGGAAGAAGGCCTTAGGGCCTATGCGAAGAGGTACTACGAGGTGTTCAACCGAATACCCGAATGCAACCAAGAGGTAGCGGTCGTGTCTTTCAAGAACGGCCTGAAAGATGACTGCCCACTACGGAAGTCTTTGGCAAAAACATTGCCAAAAAGCATGGAAGAACTCATGGCAAGAATTGAGAAGTACGCCAGAGCCGAAGAAGATACATCGGGAAACAAAGAGGTGAAGCAAGAAAAGGGAAACGGCTCGCCGAAGCGAAACCGAGGCAACAATGGGCCGACCAAACAAGAAACAGAGTTGAGAAGTAAACAGGCGGTAACGACGGTATTCTGAATCCCAATCCATAAAATCCTAGATCAAATTCGAAACCAACCTTATTTCAGGGCTCCGGCAAAAGCACCAGGGGAATTCATGGGAAGGAACGTTGGAAGACGATGTGCCTACCACAATGAAGAAGGGCACCCAACTCAAGGTTGCAGAGCCTTGAAAGCACACTTGGAGGACCTGGTGAGACAAGGCCTTCTGAGGGACCTGGTCGATGAAGCCCGGACAAGGGAAGAACAGGCAAGGTTGCCTCAAGCACTAGCAGCGCCGCCTCCCCCAACACAGCTACCACAAGCAGGAGGACCGAGGGTGGTTAATGTGATCCACTCAAGGGTCAACGAAAACGAATTTAGAGGGGAGACCCAGAGGGTAAGACATTTACAGCATGTCTACCAAGTCGAGGAAAGAGACATCGGCTAGAAGAATGCCAAGGGCCGATGATAGCCTTTACTGAAGCCGACCTGGAATTGGTCCAACATCCGCATAATGATGCCTTGGTAGTATCCCTCCAGGTTGGGGAGTGCCAAGTGAAACGCATCGTAATAGATCAAGGCAGCTCTTGTGACATCATGTATGTCAGATGTTACAAGGAGCTGGGCCTTCACCCTGATGACTTAGAACAATCCAGCGACCCGATGGTCTGCTTTAATGGAACGCTGACATGGCCACTGGGCGCAACAAGCTTGGAAGTACAAGCCGGCACTAAGAAGATCAAGACGGAATTTCTGGTAATTGACATGCCCTCACCATACAACATCATCTTGGGAAGGCCGTGGTTGCATGCAATGGGGCAGTTCCCTCAACGTTGCATCAACTACTACGGTTCCCAACAGAGCATGGGATTGAAGAAGTCAGAGGAGATCAACTGCAAGCAAAAAATTGCTCCATGACAGCAATGAAGTCCACCTGTAGTATACGGGAGCCAAGGAAAGCAGAAGTTGAAGATGAGGACATGGAGGTCCTAGAAGACGTCGGGAAAGAACCAGCCGAAAAGAGTGAAGAGGCACTAAAAAAAGTTTTCGTCCAAGAGGGCGACGAAGAGCGCTTCTTTCTTCTCGACTCAGGCTTAGCTAGAAAAGAAGAAAGAGAACTGGAAGATTTTTTGAGGGCAAACATAGAGGTGTTCGCCTGGACACCTTACGAAATGCCTAGCATTGACCCTGAGGTCACTTGCCACAGACTGAATGTCGACAGGTCGGCAAAACCTGTGATTCAACGAGCCAGAAGACCGACGTTGAATCACGTCGAAGCAGTAGAAGAAGAGGTAGACAGACTCCTGGAGGCCAGGTCCATCCGAGAAGTTCAGTACCCAACATGGCTGTCCAACACAGTAGTAGTAAAAAAGAAGAATGGAAAATGAAGGGTTTGTGTAGACTTTACCAGCCTCAACAAAGCCTGCCCCAAAGACAGCTTTCCTCTGCCCAAGATCGACCAACTGGTAGATGCTACTTCAGGACATGAAAGGATGAGTTTTCTAGATGCATACAGAGGATACCACCAGATTGCCATGTACCCTCAGGAGAAGACCGCGTTCATCACCCCTAAAGGCCTGTACTGTAACAAGGTAATGCCTTTTGGGTTGAAAAACGCAGGAGCAACCTATCAGAGGTTAGTGACAAAGATGTTTAAGCACCTGATTGGCAAAACAGTAGAGGTCTACATCGACGACATGGTCGTGAAGACCAAGGAATCAAAGGGTCATCTTACCGACCTAAAAGAGGTCTTCGACATACTCAAAAGATATCGGCTCCGACTCAACGCCTCGAAGTGCGCCTTCGGAGTTGGGTCAGGTAAATTCTTAGGATATCTGGTAACAAGAAAGGGCATTGAGGCCAACCCAAGCCACAATCAAGCCATCCTGAACTACAGAGCCCGACATCGGCAAAGCAAGTTCAATGCTTACTGGAGGGCCGCAGCCCTAAACAAATTCATCAGGCAGAAGCTCAGATAAGTGCAGCCCTCTCAACCTGGTGAAAAAAGCCACAGACTCCTATGGACAGAAGAATGTTGAAGCCGCCTTAACCGACCTAAAAAAAGTACTTGACCACAACTCCGGTTCTTTCAACCCAGTACCAGGGGAGGAACTGTTTTTGTACTTAGATAGAATCTCAGAACAGCAATCAGTGCAGTGCTAATCCGAGAGGAAAAAGGGGAGCAAAAGGTTGTTTATTATGTAAGTAAAACTTTGGCGACGCAGAAACAAGAATACCTACCACTGGAAAAATATTAATGCTGGCCTTAGTAATGGCTTCAAAGAAGTTGAACCATTACTTTCAGGCACACAAGATTGTGGTCCTAACAGAGCACCCACTGAAATCCTTGTTGCAACAAGGAGACTTAACAGGAAGGATAGCAAGATGGGCTGTAACCCTGGGCCAGTTTTACCTGGAGTTTAGGCCAGAGCAACAATAAAGGGTCAAGTTTTGGCCGACTTGTCGCAGAACTCACACCTGAAACCATCGCACATCGGGCTCCGACGAGCCAAGATGAGCATTGTCCCAACAAGCAAAAAGAATCCCAGCCAACGAAAAGAAAGCAAGGAAGGAGAAGTTCAGACCCTGCAGCATCTACATCGGCCGATTCATTCAGACTATTCGTCGATGAAGTTCAAACTGCCAGGGAGCAGAGCAGGAGTACTGCTGATATCTCCAGATGGAGAAATAGTAGAACAGTCCATCCGTTTGGGGTTCAAAGCCTCAAACAATGAGCAGAATAGATAGCATTAATTGCAGGCTAAAGCTGGCAGCGCAGCAGTAAGCAGTATAATAAAAGAAAATAGGGTAATTGTTTTTTGTGATTCACAACTCATTGTTAACCAGTCAATAGGAGAATTTGCAGCCAGGAACGAAAGAATGTCGGCATATCAAAGAAGTCATCAGATTGGCAGCCCTATTTCAGAACTGCAGATTACTCCAAGTTAGCCGAGATGACAACAACCACGCCGACGATTGGCTAACCCTGGCCAGTTCATTCAAACTGGAAAAATAAGGACAATTATGATCGACTACATGTCGGACCCGAAGCATAGATAAACAGAGCACCGAACAAGAAGCAATGTGCGTGACTTGGGACCAAGCTGGATGGATGCAATCATTTGCATTCCTAAAAGAGGGGAAGCTGCCAGAAGACCATAAGGAAGCACATAAAATCAGATCTGAAGTCGGCCAGATTCAGTCTAACAGCAGAGAGGCCATCTCTACAGGAGGTCTTCACTGGGCCGCTTTAAGGTGCGTACACACCCTTTGCAGGTTGAAGATTTCTTTACGAAATTCATGAAGGAATTTGTGGAAGCCATGGCGGGGGCAGATCATTAGCCCACAGGGCCATTACCCAGGGGTATGGTGGCCCTATATGCAAAAGGATGCCGAAGCCTATGTGAAGAAGTGCGAACAGTTGCCAAAGGTTTGCACCTTTGATACATCAGCCAGCTGCCGACCTAAACCCAGTATCCAGCCCTTGGCCGTTTGCCCAATGGGGCATGGATCTGGTTGGACAACTTCCCCAGGCAACTGGGCAGAGAAAATACTTGCTGGTAGCAACAGACTACTTTACAAAATGGATAGAGGCAGAACCTCTTGCCAAAATCCGAGATGTGGACGTCAAGAATTTTATATGGAGAAACATTATCACCAGATTTGGGATTCCAAGAGCAATAGTTGCCGACAACGGAACACAGTTTGACAGCAAACTCATCAAGAACTTTTGTGCAAAATTCAAAATCAAGAATTATTTCTCAACACCAAGTTTTCCTCAAAGCAATAGCAGAGGCATCCAACAAAGTAATTCTGGATGGAATAAAGAAGAGGCTACAGGCAGCAAAAGGAAAGTGGGTAGACGAGTTGCCCAACGTACTTTGGGCATATCGGACTACGCCAAGAAGATCAACAGGAGAATCCCCCTTTGCCGTGGCTTATGGCACAGAAGCAGTCATCCCATTGGAGATCGGCATCCCTGGGATCAGAACCCAGGGAGTAGAGAATGGCACCAATGATGTACTCTTAGCTCGAGATCTGGATTTGTTGGAAGAATGAAGAGAGAAAGCTGCAATTCAGCTTGCAACATACCAGCAACAGCTTGCCAGAGCTTATAACAAGAAGGTCAATCCAAGAGATTTTCAAGTCGGTGACCTAGTCCTCAGAAAAGTCGTCGGGAACAGGAAGGATCCTAGGGAAGGCAAGCTTGGCCCAAACTGGGAAGGACCCTACAGAATTACTTCAGTATTAGGCAATGGAGCTTATCGGCTTGAGGACAATGAGGGCAAAGCATTGCCGAGGCCTTGGAATACTTGCAATTTGAAATTTTTCTATCATTAGAAAAACATCATTTTTTGGCCGATATCATCAATAAAGTCTTTTCAGAATTCTTTCAACACGTATGATTGATAAAGTTATGCATTGATGTTTTATTCGAAGACATAATTAATGTGACCCAAGCAAACTCAGGTTCACACTGGCGGCAAAGAAAAGGCAGAAGCATTATTCTTAATTCACTTGTTTGAAAATTTAACAATTACAAGTTGGAATATCAGCATATCTTACTTCACTGTTGAAATTTGTCAGCAATTTACAAGTTGAAGTATAAGCCCGAGATTATTCCTTAATTCACTGGTTGATAATCCTTCTGTAGCCAATCTTACAAGTTGGAGTTAAGCCGAGATTACTGTTTTTCTTCGCTTGTTGAAATTTGTAGTAATTTACAAGTTGAAGTTGAGATTACTGTTTCTCTTCACTTGTTGAAATTTGTAGCAATTTACAAGTTGGAATTAAGCTGATTCCTTATCTTCACTTGTTGAAATTTGTAGCAATTTACAGGTTGAAGTTAAGCCTAGATTATTTCCTTAATTCACTTGTTGAAATTTGTAGCAATTTACAAGCTGAAGTTAAGCCGAGGTTATTGCTTAAGTTCTCATAGCAATATATGGGTTGCTTAACCCTAAGGAAGATGCTTAACACTTGTTAAAATTTGTAGCAATTTACAAGTTTATGATCACCCGCTGAGGTATACAGAAATTTACAGGTTAAAGTAAAGGCTAAGTATATTGTTTAAACACCTGTTGAAATTTGTAGCAATTTACAAGTAGGTTAGACCGAGATCATTGTTTAATACTTGTTGAAACTTGAGAAGAAGCTTGCAAAGTTTACATTAAGTAGTATATGTTTTACATCTGTTAAAATTTATGAAAGGTTTGCAGGTCAGTATCTTGCCGAAATAAAAGTTTTGTAGTTATACCCGAGGTATGTAACCCCGAGAAGATTGCACAAAGGAAGCAAAATGAAAAAGCATGCAAAAATTTCTAAGTATAGAACTATGCAGAAGCAATCAACAGAACATCACAAGACTAAAAACATCCATAGAAAGAACAGTTACAGTTACATATTGAAAAAGCTACATCGGCCATAAGAAGGAGTTTTGCATTTTCCAGAAATTAAAAGAGAGTACAAAGTACAAAGTGCAGAAAAAGAAGGAAAAAGTACAAAACATTTACAAATCAAGACTCTTCAGTATTAGCAGCTGCAGGGACTGGGACCTCGGACGATTCTGGTGGAACCTCCTCGGCAACCTTTTCTGCTTCAATCTCAGCATCAATCTCAGCCAGCGTATTGTCCAGATTTCTTTCAGCCAAAAGAAGGTCGGGCAATAGTTCCCCGATGGCAATTTCCTTTGGTGCCTCCCCAACCTCATCACCCTCCTCATCCAAGGTTAAATCCATGACTTGCTCAGCAGAAGGAGGGGACTTGGCTTCAGCAGCATCCTTGGGTTTCCTCACCAAGGCCTCATCATCATTTTTCCCTTCATCCTCATCCTCGGCATCAGCCTCAGTCTCTGATTCGTCTTCAACCTGACTTGGAGGAGGAAATGGTAAAGGAATGGCATCGGCATTACGAAAGGGCGAGTCAACAGGGAGATCAAGTTTTTTTATCAGGGACATCCAACCAAGGGAAAATCCCCTGTTGCATGCCTGCCTGACTTGAAGTTTATAATCCTCTGTGACGTCGGTCATACCCTGGGCATAGGCCTTTTCATCAGCCTCTTTGACTTCGGCCTCCTTGGTGGCCAAAGCCTGCTGGAGCTCCTTCTCAGCCTGGGCCTTTTTCACTTCGGCCTCCTTCTTCTCAGCTTCAGCTACTTTCCGGATAGCCTCAGCAGACTCCACTTTCTCTTCAGCCATCTGCTGGGCCTTAGTCGCAGCCTCGGCCTGGTCCTCTAGTTTTCTCATCCTTGATTCAAGAGATTTGATCTCCTTCTTCATGGAAGATGGTTCCCTCTTCATATCAACCAATCTTTGCCGATTTTCAAAAGATTGCATTGAAAATGAATGGGCGTGCTGAATGGCCTGAAGAAAAACAGAAGTGATTAGAAAATATTCTCAGTAAGAAACAGAAGGAAATATCACAAGTGCAAACAGGAACACTTACTTGAACGGAGTGTTGGAGCATGAGAGCGTAATTCTCATACTCACTGAGCTCAGCATTTCGTTCCAAATCCTTCGGAAGGAGAAGAGCAGTGCTGAGGGCGACACCAACGTTAATATCGTTGGCACTTTCACTGGCCATAATAGGCCTATCCTCCATAGTTAGTTCAGGGGCCCATGGAACGTCAGGCTTCTTGGACGCCGAGGCCATCGCAGACGATGACCTCGGCTTTTTTGATTGTATAGACCCTGAGGGTTGGGCCTCAGCAGACCTCTTGGTGGAAGCAGAGGTTGATTTTTTGCTTGCTGCCAGCTGAGAAATAGGCAGAGCATCCTCGACCTCGGTGTCAGCAGCCTTGGCCTTGGGCTGAGCCTTTTTTACTCTCTTCGGCTTTGGTAGGGGCATCGCATGCGTTGGTACAGCATCAGCGTTGGTTGGAAGGTCGGCAAGAAGATCTTGAACGACAGGCCTTGGACGAACCATCTCGGCCGTCTTTACAAGTCTTCGTCGACGTTTACGTTCTGGAATTGGTATTAAGTAGGGGGCCGAAGTGGATGGAAGATCGGCTGGATCAGAGGTGGATCCTTGATCTGTTCGGGATGAAGACGCAGTTACAGTTGTGGCAGTAGGTGGAGAAAGACTCTTTTTCTTCCTTTTTGGGACGTCGGGTAATGTGGATTTGTATGTCGGAATGAAATTCAGCAAGAGGGGAGCCTTGCGCTTGTGGATAGGAAGACCAAGAAGCTCCTTTAAGTCTTTTCCAGGGAAGAAGGATTGACGGAAGTTCTTTGGTGGTTGATGAAGATCTGCAGGACAAGCAAACAGACTTTAGAATCAGACAAAATTGTAAAGACTTAAATAAAAACAACTAAGTGCTGGCACTGGGCTCTTACCCTTGCCCTCTTTAACTGATCGAGGAAGAGGGTAGAGATGGACATCTTCGTCTGGGCCAAATTCCCAATTTCCCGAAGCGATAACAAAGTCATCCCCAGCCCCCTTGTTGGAGTCTGGGAGGTCGGCTACAATTTTGAACTCGGTAGACCTCGGCTTAAGGTAATAAACAAAGCCCCTTTCCTTCAGGTTGAGGGGGCACATTGTATAACAGTACTGAAGGTCGGCCAGGGTAATCCTAAGATTCTCCTGCCTAGCTAAAGCTATAATACCGTTAATCACCCTATAGGAGTTGATGGTAAGTTGCATGGGGTTCAGCTTGTAGAAATAAAGAACCTTGCGAAACAGGGGATTAAGTGGAAGCCGAAGTCCACATTCAGTGAAAGCTACTATAGGAAAGGGCATCGTATGAACTGTGGGCATAATGGAATCGTCATCCCCAGCTAGTCTAAGGCGAACATCGGATGGGATGGAAAACTCCTGCCGAAAGTATTCGAGTTTTGTTGGGGTATTTACCCTATGTCTCCACATACCCATTACGTCGGCCTAAACAAAGAGGAATGCGTTTTAGAAGATGGGCGTTTTAGAAGGATTGCAAAAACCTCGACAAAGGCCTAGGAAAGGACTGATAAGGCTTGTTTCAGTTTTCCCTAAAACTTAAAGGTTCTACACACAAATCCCAAGCCTAAGAACTATAAAGATCAAGATCGAAGGCACAGATCTGGGACAGATACGAAAAACAGAAAACGATGACGCTTCAGAATCAAATAACAGAGGTATGGTTCTCAAAAACGAAAGAAATACAGAAGTGAAAAAATCAAGAACAGTGGCAAGAAAAGTGGTGAAATAGTGCAAGTGTTCAAGATGTAGCCACGATTCAAGATACAAACAAATCCAAGGCTTTGAACAAAAGCAATAATGACAACAGGCAGACGAAAGCACATAAAGAGAACTAAGAGTGAAAGGAACAGAATCTTACCAGAACAAATGAAGCCGGGGCAATATTCGCCGAGATCAGAAATCGGTTGTGACAGCAAAGAAAGCTTCGCAAGAATGGAAGATTAAAGACAGTTTCAGAAGAGAGATTGAAGCAATGGCAGATTCGAAGAAAAAAGAGCTTTCGGAGAGAGAAAGAGCAAGAAATCAGAATGAAAAAGTGAAAAAAGAAAGAGGCAAAGAAAAGTTTTGTCAAAACTTTGAAACGGCGGCAAAAATAGGGCATTTATTACGCCTGGAGCACCGGATACGTCAGACGGCGCAAACGGATGAAGACGGATGAAAAGACAGCCTTAAGGCGCGTCGCAGGAACGGGCCAATAAAAATAAAGCGCGTAACAGGAACGGTTAAATATGCATGACAGCTCATACGCGTGGGAGAGTACGTTCGAAACCTTGTTCTCCGAAGAGGACACATCGGCTGGAAGTGGATTATCTCGGTTAAACAGTTTTTGAGCCATTACTCAGAAAAGAAATGTCGAAATATCGATATAGGTTCCATCACCTCAGAATACCGAGGTAATAGAACCTAGGGGGCAGTTGTGGGGATATATTTTCTGAATACCGACACGTGGCATGGTGACGCCGACGTGTCAGCCGAGGTGCCACGTGTCGTGGTAGTTAGGCCGAGATGATCTCGGAGTTGTCGAGGTTATCTCCGAAGATATCGGAATCCGAGATAAGCGAATAAGGGACAAGAGTCCTAAGACGAAGAGGGGACTTAACCAAGATAAGGATAAAGCTCTTAGGGAGTTTATCTTTATCTCTTAAGGAGTCCAAAGTAAGCACTGAATTGGAATTCATAGAAGTCATACTTCTAGTAGTACTTGGATTGAATATATTATAAAAGAGAGGCACCCCCGTGGGTTTAAGGTATGCAATTTATGTTTTGAGTATTAAGTTTAGCACTTGATTATCTTTGAGAGATATACTGACTTGATCGTCGGAGTGCCCCCGGGTGGAAGAACCACCACCGGAGCGTTTTCTTTCTGTTACAGGTTACTGAAGCCACCTATTCTGCCTGTGCTCTCTAGTTGATCACTAAGCGGGCAGTGTGGTCAGATTTTCACCCACACACCATTTGTCAAGAAAACACAATATTATTATTTTCTACATTATAGACCCTCTCTTGTTCTTATGAGGAGAAGCCACGTCGCAATTCACCAAAATACAATGTTTAAAAAATAAATAAATTAAAAATTAAAAAAGATATGGAATTGTGAAAAGGTGAGGAAAGACAATATCTAGAACAAAAAACACATACATTAGTGTAAACAGGGGCGGAGGTAGCATCGGCCAAGGGGGGTCACGTGCCCCCTCAATTTTGCAATTTTTTTTTTTTGTCATGGATAAAATGTATTCTGTTTTTTTCTTCTTCTTAATATGTTCTTTAGCTAATGATTTATTATATTATTCACAATAAGTAATTATTTGATACTTTGAGAACATTATGTGATATTATTTATGTAATAGTTTAAATCAATAGTGTAATGAAAAATATTATAGATTAGATATAATGAACTCATTATTTTTAAGTAGTTGACACACCACTTAGTGTGATTTGTGATTTTCTATGCTTTGAGCATCACGTAAGTAACGTCATATGGTACTCTAAGACTGTTTAATAATTTTCATTCAAAACACATCATTTATAAACAATGTCATCTCTTTAATATTTTTTTGTTAAATAAAAATTAAATAGATTCTCTAATAATTTGTGCTGTAAATGATGTGATTTTATTTTTTAAAATTAAGAATTTTGATCCATAATTTTTGTGCTAAAATTGCAAAATTACATCATCATCTCACACCGAGCTATTCCACACTATTATACAATTTTGATTTGTTCTTATTAATAATGAATATGTAATTTTTTATGTTTAAATTTATCTCATAAAATGATTATTATCTTAATGTTGCTCATGAGTTTTTTTTAAATAAAAAATTATAATTAATGAGTGTCTCTCTAATTTAATTTTCTGACTCCAGCCACTAGTCTAAACAATATTTTCTTTTTCCTCGTTGATTTCCAATAGTATCCAAACAAATGGGGGAAAAAACAAATAGTGAGAAGGCAAAACTACTGTACAAGATATACTCCAAAAAATTAAGATTAGATCTCTAAATGACAAGTCAAAAGCAAAGATTATAACATAAAGCCCTCTATGATACCATCAACTGGAGCTAAAAATCTCCAACAGGGTAGGCAAGAATTGCATCAATTAGACGTTGTGCCAGAACTCTATGTTCACTGAGATGCTGGGGTGGGAGAGAATTCTAACTTAGAAAATTAGAGAAAGAATCTGCCCAATTGGGAGATCATAGTTATAGTTTAGGAAGGATATAATTTGAACAAATAAAAAAAAAAATGAAAATAAACAAAAGAGGGAGTTTTTGTCCAGAGAAAATGTAAAACAATTAAGTGAAGAGTGCTGTTATTAGTACCCCATAAATTATTTTGGACTCCCAATTTTTGGATAATTCTATTTTCACACACCAAAACATTTCACTCCACATCCTCTCTCAATACACACACCAACTAATTTTGAATGTTGTAATTTACTCAATGCACAACCGTTTTTGCCAAAAATATCATTCTCTTTAACATTGAAACCCTAAACCAACATCCATTCTTTAGTTAGTGAAGAGCAGTTCTTCAAGCATTCTGGCAATGGCCCGGTGAAAAAAAAACTTCTTGCTGCAAAAATGAAACATGTGTATAAATTGGGACACACAAGCAAACAAATAATACATCAGCATAAAGATATTAACAAATCAATCCAAAAATTCACTCACTATGAAAAAAAAAAAAAAAAAAATTTGAATTGAATTGAAAGAATATTTACCACTAGATCCTTTGTTTTTGGATGTTTTCTCGTTGAGAATAGAATTCCTTATAGTAATGAAAATGTGCATGTATGAGATAGTCACACAAGAAACAAAATAAATAAATAAATAAATAAAGAAGAAGAAGTGAAACAGTAAAAATAGCATATTGTGAATAGCCTTTTCAACAATGAAAACAAAATTGTAATAAAAAACTCTTGAAAACAATAGTAAAAAGTTCTTGAAAACAAATATATAAACAATGTATTAGGAAAATCCTCACTCAACTGGTTAGTGTTAAGATCAAGAGATCGCAATGAATTCAGATTTCCAAAACTGTAATAGCGGCGGCAATAGCGGTGGGCGGTAGCTAGGGTTAGGGTTAAGAAATTAGGGTTTTGGTGGAGAAGAAAAGGATAGTTTAGTAATTTTATTTTAGGACAAAATTGTAATAAAAAAATAAATCATTAAGTGTGTGCACAAAGATAAGTAGGTGTGGAAATAAAATTTCTCCCAATTTTTAGCATTTTTTTTATTACAATAATAACCTCAAATAAAATTACTACAAAAGACATCATTAATTTTAGGACATCCATCCCATAATTAAACCTACACACCTACTACATCATGAATTAGGCTTTATAAGAGCACCCACTTCCATTACCATCCATCCATTTTTCCCAAATTCCACCTTCAAAACCTACCCACCCTCAAAACTTTGAAAACCTTTTAACGGCAATATTCCGGTAGTAACGGTGACAACTATTTGATTGCCTACATTGAACGGTCAAAACATGGAAATTTCTTAACACATTGAACGGTCAAAATTGTTAACGTTTGCAGAAGTTTTCATTTTTTCAAGTTCGGGAATATAGGCCCGAACATTACTTATTTGTTCGTAAACACATTCCCGAACATAGATTTTTTGTTCGGGAATGCAGGCCCGAATATGGAAATTTGTTAACAGTTTAAACGGTTAAAATTCTTAACACTCGTCGAAATTTTATTTTTTCAAGTTCGATAGTTCAGTTTTGAGGAAGCAATGTGAGAGAGAGAGAGATAGAGAACATATCAACTGTGACAATGATTACACCTTCTTCTTCTTCGTGAGTTTTAAAAAGGATAGGACTCCTTCTTCTTCGTAGGTTTTGTTAGGTTTTTTGGAAGGGAGGTCTTTTTGGAGGTGTGAGAAGTGTGTATTCAATGGGTGGAATATTTAAGAATTATTTTGGTATTATTTGGAGGGAAAGAAATTTTAAGAGTTTCAAAATTTATAAGTGAGGATCTAAAAAAATGAAAAGTCTAAAATAATTTATGAGGAGCTAATAACACCACTCTTAAGTGAATTAGTACTTTTAGGTCATGTTTGTTTGGGCGGACTGGATTAACATTCCTATGACTAATAGTCCTAGGACTACGAATCCGTTGGATTACGTATCCTATCTTAACTAATAGTCAAGTTTAAAATAATTAGTCTCTACTTCAATTGTTTAACCAAACATCGGATTAATAATTTTATTGGACTATTAGTCAAATCCCAAACTCATGTCCACCCAAACAAACATGACCTTAGAGATTATAGAAATAAATTTTACAAATAATTTCCCATTTAGTTTGGATCAAGAAATAGCCAGAATGACATTTAAAATCATACCAGAAATCTTAATAAACAATTAATTCAGAAATAACAAATAAAATAAATTGTGGAACGTATTCTTTTCCATTAAAAGAAGAGACAATTTTGTATACAACATATCAAAGTTATCAATTGGTACTGGGAAAAGTTACAGCAGACGAAAAAGAATCAGATATCTAAACTAACAAAATCCCCCACAATATATTACAAGTCAATCATGGGTTTACATATGTTAAGAAAATCACACATTAAAAAAATAAAAGGGAGAGGTGCCGGCTCTTCATAACTTGAGATTTAAGCCTCCAATTAGCATAAGAAACACATGCTCCTTGTCCGTGGTATGTTCTTTTCTTCGAGACCTCTCAGAAATGATCTAATCCCAAGATGTTCTGAAGCATACGTCATGAAAGACGCCAAAACTAGGCCTCCCACAAACATCAAGCCTAACCTGCAAGGAAGGACAATAAAGGGAGAAAAAACGCCATCATTGACTTAATCACAAACAAAAGTTGCATAACATGGATTTTTTTAATTGCTTGCCCATCCGCGCAGGACTAAAATGTCGTACACAACACACAGAACCTGGCAGCCATACCCAAACCAACAAAGAAGAAGAAAGGAAAAGAAGAAGAAAGGAAGAAGTACAAGCAAACGAAAACTGGATATAGCGTACTCCAGCCCCCAAAGCAGAAAACAAAACAGTGTGACCCCCAGAGAATTCATACAAATTTGACGCAAAATCTATGAAGAAAGATTGGTTGCTGAAAGTTGAAAACCTAAGTATCCCACTACATGCACTTAACAATGCGCAATTAGCAGCCCCTTAAAATATAGTAACACTTTAAAAAAGTCTGAAATCTCCTCAAGATAACTGAACAAGCAGAAGAATGTAGTTCTGGCATTCAACTAGTACAAACAAATTATCCCCGAACATTATTATTCCAGTCACTTAAAAAGGACAGTCATGTAGTGCTCTACTAATTTAGCAAAGAAGTTTCAGGTTCGAATTTATAGATTTTGTGAAACAAATGAAACAGCCTCATAAGCAGAATGCACGAGAAGTAACCAAGAGAAGTTCTTCGAGGTCAATAAATACAAGCTAATATAAGCAGGTTTGCTTAACAAGGGCAGAACCTGAAAGCATATAGATTTTCAAAGCATCATAAAATTCAACCAGCTCATCCCCAACACCCACACCCAAAGTGGAGGGCGCAGAGAATTTGGTTGTGTTTCCATTTTTGTTTGTTGTGTTTCCAGAAACCAAAAAATAAAAAATGAAAGGTTTTAAAAGCCCATCATTTTCATTTTTGTGCAAAAACAGTTTCCGATACTTCAAACATATATTTTGGTGTTTCTTAAAAAGTAGATTGTTTTTAGAAAATTTTTCCAAAGTAGTTTTCAGAAACAGTTCATTTTATCGTTTTCATTATGTTTCATATTACAAAAAAGAGAAATCCGAAAAGATGCAGGGAAATAGTATTAAAATCTTATGCTAACTGTAAGCCCAAATGAAAAATTGTTAGAATTTCCCATCTTTACCTTCACCTACTCCACTACACACTCCACTTCACCTATCTCCACTTCACCACACACTCCACTTCACCTAACCCACTATCACCTCCACTACACCTACTACCACATTTTCTTCTATATATAGATTGTATAGGAATTGTAATTTATCAATCTTGTAACAATTACAAACATCAATCAATAATACAATTCTCTTTTTCTCTTTATACATTAAATTTCTACAAAAATAATAGGATATAACCATACAACTAATAAGACCAGTTAAAATGCAGATTATTAAAAGTTCTGAGATGCATGTTACAAAGATTGTATTCAAGTAAATATGAAGTTCCATAATTTTCACCAAGACCACGAAAACCTAAATGAAACCCATTGTTTTGAGTCTTTTGACTGCAACTGAAGCCACACCCGCAAACACAAGTAGCAATAAAGTAAATAATGCTCCAAATCGCAACCTATAAAGAATTTCTCTTATTCAAATCAGTGACCACCTAATGCATAACAGTGATGCCACTACAAAACTAGTCATGCAAGTTACCTCAAGAACAGGGCAGTGATCCCCAGAAAACAAGGCAATGAAGGGGTAGCAACAGCCAGGAATGCCAGAAAACAAGGCAATGAAGGGGCAGCAATAGCCATGAATGCCATTCCTAACCCATAATAGCATGTAGCAATGTCGCAAGAAGATACCTGCCGCTGATGGCCTAAAACACATCACCATAGAAAAGTTGAAATAATTGGCATCAATTAAGGATGACCATGTACACTAAACTTAGTCATGTGTAAACTCAACCAACCTTTCCCAGAATCATAATCAACAGATTCAAGACGAGAAGAAACAGATCCCACTTGATATGCCTTCATCTTTCCCCACTGATAAATTAAGTGTAGATAACTTCTAAACAATAGGAAGAAGATCATGAATGTCCACTCATACATCAGAAGCATACCAGTCCATGGCATTACTTGCCGAGGGACAATCAGTAGTGCAAGTGCGAGGGATATAAAGGCAGCCACAAAACAGACAAAAACAGAAAGTCCACCCAAAAACATAGGCACCTTGGACTGCAATCCGTTTGGGAACTGCTTATGATCAAAACAAAGAACTTTTAACAAACATCAAAAAAAAAATATTATGTACAAATGATTTATAAGTTTTACATAGCAATCTAGGGAGGGTTAACACCCATTTGCACCCCAAAGAAAGCATCACGATTCATGAGTAATGGCTACTCTATGAGACAGCAAATATATCTCCATATAAATTTTATTAAAAAGAAATGGAGACAAAAACATAGATAACTATCATACACTTTTCCTAGAAGTTGGAGACTAACCTGTTGATCAGAATTAACTGTAGACGAAGAAACAGCAGAATAAGCAAGAATACCCCTAGA
Source organism: Camellia sinensis (assembly GCF_004153795.1). Taxonomy (NCBI): domain Eukaryota; kingdom Viridiplantae; phylum Streptophyta; class Magnoliopsida; order Ericales; family Theaceae; genus Camellia; species Camellia sinensis. The sequence goes on along the minus strand of NW_021027866.1, from coordinate 747,452 downwards.
CCTGAACTTGTAGTAAAGTTGCCTAACGTGATCGCAAAATGAATGGATCTGCATGAAAATCAAATGATTTCACCTCCAAAAATGCAATTATATATCTGCCAAGTGTTAAAGAATGAGATTATAAGGAAATTGCTGACCTGAAGAAAAGATCGATAGTAACAGAAAAGTAAAGTAAATAACGGGAGCAGAAAAAGAAGTTTCACTAGAATTTCATCTTTAGGATTTTTGCCACCACCAGTTCCAGGAAGGGTTTCTTCGAGATGTTCCCTAGCATTCTGCAGCATCGGCAAACAACAAATTTATATCATTAGGGGGTGGATTTGCTGCATGAATCCTCTTCAACTGCATAAAAGAATGCAAGAAGTAAAGGATTGAGTGCAGAAATTGTATAATTGGTTGGAAAGAAAAGAAACTGCATATGAATAACTGTTATGGAGTAAAATAAAAAGTACCTGCCAGACATCAACAGGTTTTAAAAGCCAAGATGTCCACCAATCCCATGGCTTAAGAGGGCCAAGTGTATAGTGAATAACACGAAGTTCTTTCTCATCCACCATCCACTGCATGTTAATGTATAAGAACATTAGAAAGTTCAATTAACAAATTTGATGCAAATCAAAGGACACAGTCAGAGTCTCATTTTAATGACGCTATGTCATCAATCTTATATTGACTGCAGCAATTATTTTCAGACTTATGGGAACCATTTTTAGATAACAATTAGAAATACACCCATCATGATAATCAAAATATTTGAGGGTTGAAGCTCTATATTCAAACACGAACAGAAGTCAGATTTTAGCATAAGCATTCAAGATGAAGTCTTGATTGAATATCACATTGGATGATTTTTTGAAAGAAATAAAATAAAATAAGACCTAGAAAAATCCAAATATATTTAATCAAACAACTTCAAAGGGAATGTCAAATTCATCCTTCACTGTTAAAGGTAAATCAGTATTACTATTATTACAAAACATAAGAAAGTTCATAAACACTATTGTCATAAAAGCAACAATGAAAGGCATCCTCTACCAGAGCTATCTCATACAACTTCATAACTGGATTTTAATACAACCAGTGATCAAGATGAAGAAACAAAAGGTAGGTCCAGCAAATGAACCAAACTTCGATTTGATTCATGGTGTAATGGTATGGCTGCAAACCACATTGGTAGCAGTTGCGGGCAACATTCAGATTTGAAAGTATAAATTTATTCAGGCAACTTTACCAAATAGTAAAGAAAGCTAATGGTAACGTTAAAGGAAAACAAAAATGCATGGTATTCAACTTTACTGAAATTACAAATATATTAGTCTAGCCGTGGTAATCAAGTACAAATAGCAGGTACTGTTTGAAGTTAAGGAATCATACCTTGTTTGCAAGCATGTAAAGGCCAACATCTGCATTATATAGAGTTGAGAGTCTCTCCATCTCAGGAACTGATCTAGAATCTAGTACTTTCTGTGGCAAGTCTGGCTCAAAAACATGTGCATTAGCAAACCCTGCGTAGTAGGAGTTAAGAAACCCCTGATCTCCTGTGACATAAAAAGGATGTCAGGTTTTATTTTAAGCCACACGTCTACTGTGCAAAACCTCAAAACCCCATGTTTCCTAGATCCTTGGTATAGAAGTAATTTCTGAATATGTTGTAATTTGTAATGACCAATTTAAGTATTTAATAATAGGATTAGCCTAATATTCTCTATGTTATGTCCAAGCGTCAGACCTTCATATACCTAAGTCTTAATATGTACCCAAGAGTTGGATATAGGTATGGGGATGCGTCATGGACACTTGTATATATATTGCATATTGTAATATTGTATAATATTATTAGATAAGATGTTGCAAATTATATAGAAATGTAATCAAAATTAAATAGGATTAAGGGAAATTAATGAATTTTTATCTTTCATCCATGTGAGAGGATAGAAATGTTGTTTTACTAGCAAATATGAGTTTCAGCTTCTTCAAACATTGTAAAAAAATTGAGGATCCAAGTGTCTAAATTGGGTACTAGTGTCGGACACATGTCCCACACCTTTACCCTTGTCATATCCGGGGAATAGGGGTACTTTGGGAAAAATATAAGAGTCCATGTAACACAAAATCTACTTGACATTGTAAACATTCAGAAAGATAATACTCTTACAAATAATAGAATGCAACACTTTTACAATTAATTAATAAACAATAAATATCATATAAAAAGTGGCAGGCAACAAATATACATGAAGCAAATCTCATACCTCCAGTATAAGAAGGCAAAGTGTTTACTTTGGTCATCATGTCATTAAAAACTGTTTGAGATGGTTCCACAACCAGGACTCCTGAATTAAGCCTCTCTGAGTGCTTTAAGTTGGCACAGAATTTCCCACATTTAAACAAATCTTCAACACTCCTTACAACTATTGTATCAGCATCAAGATACACCACTGCAACAACCAAAGAACAAAGAGAGAATAAAAGATCAACACCATTTAGAATATCATAATCTAGGAAGCACGGATACGGATACGGGATACGGATACGATACGATACGGATACGGCGATACGACAAAATTTGAAAAACTAGGATATGGGTACGGCGGGGATACGTTCATAAAAAATATTATTTTAACAATTTTTAGTAATGCAGTATGCATAAAAATAAAACTTAAAGCAAAAGATTACTTGATAAAGAAGAAAAATTCCTATAAAACTAAGAGTTTTCAAGGTCAATAGCTTCAACTTGTTCCTCTTCATCAGTGAAATATCACAGACCTTAGCTAAAGCCAAAAAACCATTCTTAAATAAAAATTTCAGCAAATATACTTTTTGAAGTCATCAACAATAGCCTAGGAAGCACGGATACGGATATGGTGATATGGGGATGTGGATATGGCGATATGTCAAAATTTGAAAAAGTATGATACAGGTACAGCGGGGATACATTCGTAAAAAAAAGAAAATTATAATTTTAATAATGTAATATGCATGAAAATAAAACTTAAAGTAAATTAATAAATAAAAAGAGGGATTCCTATTAACCTAAAAGTGCTCAAACATTCATAAAACATCCAAAACTAAAAGCAAAAGCAAAAGCAAAAGCAAAAGCAAATGCAAATGCAAATTAAACATCATCCTTACATGCCAACACCAAAAAAAGAATGAGAGCAGAGAGAAGAAACGTGAGAGAGTGAGAAAGCGAGAGAGAAGTGAGAGAGACAACAAGGATACATCAATTTGACAAATTCTATTACTTTAACTCTTACTATATTCCTCTTATCAAAGAACTAAACAAAATATTATAAGTAATATGTAACTTCGAGTATCCGATACTTCAAAATTAAGTATCCGATACTTCAAAATTAATAAAAAATTAATTAAGAAGTATCCGATACTTTTAAGAAGTATCCGATACGTATCCGCGAGTATCCGAGGAGTATCGGTATCTGATAAGTATCCGATACGGATACGTCACCCTTTTTGAAGTATCCGTGCTTCATAGATCATAATGATGCAAAAAAATAAAAAATAAAAAAAAATTCCTTATTTGCTACTTCAAAGAAAATTTTGCTAAGAAAATATAGGGGTGCTAAGCGCTGCTCTGGGCTGAATCAGGAGTTTGCTTTGAATTTACGGCACATTTTTCATTTTCCTTCAGATGACAACTGAACCACCATTTCATAATTTTGGAAACTCAGTTGACTGGCTCCTTCATTGTTGTAAAGAAAAAGAGAAGGAAGAGTCATGGTTAGAAGGAACAGTGTTTTAAAAAGCTCTAGGTGCATTGAGGCACCAAGGTCACCTGGAGCCTAAGCGCCGAGGCACGAGGCGAGGCACGCGCCTCACCAAAGCGAGGCGCAAGTTATAGAAGTTTAGCAAAATATTAATATAGCACAATTTTCAACATAAGCAAATATTTAATATATATATTATTAATTTTTTTAATAAGAAGAGAAGAGAAGAATAAAAAAAAAATTTAATATATATTATTTTATTTATTTATTATATTTTTTAAATAATGTGTTTCAATTAATTATTTTATTTTATTTTACATACATGTGTTTTTTTTTTTTTTATTACTATTTATAAATATATATTATATTTTATATATTATCTATAAGTATATTATATATTATATAATAGGTATTATATAATGTATTATATATATATGAATCAAGAAGATAAAGAGAGAGACAGAAGCGAGAGAGAGAGAGAGATCGCAATTGCGAGAGAGAAGGCGAGAGAGAGAGCGATTTATATATATATATATGAATCAAGCAGATAAAGAGAGAGAGACAGAAGCGAGAGAGAGAGAGAGTGATCGTGAGTGAGACAGAAGTGAGAGAGAAGACGAAGAGAGTTTTTTTCCACTAGAGAGAGAAGAGGAAGAGTTGTACCAAAGGAGATGAGAACAGAAGTCGAACCTTCATCGTTGCCTTCTTCTCATTGTCTTCTTTTTCTCCACTAGGGCTTCTTTTTTTTTTTGCTCTTTTGACCCACGTTTTGATCATTTTATATTGTAAATGAGAATTTATTCCATGTAGGTATTCACACCAAAACCAAATGGGCTGTAGCAGTAGAAGAAACGCGAAGCGCCAAAAACGCACGCCTCGAGCCTCAAAAAAAAGCGCACGCCTCATCGCCTCAGCTATGCCTCCTCTATGTCGCCTCGCCTCGCCTTGAGCTTAGGCGTGCGCTTAGGCGCACTTTTCAAAACATTGGGAAGGAAATTATTTTTGTGGCATGTGGTAGCTGGCTAAAGGAGGTAGAAGAAACTGAGAAGCAAATCTCAGAACAAAAATGGGTACCTAAGCAGCTGGAAGAAGATGATTACATGTTCAGCAAAGATGCCAAAATTCCTTGCAGATGAAAAGGCTCTCACCCATCAGCACAGTGCAACAAAGGCAGCCCTGCCCGCAACTGTGCAAATGCTTTGGATGGGCACATGACACAAATGCAATTCAAGCAGGCAGCACTGTTATATACATATCCAATTCTAGCTCACGAATGAAATATTGAAGATGTGTTCCTATCTATTGATCCAAACAATGCCTGAATAATAATCAAGAACTAGCATCAAGGACCATGGGACTAAGAAGTAGTATTCCATTCCATCCCAAAAATTCTGAACTTAAAACTTGTGAATACATACAAGTAAAATTGTAAAAATAGCACTGTAGCCAATTTCTTTGTGGTTTATAGAAAGCTAGGTTTTGATTTTCTCTTTGAAGCCAATGAGCATCCTTATAAAGCTCAAAATCTAACTGAAAATGACAGAGGGATATATCTACTTCAGGAATTACTTTCATATTATAAAATTACTTACAAAAATAAATAATAAAAAAAAAGGAAGAAGAAGTTGTGGGACACAAGAAACAAAAAAGTGTCCTATTTCTCTTTTCACTAGGCAAAACAGATTGTTCATCTGAGCATAATACAACCAATTTGCTTGGTTGATAAAAGTTATTCATTTTCTCTTGGGCCTATGAGCACGGATATTTGTGATGTGATGGTTTGTGATTGATGAAATAGTATTTTGTAGGTTGAATGATGCTTAAATTATAGATTGAGTGGGTTTTTCATGTTGAATTAGTTATTTTTGGTTGTTTATGGATAAAAATTAACATAAATATATATTATTTGTATTTTTTTTTTAAATTGTTGTGTCTGCATCCATGTTGCTTAGCTTGAGGAAACCAAAAGAATTAGAAAAAGAGATTCCACATTTTATTTGGACTTCCCGTCCTCGATTTTCTTTGCAACTGAAGAAAGAATAAGAGAAGTATGTTACCTTTCTTGTAGCTGGTCATATTGAATATTTTTAGCTTTGTGTAGACTCCCCAGAACCTTTTTGGTCTAATTTGATTAGGATTTGCCAATAAACTAATTAGCTCCACAATCCAACCATCAGCCTGCACATATAAAAACCACCAAAACCCGTGTAATGTTAATGTCTGTGTGAGAGAGAGAGAGAACTACATGAATTGAATCTATATAAATTTTTAGCCAAAACCAACTACTCAAATCATGAACCCATCAGGAATGCATTTCAAGTTCTCATCATGCTGGGTTAGATTAAGCCATACTTTGTTTCTTGCTTTTAAAAGCAAGGTTATACTTCAAGTTACAACTTGAAACCAGATATTATTAGAAAAAGCAACAAACCTCTCCTCAACTGATTGACATGAGTTTCTTATGGATTTGTTCTAATCTTAAAACCAAAATAACTTGACACAAGATTCAAAAGAAAAATTCCCTCGATTTTCTTAGCTGCGAAATAGAGAAAATAACTGGTAATTTTAATACTCTAAAGTCCACAACCTCTACCAGCTGAGCAACAACTTCATATTCATAATGTCCTCTCTGTTTGGCAAGTAAGAAAATATAGCAATAGTTCAGAATTTAAAAAAACGGATTCTCTTATTTATTACCACGAACTAACAGGGGACAATGTAAAAGAAATCAAGATCAAATTTGATTCTCTATTCTTTTTCTAAATTCATTACCATTACCAACCAAACAGAGCGAGCAGAAAATCTAGCAACACTTCAGAATTTAAAACCTTATTCTCTTATTTATTCCCACTAAACCAAAACCTGCCCACGAACTGATTGGCAACAACATAACTAAAACTATATCAAAATTGATTCTCTATATTTTTTTCCCCTAAATTGATTCTTATGGATTTGTTCTAATCTTCAAACCAGAATAACTTACCATAAGAATTTTTTTTTAAAAAAATTGCCTCAATTTTCTTAGCAGCCAAACAAAGAAAAGAACTGATAATTACTAGTATAAAGTCCACAACTTCTACCAGTTGAGCAACAACCTCACATTCTTAATCCCCTCTCTGTTTGGCAAGTAAGAAAATATAGCAATTTCAAAATTATTTATTCCCACAAATCCAAAACCTGCCCAGCAACTAATGGGGAACAATGTAAAAGAAATCAAGATCAAATTCGATTATCTATTCTTTTCCTAAATTTATTACCAACCAAAAATGTAAAGCAAAACCTGCCCACGAACAAGTTCAAAATTGATTCACTAATTTTTTTTCCCTAAAATTTTCTTAGCAACCAAACAAACAGAGGGAGCAGAAAAATTGAAACCTGGAGGAGCTTCGTGGCATAGTCCGAAACACCATCAGAGACAAGAACAACCATGTCCTTAGTAGATCCCGTGTCCCGAATCGACTTCCCGAGAACTCGAACACCCAGTAAGAACTCATCGCCGTATAGAAGAGTCACGTAAGCCTCGTTAGAAGACTCACGAACACAGATCGCATGCTGAAGCAGAGTGAATAGAAGCAAAAACCCTAATCTCCAGTAATTTGGTTTCATCGCAAAGTGAACCGAATTCGAGAGAGAGGACCTTGGGAGAGGAAGAGAAAGTTGAGATTTTCTCGAGAAAAAGGTGTCGAATTTGGCTCGAATTGGGAGGGTTTAGGGTTTGAAGCGCATTTGAAGTTGAATATTCGTGTACCTCGTCTTTTTCGTTGAGGTCGTCCCTGCCGTCTCTGAAAAGTGTTCCCAACCTCCAACTGGTTTTTGGAAAAAATTACACAACCTCCCCTTCAAATTAAGAAAAATACACTACGTTCCATAAATTGGATGTAAATTACAGAACCTCCCTTCAAATTAAGGGAAAAATGGGTAAATTACACTCACCTCCCCTTGGTTTCTAACAATTATAGGGACCTCTCCAGTAGTTTCAATAATTATAGAAATCTTCCTTACTTTTTCTGACATTTCAAGATTTCCCTTCCCATTAATTTAAGCCAGACGGTGTTAACTTAGTTGTGCTTAATACCCTTTAATTGTAATTTACCTATATATTAAATTATCATTTTATTTTTCACAATTTTTTTTTTTTTTTGCATTTCCTTGACTTTGTATTTTTTTTTCCACTATAAGTTTAAAAAAAAAAAAAAAAAAAAACCCAAAATGAAAGTTATAAAAAAGTTTTTTAAAAAATAAAAATGTTACCAAGCAATATGAACTATTTTAACCATTACAAAACTCAAAAATTAAAATTTGCTATAGCTTAGAAGATTTTAGATGTAATAAATAACAAATTATTTGAGTATTTTATTATTTTCAAATAATTTATTTCTTCAAGTAAAATTCTATTTTAATTAGAGGTAAGAAATGACAAATTTAAATAGTTTATTATTCTCAAATAATTTCCTTATCTTTCATTCCTTATCATCTAATTTTAATTTATTGTAACGTGATTAGATATTTTTTCACTGTTATATTTATTTTTTAAATTTTATTATTAAGGTGAGAAATATTGACTTTTTTTTAATGATAATTAAAATTTGAGAATAAAATAGGATTGTGAAAAGATAAAATGATAATTTTTTTATATATATTTATGAGGAAACATTATGTAATTTTTATAAGTCAAAATTTTTTATTATAAATATGAAATGTTGTTATGTTTATTTTTCTTTAAAAAAATTTTAATACACAAATATGTTTACAAAAAAAAAAAAAAAATTATCTTCATCTTCTACCTTAAAAACCCTAAACCTAAACTTTTCACCCACCCCAACACCACACCCAACTTCCCAACTTCTCCTACAACCCCCTCTCATTCCCCTCTCCATATCCCCTACAACCCGCTCCATCCCTTCCAACCTCCCCTACCACCTTTGACCTCCTTCCTCGTTCCTTCACCTCCCTCCTCCCTGATCCAATGACGCTTTCAAAGTTCAAGGAGTTTCAAACTGTGAATGAGAAAATAAATAGAAAGAAAAATGAAAGAAATAAAATAAAGAAAATGGAAAGAGAGGGATAAGTTCTCCAAATATGTATTTTTCATACCCAAAAAAAAAAATCAAATACCTATATATATTTTTAAATTTTTACTCAAATTCTAATTTCTCAACATAATTATTTATAAAATTGGCGGTCTTTTTAAAAATTAAAACATCTATTATACTTTGTTTCGTAATTTTCAAATGAATGATTGTATTTAATCTAGTATAAAGTTTAATGGTGATCAATTTATTAGCTCTTTTTTTTTAGATAAGGTAATGTTTGGTTTTTCTACTATATATATGTTTGTCTTAACAATTTAGAATTTTTTTTTAAATATTGTATAATTTGTTTAATATTATTAATATAATGTATGGGTCTTTATTAATTTTTTATAAAACCTCAAGGGAGGTGAGTGAAATTTACTATTTGAACATATAAAGACAATCTTAAAATTTTTTACTCATAGTACATGATGTTAGCATGTCGTCATCATATTCTGTTAAATAAATTAATAGAAGATTAACAGTGGGGGAATCTTAATAATAGTTTCAAAAAAAATGGTGGTTTTCATAATTATTGAAACTACATGAGAGGTCCTTATAATTGTCAGAAACTTCATGGGAAGTGAGTGTAATTTACCCAAAAAAATTGATTTCTTCTCCTTTTTAGTAAGGAAAATAATATACATGCCCACTTTAGACCCATTTACAAGATCTAATGTTGTACAAGAGCATCTCTAATGTTTAACTCTTTTTTTCATCAAATATGAGTAAAATCGTCATCTGATATCGCGCGTTCCGACGGAGCAATATGAAATTTCATAAATCCACCGATCGATCGGAAGGACGACCAGGGGATGTTTGGCCGGTCAACCGACCAATGTAATTTTTCCACAGATTTTGTAGGGAGGTGGTCAAACAAAGGAACAATCGGTCGAACATCCGGCGGTCGTTTGATGGTGGTACATGCCCAACATCTCCAGCGGCTATGAATAGTAAATTGATGAAAAGCAAGCCATCCTCAATTTGATGAAAACTTTAAGATATCCTGGATTTGATATTAGTTTGATGAAAAGATTAGAGTAACAAATGTTTACTTTTTTCATCAAATTTGAATTTGATGAAAGAAAAGGTGCAACGTTGGAGATGCTCTAAGAAAGATGATTGTCTAATAACTAGAGAAAATATGAGAGAGAAAGTTAACTTATATTTTTGGGCAAATTACATATACCTCTCTCGAGGTTTAGCTAAATTACAAATATCCCCCTGAGGTTTATATTTCATAACAAATTACCCCCTAATTTCTTATGTAAATATAGCATTCAAGGGAGAATTTATAATTTCTCAAACCTTAGGGGGTATTTGTAATTTAGCCAAACCTCAAGGGGGTATATGTAATTTGCCCTATATTTTTTAATTAATTGCCAATCATTGAATTTAAAAATTGGATATAACTTTTGGGCTTGAATAACAATGCTATTTTGATAAAGTGTTATTATTTCTTTAGCCACATAGATATAAAATTGGTGTTGTCAATTTTTTTTATATTGAAATATATATTTTATCTTTAATTATTCTTAAATCTGCTTACTATTTACATTAATTTAATTACTTTAGTCTTGTAAAAAGAAAATTTATATAATTATACTAAATTTATAGACATTAATTTAATTGTTTTAATCTTTAAGAAATTACATTGACATAGGTTTAAGAAACAAATATCAGTTTAATGAGATTATTATTTTTTTTTTTTTCTTTTCCATTACAATTGATGAGAGGGAAATAGCGAAAAAATAAATTAAACTTGCATCAATAAAACTCGAATTTAAGTATCACGCGAATACTTCATTCACCAATACAATCCTTTACTCTAATAGTTAGCTAATTAGAGTGAATGAAAATGGTGAAATTACATTTTATTCTTAAGAAATTTGTACATTATTGTTAAATGATACAAGTACTATCACATTCTACTTCAAATGGCTTTCATACTCGATCTAATTCAATCAAATTGCCCTTTTATTCCTTACATATTCACCTCATCTCCTTTCAATCTCTCCTCTGTATCATAGCAACCTTATTTGGGATCATAGAGCTTCTGCCAACTGGGAAGCTGGACAGGAAAGGCCTAAACGAGCCCAACAAGGCAGAGTACCTCACATGAAGGATTTGTAGGCCCTTCCTCAAAATGGATTTCAGCCATAGCCAGATCAGAATCCCACAAAAAAAATAATAGATTCAAATAATCAAACCCATTGTCATTAAACCAAATGAAAGTAATGGTATTCAATGATGAATGCATTCCAAAGCTTTAATAGTACCCATGCTTAATCTAGCAATAGTTTCACTGTGGCCGCAGAGAGATGAAAAATCTTATTCAAAGCAATTATTTAGTTTTGGTACAAATCAGAAGTAAATAAACACTCAAAAGCGTGCACATGAGCTGTCTATGCAACTCCAACTTAGTTGTTGCATTTTCTCCCAAATAGAACTGGTGTCAATGCTCATCTTAGCATTGGGGTGGAGGGTAAATTCCAGGAAATGGATTTGGGAGGCAGAATCCTGCAGAGGGAGGTGGCGGGAAGACTCCTGCTGGCTGTGGTGGCGGGTAGACTTCTGAATATGGAGGCGGTGGTTGGTAGAGTCCATTTGATGGGCCTGAAACTAATATATGCATATTAATATATAATGAGTAGTTGAAGAAAATCATCAAGGATTAAATTTATTTGTACTGACAAAAAAAATGGAATAATAGAACCATGTATGAGGGCAGAACATATGGGAATTTTAACATTTAAAGAAACATTATCGTAATGGTAAAGACAAAGATGGGAAATTATCTTCCCATTTTTTTGGCGGGTCCGATTTGCGTTTGGTTTCTATACTCATAGACTTACTATAGAAAATTAAACATACCTGGTGGATAGCAAATGGAGGCCTGAGGAGGAGGATACGGCTGGGAATGAGGTGGGTATGGCTGTAAAGTGGTGGCTTGAGGAGGAGGCGGATATGGCTGTGAATAGGCGTCTTGAGAAGGCGGTGGGTATGAGTACGACTGTGATGGGGTGGCTTCAGAAGGAGGTGGGTATGGTTGTGAAGCTGCGGCTTGTGGGGGAGGCGGATATGAGGTGTATGACTGTGAAGGGGTGGCTTGAGATTGAGAAGGAGGTGGGTATGGCTGTCCAGGATAGCCTGCAGGAGGATTAAAATTTTCAGATGATTGAGTGGGAGGATAAGACAATGGCGGATACATTGCCGAATCAGGAGGATAAGTTGTGTTTGGAGATCCTGTTGCAGAATTAGGAGGGTATGTTGCAGAAGGAGACATGGTGGCTGAATATGGAGGGGGTGTCACGCTCGGAGACGAACCAGCATATGTCATGACAGCAGGGAAAGGAGCTGAATATGGTGGTGGGGTGGTTGTAGATGCAGAATATGGTGGTGTTGGAGTGGCAGCTGAATATGGAGGAGGGGTTGTCATGGTTGTAGATGCAGCAGAGTAGTAGGGTGTGGAGGCTGGATAGGGTGCTGAATATGGGGAGGTGGTTGTTGTCATGTTGGGTGGAGATGCAGCAGAGTAGGGTGGGACTGCTTGGTAAGGAGCTGCCGGAAACGGTGGTGGTTGTGAGGCATTATAGGGAGGAGGAGCAACAGTGGAGATTGTTGAATTTGGTGTTGCATATGGTGTTCCTGGTGGTGCATATTTTGTTGTTGTACTAGATGAGCCCAGCTTTTCTTGTACTTTGTCCTTCACAGCTGCAATAAAAAGTAGTGATCTTCAGAAACCCATAATGGAAAAAATTACATAATTGTGATAAATAAATAAAACTATGAGACAAAAAAAGAGAAGAGTGAATGGTTAAATTAAGTGATGGCTTGATGAATGTGGCCTGAAAGGACCATGTTAATAAAGATCCATATATACCATGGACAACTCCAGAGATCGGTCCGGCCACCATGACTGCCCACTGTGTGTATATGCACGCCTTGAATTAAAACATGATGATTGATGACACCTACTATGATATAAAAGGATGGAGGAAACCTTATGAGGATTTTTTTTATTGGTGATGTTAACAATATCCCGATAAACGAAAGAAATATATAAAAATGTCACTAAAAATTTTGTATTACAATTTTTTTTTTTTTTTTTTTTTTGGGTTAGAGGTTCAATTGTGATAATGGAGAGTTGACTTGATGTATTAGTCTTCTTGGCCTTAATAATATAAGTGGGCATAACCTTTGATAGACACTGCAAAATTTACGGCAACTTGCTGAAGTATGGATGGCATAGAAGACCAACACTAATACCAATTCAACGCTCATCTGGCAGAGCATGTGCAACTTGCTGAAGTATGGATGGCATAGAAGACCAACACTAATACCAATTCAACGCTCATCTGGCAGAGCATGTGCAATGGAAATGAATGAGAATGATTACTGAAAGCTGGTCTACTTTATTATCTATACACAAGTGTGTATACATATATTAATTGGACCCAAATCGAAGGACACCATTGAAAATGAATAAATTTATCATCATATCATGATTGGTCTTGGTCTAGGTACATTCATAATCACAATGGAGGTGCAATTCTTCCATTCAAGTTGCATAAAGTCAACACCCAATATATGGTCAACCAAAGCCCAACTCTCTTATTTTTGTTTGCAGCTTCTTTGTTTGACTTCAAATATACTACTAATGCTTATCCAACTGGCTTGGATCAACTCCTTATTGAAACCAGGGGTTGTGGATGGATGGGTTGAGTTGGATTGAGATATTTTTCAAATCAAATTGTTTTTGGTGAGTAGATTTTTTTTCACCCACAACCAATCCATCTATCATCAAAGTCGATAAATTGAATGAACTTTATGGTGATTTCAAATCGGTGAGTTAACCTTGCAAATTTTCAATATACAAGCTAAAATAATGAAATTAGTAAAATATCTCATAACAATTACCAATTTTTTTTTTTTTTTAAATGTAACATGTTATATGAAAAAATGGTGCTTGAAGGCTTTGAAAGATAATATGTTTATTTTTGTCATATAATAACACTTTGGGAAATTTGTTCGTTTTCTTGTTAAAAAGGCAAAACAAAATTTAGTTCTTTCAGAACTCCTCTATAATATAAAATTCTGTGTGAAGGACAAAATTTGTTATTTAAATATTTTATCTAACCATTATATCCCCTATTTGTCTCTCTTTCTTTTACAGCACTCTCTCTCTCTCTCTCGCTCTCTCTAACAACCCCAACCCGTAATTAATTACTAATCTGTAATTGAGGGTGTTAATTAAGGGAATAAAATAAATCATGTGTTTATTGTGTATTTTGTATGCTATTTGGCTTTCTATCTGTTACTCGTAGAAATATCTATCTGAAATTCTGCTTTGATCTAAAAATTGAAAGCCTTATTGGCCTCCAAAACTGAAATTGGTTACATTAATATGTTATTCGAAATTTTTAGAATCATATGACAAATTTTATTAAAAACTGATTCAGTTTAATTAATTAGGTTGTGTTTGGTGGGCCAAATGTTCTAATTATTATACAATAGCATCATGACTATATATATGAGCCTTAAGCTCATTCTTGAGCTCAATTTACTTCATTTGAGTGTAAAAATTTGAGATTTGCATTTTAGAGAGAGAAAACTCTCATTATAGAGAGAGAAAGGAAGAGATTGAAGAGAAATTGAAGGTTTTTTGTTGAGTTCATTAAGATTGTGTAAGAACAAGTGTGTTTGAAGACTCTAGGTAAGAATTCAACCCCCCAATTTTTGAATCTAAGTTATCAACATAAATATTATGTATTTAGATGTGTAAATTGAGCTTAAAATGAAGAATTGGGTTGTAATTCATACATGCACGTATACATAAATGTTAAGTCATCATTTTGATCATGAGCTTTATCATTCGTGTTGAATTTGGAGCATGAGATGTACATGCATGTATATTTTACCAAGTTTTGAGAGTGAATTCCATGTTCATATAATCTTAGAAGAAAATTGGGAGAAGGATTTTACATGCATGCATAAACATGAAGAGTTTTGCCATGTTGAGTTAATTTTGAGCATCTAAGTTTTTATCATAAGTTATTTGGTACATGCATGTGTAATTCATCATGTTTTAAGTTTAAATTCATGTTTTGAAAGGGATTTCCCTCATGTATGGAGCTTTTGAGCTCAAATTTGTTTAAAACCATGGTGTTAGAAAAAAAAGGGTTTATAAAACTTATATACATGAAAGTTTGAACTCAATTTTGGTGAATTCATGAGTTTTGAGCAAAAAGAGTTAGTGAAATTCATATGTTTATGTTTTGGAAACGTTTTCAAGCTTTAAAGACAAGCCATGCATGAGTTTTGCCTTTGAAATTGCATTTTGGAAGCTTAAAACCTTGTTTTGAAAACCCAAAATTTTTGCAGGTCGCTCGAGCGAAAGATTTGTCGCTCGAGCGAACATTTCAAGTATCCAGTAGTTTTACAATTTATTACAGACCGCTAGAGCGACCACTTGGTGGCTCGAGTGAACCCTTTGTATTTTGTCTGACCGCTCGAGCGAAGGAGTTATGGCTGAAACGTATTTTTCACCCGTCCAGTACTTTTGCAGGCAGAGCAGTCCACTCGAGCGACCAAAGGTCCGCTTGAGTGACCAGGCCAATTTCAGCATATTTTTGGAAGACATTCAATGTTCATATTTTTGTTCCCATCATTTTCTGAGCATATTTAGGCATGAATTATGAGTCATTAAAGAGTAATAAGCTAAGAAATGACATGAGTAATTGAATTAGAAATATGAGACAAATCCGAGATCTGAGAATGTGATTCACGTGTATAAGTTATGAGAATTGACTAAATAAGAAATCAATGTAAAGAAAGTTAAGTCGTAATTGCCAAGTACATGTGTAATGATAAGATATGTTTGTGTTATGCAACTTTGTGTTTGTAGGTCAATGTTCGAAGATTGATTGACTGTTTCTAGAAGCCCACTGTGAGTAACGTTATTGTAAAGATATGTTCATACGAATTATGTTCCAATGTGATATGATAAGTTATGATTTCTGAATTGCAATTTGTTTACGTGAACGAATATCCTATGTTTGAAATCTATTATGGCATCCATAGATAGTCCCAAGTCATGGGAAACAACATGTTAATGCGGGGTCCATGACATATATGTGATTACGAGATCTCGTTAGCCACTTCATTGTGGTGATATGTGTTTAATCGATATCCGGAACCGATTATTCTAGTCGAAAGACGATGTGATATGTTCTATTGAATGTATCATTATTATGTTCGGATATGAGGATGATTATGTTATGAGATGTTTTATGGATATGATATGTTTGGAATTCGTTCACTAACCTCTTTACATTAATGTTATTCACTAGACTTTAGCTCACTGTGTGTATATATATGTATAAGTGAGAGTTCTAGAGATCAAGCCTGAAGACTTTTGTCTGGATCTGTGTTCTGTTGTTAGCCAACCATTGTGCCTCACGTGGAGGTTCCTGAATGCCACGTGTTAGAAACTTCTGTCATTTCTGTATATAAGACTTTGTTTGTGTTTGTTGGCTGTACTTAAGATACTATTGTTAAGTGTGTGGGTATAACGTGAGAATGACTTTTGGATGCATATATAAAGTTTTAAATATTCTGTTTCATATAAGTCTGCACAACTCATTTGATGATTATATTTATGTATTAGTTTTCGCTAGCCCCTTATTTTGTGATTCTATTCCAGAGGCCAGAGGTAATCTTAGGATTACTAGCAGGTTACGACGCTAAACCTAAAGGGGTGGGTTTGGGTCGTGACACTCTCTCTCTCTTCAAATGCAAATATTACTCCGTTCAACCTCTCTTCCAGCGGTGGCACCAACTGCGACTTCACATACTCTTCCTCCTTCGCCGCAAGCTGTCGACTATCATTGAGCCTAAATTGTTGATGATTATTATGATTGTAGAGCTCAGAGATTGACGATGATTCTAAGGATGCTGAAGACGAATATCTTCATCCTAAATCCAAATTTCTCAAAGACAAAGGCACCATCACCTTCGAGAATGATATCTACACTACAAATTTCTAAAACTTCGATTAAAATTCTAACTCTTTTTAATCTTAATCACTGTTTTTCTATTTTATGAATTGATGATTTTGATTCCTCCGCTAGAAGAGAGGTTGAGCAAACAAAATTTGTTGCATTAATATGTATGTTCATAGCAGCGTCTTCGATTTGATATGTAACTTCTTCATCGTCATTAGCGTCTATATGTATATCCACATGTAGCCTTCATCCTTAATCCAATAAGTTTATCCACAATTGAGAGTTCGAGAGATTTGTACAAAATTGAGAAATCGAGAGATTGAAATGAAAAATCAATAGTTTTTTTGTTTGTTTGTTTGTTAATAGATCTAAAAGTAAAATTCGACTATAATTCGTTCATCTAATTTGTTTGAATTTTTGATTAATTGTTTGTTTGATTGTTTGTTCGATCATATACACTGTAATTTATTTATTTATTTTATGCCATATTTTTATGGCAGTAACATATTACTTTGGTAGTGTATTTTTGTGTGATTTGTTTTCTAAACTCATAGAGAAGATATGTTTCCTAATGTATTGACAGCAAAACTCTACTGTGAATTAGAGTAAAATGTTATTATAAAACAGAGTTAAATTTTACTATCTATATCAATTTTGACGTTTTTTTTTAAGAATTTCATAATCAATCTACGAGCTAGTTTCTACTCTAATCTCTTTAAATGAGAAGTTGCAAATGAATGATGGAGTAGAGAAAGTCAATGCTACGGCCTATCGAAAATTGGTTGATTCACTCAATTATCTCACTAATACAAGGCCAGACATTGTTTGCTCTATAAATCTTATTTCCAGATTCATGCATGAGCTGAGCAAGCTACACTATGTAGCAGCAAAGCGGATTCTTCAATATCTTTAGGGGACCAAGAAACTCGGCATCAGTTATGTGAAAGAAAATGACAATAAACTCATCGCTACACTAATAATGATTGGGCAGGATCATTGGATGATCGAAAGAGTACATTAGGTTGTGTATTTTGTATTGGCTCTAAAATTATCTCTTGGAGTTCCAAGAAGCAGAAGATTGTAGCTCTATCATCAGCAGAGGTAGAATATATTGCAACTATAGATGCAACTTGTGAAGCAATCTAGTTTTGAAGAATTCTCTTAAATATGGAGCACAAAGATGAAGGTTCTACTATAATTTATTGTTATAGCATGTCAGCCCTTGCAATGAACAAAAATCCAATATTCCATGGCAGGACAAAGCACATTGAACTACGACATCAAATTATTCGAGACAGTGTATAAAAATGTGAAATCCAGTTGGAGTTTGTCAACATAAAGGAGCAATTAGCAAGCATCATGACAAAAGGAGTACCAATAGACAAATTCTTATAACTTCAAGAATGCATGAAGATTACAAATTAAGTGGGGGTGTTAAAATATAATTTGTAATCTAGAGAAATCTAGAACAATAAATAAATAATTTATGAAGATATTTATCTAGAAATATCTAGTAGATTAAAAATAAAATAATAATAACAATAATAAAATATATATACATGTATCTAGATTTTTATAGATATATAATGATGGTGTAGGGTGATATATAGCAAAATCAGACCTCTCTAGAAGAGGATAGGTTGGTGGAGAAGCCCTATAAATAGAGCTTGATGTGCTCACATTTTGTATGTAAGAAATCTAGACTTGCAATCATTTGCATTAAACCAGTTTTATCATATTGGCACTATTATCCTACTTTTCTTTCTAAATTCCCTTCCTAGTTTGCCCAAACTCTTATCAAATATACTTTGCATCCCAACAGAAGGTGTATATGAGGTCTCTCTCTGACTTTCATACACAAGCACAAATTGCACAAATTTTTTTTCTTTCTTTTAAATTTTTTTGTAATTAGTCTCTTAAATTTGTCCCCCCAAAACACATGGTTTTATTATTTGGATTGAGAAAAGAAATTGGCAGAATTTACTTTGAGTTTGCTACAAGCGAAATTTTGATAAAAGTGTAAAAAGCCTAATTAACAAAAGAAAATCTTAACAATAATGCAGTACACCTTGATTCTATTGCCAAATTGGAGTTAAATCTTTTAAGCTCGTCTAATATAGTTAAACGTGATTCAGATTCAACCAAAAAATAATGGGACATAACCCATGGATCATCAGAATACCATAGTAGGCGACAATCAAGAGAACAATGCAGATGCAAACATAACGATCCTCGTCACAAAACAAGTTGGGTTGGTGGGATTCGAGGGTATAGTGGCAACTGCTATATTTGCAGCTCTTTACGCTTTGCCTAATTAGCATGTTGGGTATGAAAAGCTCATACTCAAAGTTGGAGATACATTGCACTGTAACATGTGGCCATCTCATTTCTTTTCGTTCATGTTGTTCATATTTGGGTTTTCATCAGGTTTTCTTGCGGCAGTGATTCCACTATGGAAAATGGTTATGGAATGATCATTTTATTTCTGAGCTCTTATGCTTGTTACTGCGACTGGATTCTATGTCATTTTTTTGTGTTATATTGAACGAGAAGTTGCCAAATTTCACCTTAGGCAACATTCCAGATTTCTTGGTGGTGTGGTTGTTTGGCTGTTCTTTGGTCTTCTAGGAAGTTGCAACATATGCTATAATATCAAAGGCCTCTGGTCAAATTGTTTCTTCATATCGTCAATAAGAATTGGAACTGGCTTTTCTCCTTTTGGAGTGAAGTTTGGTTCGGTTTAGATCCAACTGGACTAACACTGGAGTCCCCACTACAAAAAGTATAGAAAAAATGTACATGCTAACACTAGAGTCCCCATTGTAGAGGTATCCTAATTGACTAAAGGTATCACATTGTTTTCGTATGGGTCCTATTGTACTCATATAATGAAGAAGATAGCAAATGACAATGTTCGTGTTTTGAGAGAAAGAAATACAGCTGATGATATATTGGCTAACCTTGGAAGCCTACCCTAGTCTAGATTTGGAAATTTATACTCTAATCATTTGTCCTAGTCAGATATTGCTTTTCTATCTTATTTGTTTGCTTGGTTTTGTTTCCCATGTACTGGGGGAAAACATTGCAATCTTCACTTGAAGTTCGAGTAATTTTTTTGTTTGGCAAACCTTATTGTGCACAGGGTATGTATCATATGCCATATGAAGATTTATGGTCTTAATAATGACTCATGTTAGTCTTTCGTTATTTGATGTTAAATCTGTAGTGTAACTCGTTATGACACTTTTGCAGTAGTTGGCTATGACACTTTTGTGGTCTTCTTTTGTTATCACCCAATTTTGTTTTAGTTATACCACTTTGTAGTGTTTGTTTATGAGACTTTTTTGATGTTTTTGTTTATGAAATAATTTGGTTTTGTTATCAGATACAAACCATATGTGTTTTTTAGGGATGTAGTAATTGAGATTGTTTTTGTTTTGTGACTGTAGACGTCCCCCGAACGCCCTGGGAGGAACGAGCTCCCGTTCTGTTCATTTGGGGTCACTACAGCTCAGGACTCTCAAATTGTCACGGTTCTAAGTCTGAACCAAAGAGTCCAAATCTGGCAAATCGTTTTGAGAAAACAGATTTTTTGAAAGAAGTGCCAAACATGGACTGCTTTGCCAGATACAGAGTCGCCACCTAAATATTTTATTTTGGGAAAAATTTAGGAAACCCTGACTCGTTTGCCTAAGGCCACGTGTCCGTCATCACCAAAGTTGCCTCGGCTCGGGAACTTGGGTACGATTGGGGAAGGTCACTTCGTGAGCACCCCCGCTCGCCCGATCAAAGATCGGCCTCTACTAACTATGATATCTAGTTTTGAAAACTTTGTGTGTTCTTATTCCAGTTATTAACTTAGTTTTACTATGTGATGCGCACAGCATACAAGTATAGACCGGGTCGCCTGAATTGGAACAAAACATTTCATGTTTGTTTTTTTGAAAGATGGTTTGTTACCCACAGGTAGGCTTAAAATGCAGATTTTGCCACCCTCGGGTGGGCTTAGAAAAGATGGCTTTGCCACTATCTAGTGGGCTTAAAACAAATAGTTGATGAATTGTTCCAATCCAAATAACCCAACCTCTACCCACAGGCATTCAAGCAGTTATATCACATAAGCAAATAGCCTCATGGTAAGCATGCTATTCATGGCAGTCACTCACACGCATGCAAGGATGCTAAAGCATAAAACTCACCGAGTACTCCAAGCCAAAACAGAAACCACATTAGAAATCATGCATGATCCTAAGTATACAGAAATGCCTAATGCAACACATGCAAAAATGCAAACTATAGCAGGCTCGGTTATTCTAAACATGGTATATGAGATGCAACAACTAACAAGTATTCAACTTTGAAATTGAAATACAATGCAGTTAGTATGATGGCGCCGAGCCCGGTGCATGCAAAACAGATGAATGAATGCAAACATGCTATTCATACTGTATTATAATTGAAACATGCCCTAATCTAACCATCATAAGCAGGTAAATAAAAGGGAAGAAAGACGTGGGGTTAGAAACATACAACACACACACGCACACTTATTACAGTTATGCCCTCGCGCGAGGGTCCGAATAAATATACAGTCCTGAATAAAAGAATAGTACAGTCCAAATAAATATTAACAGCCAAATATGTACAAATTCCTAATTAATTAACAAATTATCTAAGAAAACAAATAAACTGGCATGCAAGCCAGGGACTGCCTTGATTCTGCTCCAGGTGATGAATGATGCATATTCGGGTTGCCTTTGTGCGGAAATCCATGACGATGCCCCAATTAGCCTCTGTTTGCACCTGTTCTTGAAATGCGTGCCAAGCCTCGGAAGACCGCTGATTCTTGATTTGCTGCAACAGAGAGCAGGGAAGGGGCATATCAATGTGTTTTCACAAATATATGCATGTCTCGATCCTCATGCCACCAATCACGCATCTCGATGCATGATGGCCGAGGAGTCAAATTGCACAATTTAATATGAAATGAATGCACATGAAAACACAACAAGACCTAACACTATCATGGATGATCCGGAGTGTCGGTGACTAGGGAATTGAGACACGTTCCGTCACTCGGAGTACGGAACGTACCTCGTTTTCCGTGCTCGGGCTAACTCCTATCCCAAGCACAATGCAATATGCATGATATGCATGAATGCAAACTAAGATACAACCTAACATGCACAATGTTATGAAATGGCATACACGATGCACGAGGTAACATGGCATACACAATGCACTAATATACAACCTAGCATACACAATGCTATGAAATAGAATGGCATACACAATGCAATATGGACTTACACCGACACAAGTGGACCTCAGCCACACTCACATAGGAGGTCATAAGATGAAAATGAGACAACTCGAAGTGCATGCACGCGTGCACGCAAACCGAGGACCGAACCTACGGCACGGAATGCCACTCTAACAAGACATGGCAAAACATGGAATATGGCATATGATCATGCAATTTTCAGAGGCAAAATGAGATGCAAAACAGCCCCGAATCATGGCAAAATGATACCTGATGCATGGAACGAGTCCCGAAACATGAATTTTGGCGCATAAAATGGCCTATAGCTATGCAATGCAGGCATAATTTGAACATAAAGTATGAAGACAGAAGCTAGGCAGCCCCAAAACAAGCATGTTTACAGTTTAAAGCATGACCAAACATGGAACACAAATGAGGCTAGATTAGCATACAAAAATGGGGCCAAGAGAGGGGTAATGAAGCAACTCACAAATGCTGGCCCCAAAAAGAGAAGGGGCCTTCTACAATATTGAAGAGGGGCCAAAAATATGATGTTTTTCAGTTGATGGAAAATCCCAAAACAGTATACAAGTATGCTCAAAATACTATGCAAGATTAAGGCTAAAAAAGAGCTACAACATAAAGTATACAAAGGGTGTCTCAAACAGCTATAGACCCTTAATGAAACATGAAGAGGGGGTCAAAATAGGGCCATTTTCAGTTCAGACCAAAGTCCAAAAACAGAGACACAATAAGCTAATAAATCATGCAAAAATGGGGACCAAAGAGGGGTATAATGACAAGTGGCACATGGAGGTCCCAAACAGTGATGAGCCCTTCTTCAATGTTGAAGAATGACTCAAAATAAGTCTATCTACAGTTTACATCATGCTCTGAAACAGATTACACATAGGCCAAAAATACTATGCAAGATTATGGCATACAAAGGGGTAATGAAGCAAGTGCAAAATGAGGGTCCCAAACAGGGTAAGACCCTTAATGAAAGATGAAATAGAGCTCAAAAAAATGCCACTTTCAGTTTTGGTCGGAGCTCAAAATAGCAAGCAAAAGGGGCTAAGAAAACTTGCAAAAATGAGCTAGAAAGAGGGAGAAATCAACTCACCCTTGAAGACCAATCCTTTGCTGCCTCTTGGACCAAGAAAAGCTTCCTCCTAGCCTCTGAGAAGGCCTCCAAGCTGCTGGAATGGAAGTGGTTGTGTGGTGCTAGGTGATGATGAAGAAAAGGGTGTAGGACTTGGTGTTTTGAGGCTTAGAGTAGAGAGAGGGGGGGAATTGATGCAAGGCTCTCAAAACAAATTTTGTAACCCTAAAATCTGAAGGGGAGGGGCTGTATATATAAGCAAAAGGGGTGGAAAAGAGGGGGAAAAAAAGGGGGGGGGGGAAAACAAATCAAGTTTCCCCCCAAAATGGCCAAACCCTCGGACATGGGTGTAGTGGAAAACAAAATTCACTTCTAGGACACACTTGGGGAGGGGGGCATGGCCGGCTAGTTTAAAAGGGCAAAAAAGTCATTTCACCAAATAGGTGGCCGGCCAGCTAGGTTTTCTGGCCGGCCAGCTACTTTCAGGACAAAAAAAAGGCTATCGGGAAGAAAAGTAGCCGGTGGGTGATTGGGAAGTCCAATGGTGGCCATTCAAGTGTCCAAATTGAAGCCCCGGAAGTTATCTTTCCAATGGCGCAAAACTTACATTAAAATTCCTCCTGTGGAAAAAGTTATGCCAGTTTCCGTAAAGCCGCGCAGATTTCAGTCCAACCAGAGTGATGCCCTACTTCAATCAACCATATCTCCCCCGTCCGGAATTGAATTTAGGAGATTCTTGAGTGCAAAATGAAGCCCCAG
The DNA here is from genome assembly GCF_004153795.1 of Camellia sinensis. Taxonomy (NCBI): domain Eukaryota; kingdom Viridiplantae; phylum Streptophyta; class Magnoliopsida; order Ericales; family Theaceae; genus Camellia; species Camellia sinensis. The sequence continues at coordinate 723,525 of NW_021027866.1, read as the reverse complement.
GAGTAAGATTTCCAATGGTGGTGGCCTCATAGTTTGATTCCAAGTATCCAAATGAATAGGCCCGATTCGGCGAGGGCTGCTCGACTCTTTCTTAACGGTTCATGCCCATTTTCTCCCCCAACTGGATTTCTTCTCTCTTCTCTTCTTTCTTCAACTTCAAACCCCTGAGTAAGGTTTTTTGAAAGATTTTTCAAAGATTTCATCTCTCTTTCATTCATTTCCACTTTGTCCTTGCTCGGTTTACCGAAAAGCGCAATTTTTGACAAAATGCGAGCCTCGGAACATCGCAGAAACTTTATTTCAAAAATATTTTTGAAAGAGAGGGTTTTAAGTCTAAAATCTTTTGATTGAGATTGTTCTGGTCCAGAACAGGGGTATGAAGTTGAGATTTGACTCTCTCTTTACCGAAGAAATTGAACCTTTGCCTTGCACATCTTTCTCCACCATGTAAATCATCAGTCGCGTCGAAGTCTTATGGACGGTCAAAAATGGGGTGTCTACAGTGACTTTTTTTGTTTTCAGCAACGTTACAATCCCTCCAAAACAAAAATGTTGAGTATTCGTTTGAGTTGGTTTTAACTGTCAATGACTAGGGCTGGCTTAAGCCTAAATTAAACAAAGTAAATGTGATGTTTTTGTAAGTAAAGTAGGCTTTTGTCGTTTTGTTAAGAATCAAAGTTATACATTAGACTTTGATAATTTCGTTAGGAGGCTTGTATGATATTTTGTTATGAACTAGTTTGATTTTAGTTAAAGTTTTCAACCATCTTCACATTTTATAGGTGTATATAATAGCATTTTTCAATATCTAATAAAGAGAAAGAGAAATTTGTATACATTATATTGAATGAGACAATTAACAATACAATAGAAGAGACTGATTTATAGGCTGAGAATGAGTAACTTATAAGAAAGTTAACTATGGTAATGCACAATATATGGCAACACAACTACATATAGCTAACACCCCTCTCAAACTCAAGGTGATAATGTAAATATCAACTTGAGCTTGGAAATAAGGCAAAAAAGCGTTTTGGAAGATGAGCCAAAAAGTTACTATCCTATTTAAGTCACATCATCTCTCTAACACATCACTTCAAATTCAATCCATACCCAACCCATATTTTATAAAAAGTTAAAAAGTGCACTTATTTAGATCATCCCAAACCATCCCTTAATGAAGATAAATATTTATTTTATAGATCTTAATGAGAGGATTCTAAGGCCAAGTTTGGGAAGACTAAATAAGTGCACTTTTTGACTTTTTATAAAATATGGGTTGGATTTGGGTTGGGTTTGAAGTGATGTGTTAGAGAGGTGATGTGACTTAAATAAGATGATGTGACTTAAATAGGATAGTGACTTTTTGACTTTTTGGATTTTTTGGAGGATGCCAAACTTGGCCTAAAAATATTAATTTTATTAAAAATTGATATTTAGATCAAAAGTTATATCATTTTAAGTTTTTAAAATATTAAATTAGCCACTAAGAATATTTTGATAATAGTGATGTATGCTGAATTTTTCAAGAAATTATTTTTATATTTATCCTTAATGTATTAAATTTTATTACAGAGAATTCGAACCAAATTTCCCAAACACTTTTAGCCCTAGGGTTTAATAAATATGTGTGTAAAGTTTGTCATATTAGTATACTACCGTACTAGTAATTATGTGGATTGAGTTAAATGAAGTTGTAAAATTATAAATTGTAAATTGCAAAAATAAATAAAAATATATATATATATATATATATAGAAATTGTTGAAACAAAATCAACAAAAATAATGTTAGATCAATAATTTTTTTATAATAATTATTTTGAAAATATTTGACTAGTGTGTAATTCGTACTTATTATAATCAAAACATAATATACTTGTAAAAGTAAAAATAATGTTAGATCAATAATTTTTTTATAATAATTATTTTGAAAATATTTGACTAGTGTGTAATTCGTCCTAGTCTAATCACTTTTTATTCCCCTAGTGTGTAATAATTTTTTCAGTTTGAATTTTTTGAATTAAAGCTTTTGAAAATTTTATTTTTTTTGTTTTTAGTAAATATTTTTAAAATTTTAAACATTTTTTTAGATATATCTTACTTAGATGTGTCTAAAAAGTAAAATATTTGTAAAAAATATTTAAAAAAATTAATAAATACACAAAAATATAAAAAATGTACTAAATTTTGATTTTTTTTTGTATATATTTTTGGTATTTATTGAATTTTTTAAAAATAATTTCTCAAAAATTATATTTTTTAAGTGTACTTATGTTAGGTGTGTTTAAAAATTTTAAAAATTTGATAAAAATAAAAAAATATAAAAAAAGAAAATAAAATTTTTCAAAAGGTATTTTTAGAAAACTCAAGCCAAGCGGGGTGAATTTTATTTATTTATTTATTTTTTATTTTTTGTAAGTTTCTTCCTTTTATTTATTTATTTGATAAAATTTCGGTTACCTGCTTCGTTGTACATTTTTTTTCTTGCCATTTTCTCTTCTCACTTCTGTTTTCTTAACTTTGGCAAAACCCTAGGCCACCATCACCGGCATGGCAGCTGCACCACCAGCCTCTAAAAAACCCTAGAAGGAGAAGGAGAAGGAGGTCCTCCTGAGGGGGTGACAAACCAAATCAAGCGAAGATGAGGATCATGATAAAGGGTGGGGTGTGGAAAAACACTGAAGATGAGATCCTGAAAGCGGCGGTGATGAAGTATGGAAAGAACCAGTGGGCTCGCATCTCTTCCCTCCTCGTTCGCAAGTCCGCCAAGCAGTGCAAAGCTCGCTGGTACGAGTGGCTCGATCCTTCCATCAAAAAGGCATGTCTTTTCTCTCTTTCTTCTTCATTCAATTTCACTACATTACTTGTTACTTGCCAATTCTGTTGCTTGCGTGTATTGCTGCTAGCAAATTGAAGGTTTCAATGTTGTTATTTCATGTTCTATAGTTCTATAAATGTGATAAACTTTCACATAATATACTGTAATATATATATATATATATATTCTTTCAATGTTATTATTTCATGTTTTATAGTTCTATAAAAGTGATAAACTTTTACATAATATACTGTAATATGCATTCGCAATGCTATTGCAAAACCAATTCAAACTTCCAAATTACATGTACAACAAGATTTAGAAATATTAATATCCTATTGCTACAACAAAACTGAAAAGAGTGAGACTGTGATTTTTAGGCAATTGAGCAAAGAGAGCAATGACATAGACAAGAATGAGCATCTGCCATTTTTAGGATTAAAAGTACAAATTCAGTATAACAGTGATATCGATGATGCGGTATCAGTAACACACAATAAACCCCACATGTGGAGGTTCAACCCCCACTTTCTGGGTGCCACATATAGATTGGAGGGTCAAGGTGAAATTATTGGATGGTGATACAGGTGACGTGGTATCACCGTTGCATTGAAGTTTTTTCCCATTTTTAGGCCATTGAGCACAGAGAGTGAGAAAATAGACAAAATTAGTCCTCACATTAGGGTTAAAAAATTTTAAAAAAAAACATGTAAACACATAAGAATCCTGTACTTCAATAAGGGTGACTCTCAACAAGGTTTTAATTAATTTATTTATTTTTTTAACAATTTCAATGATGTCAAGTTATTAAAACCTTCTAAATTTTTTACATAATATACTATTCAATCCTTAAAAAAAAGAAGAAAAGAAATCAAAGTTCAATGGGTTCAACGAGCTCTGGCCGCGGAGATAACGCTCCGTCTGGTTGATGGAAAATCATATTTGTACCTTGCTTTCATGCTCGAAAACGTATCACTGTTCTTGGACCTTTTCTAGTATGACTTGTTATTTGTTTTCTTTGTTGGTTTGGTATTTATGGGAAATGGGAGGTTTTTTGCCTATGAGACTGGAGTAATGCTCTGTTTGGTTGCTAAGATAGTGTAAAATGAAAGAAGAATCTTATGTTTGATAGAACAAAATGTCTTTTTGGTGTAGTTTACATTTTCAACGTTTTCATTTTTCCCTTTTCATTTTTTAAGACAAACAACGAAAAGAGATTGAAAACACCCATGGCTGGTGGCAAGGCTTTGGTCTTTGGGGTGTGCTCCCTCCAATGTTTAGGATCTAAACCTCTTAGGTGCTAACAATTCCTTGGGGTTATCGGACTGGGGAAAAATCCTTGAATTAATAGTGGTGTACTTACGGGAAACTTCTTGTTGAGAGCCTATGCACCTCTAGGGATTGGATTAGTCAGGCTTTGATTCGAACACCTCGGTGTCAATTAAAAAATAAAAAAATCACACCCATAGCTTCCATTTTTGTGAGAAATTAATTTTTAAAACGACTCCAAATTGTTTTCAAAAAAATGGGATTTTTTCGGAAAAGTTTCTTGGAATGCTTGGAAGTTGAAATCACCCTCGTTATTATTGTTGGACATTTGTATTGGTTTGTTAGTTGACGATTATTCCTCGATCATGAAGCACAGACACCTCTCCGATGGCTATGTATTAGTGTCCGGCACGTGTCGGACACCAACACATTAGCCTAATCTTTTTTTATTTTGTTATTTTTTGGGTTATGGTGTGCAAATAAATGAGAAACTCTTTTAAAGCAAGCATAATAGTTGTCCTTGTAAGAATAGGAGAAGGGCCCCAGATATCAGCATGAACTAAAGAAAACGGTGTAGCAGATATAGAAGTATTTTTACGGAAAGGTAAGGCTGTCATTTTGGCAAGTGTACACCCCCGACACTCGGTAAGTTGACTAGGAGAAACTTTACCCAATATACTTGATTGAGCTAAAGACCGTAAGCGGTTAGCAGAGAAATGCCCTAATCTGGAATGCCACAAATAGAAAGGACTTGACAGAGAATCTAACTGAAAAGAAGAAAAGGCAGTTGGAGAGGTAGTCATAGGCAGATGCAAGCTCTCCACCACATAGAGGTCTCCAACTCTACGGCCAGTCTCAATCTGCTGCTTGGACATTTGATCCTACACAAATCAGATAGAAGAAGAAAAGATAACATAAAAACTAGAAGTATCAAGTTAACTAATAGATAATAAATTGACAGATAATTGAGGAAATATAAGACAGATGGAATAGAGACTGCAGACATAGCAGACGGTAAGATAGACCCAATAGATATAAATAACATACCAGACCCATTAGCAGCATTGACAGTAATAGGAAAGGAAGGGGGAGTACAATTCTAAAGTAAGGAGAGATGAGGAGTCATGTGATGAGAGGCACCAGAGTCAAAAAGCCAGACAGACGAAGAGATACCTGAAAAAGACCTAAGCAAATCTGAATGAAGAGAGGAAACAATGGAGGCAGACGAAGATGGTTGGGAGGTAGACAGTGTATGCTGAAATTGACTAATCTGAGCACTCAAGGAAGCCAAGTCAGGATCAGAAGCTAGAGCAAATGCAGTAGAACCGGCGAAAGCCTGAAAAATACTTAGAGAAGAAGGGCAAAACTGGGTCTGAGACTACTGAGAATACGAGCCAGATAGACATCCTAATCCTTTCTTGGGATAGTGATACTTCCAACGGCCCCTCTGATAGCAGAAAGTACACTCATCTGAAGCAAGAAGCCCATTCTTGGGCTTTACGGAAGCTGAACCCGTCATCATCATAATGAACTAAAAAAAAAAAATAGAAAATCGTAATAAAGTGAAAGTTGATGGGGCAACTATGTAATATCAAGAAACTTGTTTGGTCCAAACAAGAATAAAAGAGAACAGTGGTCAGCCAAAGAAAAACACCCAGGTCCTCCAGACTTAGAACAAGAGAGAGAGAGATGTCACGATGTAGGTCGTGACTCTGACAGGTGTGACTGATATCAAAATTCCAGCAACTGACGAAGACGAAGTCGAAGTCGAAGAACTGATGTCGTAACTCCAACAAGAGATCAATCACTTGTGAGTCGCAAGCAGAGAACAAGAAGCATCGAGGCAACTAGCAGATGCGACGAGCAAAGAGTGACACGAGTCGCGAACCAGAGAGGACGAATCAGCGAACCAGAAAAAACCACAATTAGAGACAGTCGCGAGTGAGAGAGAAGAAGTCACGAACAGATGAGGAATCGAAGCACAACTACCATGTCGAATAGATGGGTTGACCAGAAAGAAGAGGCGAACCACGTCAGAGGGAAGTCTTTCGGCGAGAGAGACCCATACGACCCACGAAGCAAGGAGCTTCGATCGATCATGAACTAGAGAGGGAAACGACGAACTAGAAATAAGAGGTTAGGGTTTCGAATACAACTCTGATATCATGTAAGAATTCTGAAGAATTTCTGTATATTCAATTGTATTTACTGAATAAAGAATACATCACTTATATAGAACTCTAAATCCTAATCCTAAACGAATACATCATTGATATAGAATTCTAATAGATATAGAACACTAATCCTAAATAGGAAACAAGAATAAACCTAAACCAATCTTGAGTAAGAAACAACAAGAATAAACCTTAATCAATCCTAAATAGGAAACAATATTCACATAATATATAATATTATTCTCACAATTTATGGCAAGAATAAACCAGCAAACAAAGAAAGAGATCACCACGAAGTAATATTGACATAAAAATATAACAGGGAAATAGGTTGAGATCCGACGGGCGGCCAAGGCAAGGTTGTCGCCCGCCGATAAAGCGAAGAACACCGAGGACTTTAGCCTATAGTTTTGATACCATGTTAGAATAGTAGAGAGATAAAAAATAATATGTATTGTATTGAATTGTATATGATCATTGTTAGAATTCTGAAGAGGGTTCTACATATAATTTGTTGATGGCTGCACCCGTTACACTTGGGTTTATCTTATGATTTATAAGTTTGATTTCTATCAGATATACCGTACCTTTCAGTCTATGATTACTACTCAGTTTGGGTCTACAATTAAAGTGTTACGGTCTAACTTGGGTAGAGAATATTTTAAAAATGAGTTTTGTGAGTATTTGGCTAATTTGGGTACCATTTACCAAACTTTTTATACAGATACACTTGCCCAAAATGGTCAAACCGAGCGTAAACACTGTCATCTCCTTGAGACAGCTAGGTCTTTTCTTTTCTCTGCCTCAGTTCTGGCTTTATTCTAGGGAGAGGCAGTTCTTACTGCTGCTTCTTTTCTCAACCGCACGCCTACTCTCCGTCTTTCTGGTCGATCTCCTTATAAAGCTTTGTTTTCCCAAATTCCTAACTACTCCCTTCTTCGTGTGTTTGGGTTTGTCTGTTTTGTCCTTCTTCCCGCAAAGATAATTCCAAACTTAGTGTCCGGTCTGTCCTCTGTGTCTTTTTGGGTTATAGTCTTACTCAAAAAGGCTATCGATGTTACGACCCTATTTCCCGTCGTCTTTATGTCTTCCGTCATGTTTCTTTTCTCGAACGTCTACCTTACTTTCAGCTTCTTCCTCTCACCGCCCTAGTTTCCAAAGAGGATTTGGTTCATATTGATCCGTTTCCTTCTGAGGTCCCGTCTGATGAGTACATCTCCACAGTTCCGCCTGAGCTTGTTCCATCTTCTCGTCCTGCTTCACCTCTGGCTACTACTCTTCCTTCGGTTTATTCTCCTCCACTTCCGTTGTTAGTTTATTCTCGTCGCAAGGCTCCTCCTCCACTGGTTGTCTCTGCCCCTGCTGTTGATCCTCCTGTTTCTGACGACTCTGATCCTGTTGCACACCGATATCCTACTCGAGCACGTCATCTTCCGAACAGATTAGGTTGGTCTAATACATGTTTTTCTCCTTCCTATCGTACTTTTTTGTCTGCTATTTACTTTTTTTTAGAACCTCAGTTTTACAAGGAGGCTTGTCAAGATCCTCATTGGGTTCAAGATATGGAGGATGAGTTGTCTACTTTACAGAAAACTAGTACTTGGGAGTTGGTTTCTTTGCCTACTGGTAAGAATCTGGTTGATTGCAAATGGGTTTATAAAATCAATACTCATTCTGATGGTTCTCTTAAGCATTACAAAGCTCGTCTGGTTGCCAAAGGTTTTTCACAGGAGTATGGTATCGATTATGAGGAGACCTTTGCTCCTGTTGCCAAGATGACTATTGTCTGTATTTTGATCTTTGTTGCTGCTGGTCGTTCTTGGCCTCTTTATCAGATGGATGTTAAGAATGTTTTTCTTAATGGCCATCTCACTGAGGAGGTTTACATGCGTCCTTCTCTTGGCCTTCACCATTCCTCTGGACAGGTTTGTTGCCTTCAGCGTGCTCTGTATGGTCTGAAGCAGTCTCCTTGTACTTGGTATGATCGCTTTCAGACTACTGTTACTAAGCTTGGGTTTCATCCTTGTGCTCAGGACTCTGCTTTATTTCTTCTCCATACCTCTGTTGGATTTGTTGCGTTATTACTGTATGTGGATGATATGATCATCATTGGTTTTGACTCTTCTGCTATATTTGAGGTCAAGCAGCATCTTTTCCGCACCTTTGAAATGAAGGATCTGGGCCCATTGCGGTATTTTCTAGGTATTGAGGTAGCTTCTTCTCCCAAGAGCTCTCAGGCCAAGTATGCCATGCCAATAAGGTTATTCATCGTGCCGGTCTTATTGACACTAAGATTTCTGATATCCCTATTGAACTTAATGTAAAGTTCAACACTACTGATGGTGTTTTTTTGGATGGTCCTACTTTATATCGAGAGCTCGTGGGTTGCTTAGTCTATTTGACGGTTACTCGTCCTGATGTTGCCTATGTTGCTCATATGGTTAGCCAGTTTGTCTCTGCTTCTCGCTCCACACATTGGGCTGCCTTGGTTCGAAGTCTTCGCTATCTCCAAGGTACTATCTTTCAGGGTTTACTATTGTCCTCTACTTTCTCTCTGGATTTGGTAGCTTATGCTGATTCTGATTGGGCTGGTAATGTTACTGATCGCAAGTTCACATCTGGTTTCTGTATGTTTCTTGGCGATTCCTTGATCTCTTGGAAAAGCAAGAAACAAACTGTTGTTGCTCGCTCTACTGTCAAAATTGAGTACCGTGCTATGGCTCATGCTACTGCTGAAGTTGTCTGGCTTCATTGTCTTCTTTCTGACTTGGGCGTCCCTCAGTCTTCCTCGACCTCCCTCTATTGTGATTGCACATAACACCGTCTTTCATGAACGGACCAAGCACATTGAGATTGATTGTCACTTTGTTCGTCAGCATCTGCAATCTGACTCTATCTCGCTTCCTTTCGTCTCTTCAGCTCCGCAGCTTGTTGACTTCTTTACCAAGACTCACACCACTGCTCGGTTTCAGTTTCTTCTTGGTAAACTCTCAGTGTTTTCTGCTCAAACACCTTGAGTTTGAGCGGGGGTCTGAGAATAATATTATATATTATGTGAATATTGTTTCCTATTTAGGATTTGTTTAAGTTTATTGTTGTTGTTTCCTATTTAAGATTGGTTTAGGTTTATTCTTGTTTCCTATTTAGGATTAGTGTTCTATATCTATTAGAATTCTATATTAGTGATGTATTCGTTTAGGATTAGGATTTAGTGTTCTATATAAGTGATGTATTCTTTGTTCAGTAAATACAATTGAATATACAGAAATTCTTCATAATTCTTACAGTCCTATACCAAATTTATTTATTTTTTTAATCTTTTTCTGATATGCAAATAAATGAGCCCAATCACTTTCATAAGCCTTTGGTTTGTTTCCATGATTCTCGACTAATAAATATTCTAAGTTGTGATAAGCTATTTGTAAACTTTCTTCTGAAAGTGAAAATGAAACTGAAAGTAAAAAGAAAGAAAATCAGCGAAATATTTATTGTCCATTCCATTGCTGCATTACATTGCTACATCATCTGTATATATATACATACAATGTAAGAGCTCTAGAAAGATCTAAACTAGCTAACGTACTGCTCTAACTAACTGCTAGGTGCATGACAAAAATTAACTACTGTACTCTCTGTTGCAGCAGATCTAATTGGGTAACAGTTTCTTGAGAAAGAAGGTTGATTTTCATATAGATATTAGCTTGCTGAATTATTTCTTTTGCCTTTCTCCCATTTTGTGCAGCTATTGTGAAGGACATCAGTCAACATTTTCTGACTTTTTATTTGTCTTCTGAGTTCTGTTCTAAATTACAGTGCAAGCAATTTTTTGTAAGTGAGAAAACTAAAATTTGTTTTATATTATGTGTAGACTGAGTGGACCAGAGAGGAAGATGAGAAACTGCTTCACCTTGCTAAGCTCATGCCCACACAATGGAGAACAATTGCCCCAATTGTGGGTCGTACTCCATCTCAATGCCTTGAACGCTATGAGAAGCTCCTTGATGCAGCCTGTGCAAAGGATGAGAACTATGAAGCAGGTGATGATCCACGGAAATTGCGCCCTGGAGAGATTGATCCAAACCCAGAGTCGAAGCCTGCGCGTCCAGACCCTGTTGATATGGATGAGGATGAGAAGGAAATGCTTTCAGAAGCACGAGCTCGGTTAGCCAACACTAGGGGCAAGAAGGCAAAAAGGAAAGCCCGGGAAAAGCAGCTTGAAGAGGCCAGGAGGCTAGCTTCTTTGCAGAAAAGGAGAGAACTAAAGGCAGCTGGAATTCAAACTAGGCAAAGGAAGAGGAAAAGGAAGGGTATTGACTATAATGCTGAAATTCCCTTTGAGAAGAAGCCTCCTCCAGGCTTTTTTGATGTCGCTGATGAAGATCAACCAGTGGAACAGCTCAAGTTCCCTACCACCATTGAAGAACTTGAGGGTGAAAAAAGAACTGATAGGGAAGCAAGATTAAGGAAGCAGGATATTGCAAGGAATAAAATTGCGCAGAGGCAGGATGCCCCATCTGCAATACTGCAAGCAAACAAACTAAATGATCCAGAAGCAGTCCGGAAGAGGTCAAAACTGATGCTTCCTGCACCGCAGATTTCAGATAATGAATTGGAGGAGATTGCGAAGATGGGTTATGCTAGTGATCTCCTTGCAGGGAGTGAGGAACTCATTGAAGGGAATGGTGCAACTCGTGCTCTACTTGCAAATTATGCTCAGACACCACGACAAGGAATGACCCCACTACGGGCCCCTCAGCGAACACCTGCAGGTAAGGGTGATGCTATTATGATGGAAGCTGAAAATCTGGCCAGGTTGAGAGAGTCTCAGACACCGTTACTTGGAGGAGAAAATCCAGAACTGCATCCTTCAGATTTTTCTGGGGTCACTCCTAAGAAAAGGGAGATCCAAACGCCAAACCCAATGTTAACTCCTTCAGCGACTCCCGGAGGTGGTGGTATGACACCAAGACTTGGCATGACTCCGTCAAGGGATTCATTTGGTCTTACTCCAAAAGGAACTCCAATTAGGGATGAGCTTCATATTAATGAGGACGTGGATATGCATGAAAGTGCAAAACTTGAGCTCCGTAGACAAGCTGATTTGAGAAGGAACTTGCGTTCTGGTTTGAGCAACCTTCCACAGCCCAAGAATGAGTACCAGATAGTTATCCAACCAGTCCCTGAAGATAATGAAGAACCAGAGGAGCATATTGAAGAAGATATGTCTGACAGGATGGCTAGAGAGAAGGCTGAGAAAGAAGCGAGGCAACAATTGTTACTTAAGAAGAGATCGAAAGTGCTGCAGAGGGAGCTCCCTAGACCTCCTGCTGCTTCATTGGAACTAATTAAAAATTCATTGACAAGAGCTGATGAAGACAAGAGCTCCTTTGTTCCCCCAACTTTGATTGAGCAGGCTGATGAAATGATAAGAAAAGAACTTCTATCCTTATTAGATCATGATAATGCAAAGTATCCACTTGACGAAAAAGCGGACAAGGATAACAAGAAAGGAGCCAAGCGGGCTGCAAACAGAAAATCTGTTTCTGTCCCCGTGATTGAAGACTTTGAAGAAAATGAACTGAAGGAGGTATGCTTTTGCTACATATCTATCTATTAATACTGTTAGTTATTCTTGTGTGTCATGAAATCTTTTTCTCTTTGTTTTCTTATGGTAGTTTAATCTTCAACCACCTTACCATATCTGTTCATATTTGCTTCATATAAAAAAAAAATTGCTTGCTGATCAGAGCTGGTCATATGTTGATGCAATCATAAAACGTCAGGATAAGTTAATTGTTTTAACTTTATGCAAGTTCTTCAAATTATAGATAAGTAGTCATGCTCCTCTCATGGTGCCATAATTTCATTATCCTAATTATGAACTTTCCATAAGGCTCTGTTTTTTAGAATGAAAAAAGTTAGTAGAAAATGGAAATACAAGAAAGTAGAGCAAATGAAAGGAAAATAAAAGCAAAAGTAAAAGTTCAACATACATATGGTTAAGTAGAAAGTTTTCAGAAAGATACAAGAAAACAATATTAGATTATTTAAATGGGAGGGAAGTTAAAAGTGGTTTTTTCTTTTTTTTTGTTTGTGTGTGTGTGTGTGTGTGTGTCTAAATTAACCTTTATATCTACATAAGAGAACAAGGTCAAAGAAATTTCATAGACATTTACTGAGTCATTGCAATTTCATCCCTAAGGAGCTTGAACAAGGTCTTCATCCCTTTGCTTTCTTGCCAATTGCTAAGAAATTTACTCAGTCAATTGCAATAATTAGCATGGAATTAGAATAATTATTTTAGTAAAACGCTTTGTGTACGTTCACAAATTCACATGGGAATTTTGGTTGTTGCCATATGCCATATTTGGTTTTTGAGTTTCATGATATGCCATTTTGTTCAATTGCTTTTACTCTGGAGATTTATCTTTAGTATTACATTTATTTCTAGTACTATACATAAAATCCAGTAGTTGAGTCTTGAAGTACGCCTTTGTATCTGACATGTTCTCGAGTCATCTTCATATCTCATTTACCATGCAGGAAGAAGTAAGCTGATTATTAAACGAGCAAACGCTGTAGGAATAATGGATGTGTGCTCGTTATATTTGCCCAAAAGTTATGGATTATGGCCTTTTATAGCAATATGATGTTCTCGTGCAAATATTTATCTATTTTTCTATTAGACTTTCCCTCATCATTGTAGTTCCAATTCTTGAAACAAACATGACCATTGTGTCTTTTCCCGATTTATGCATTACTTTTGTTTCCTGAAAGTTAGAAGATTCAGAGCTCATACTTGTTTGATCTTGAACATCAAATACGTCATTTTGTGGCATACTACTGCCTTTTGTTACTACAGTGATACACTATCATAATCTATAAACCCAAAAAAAAATAAGGGTGCCTAAATGTGTTGTTACAAGTCGAGAAATAACCTCCTCTCCTTACCTCTTGTGTTTTTGCAGGCTGGTTATTTCATTAAGGAAGAGGTTCAGTTTCTTCGCTTGGCAATGGGGCATGAGAATGAGTCAGTTGATGCGTTTGTTGAAGCACATAAAACATGTTTAAACGATATCGTGTATTTTCCTACTCGTAATGGTTATGGTCTATCCAGTGTTGCCGGAAACATGGAGAAACTTGCTGCCTTGCAGAATGAATTTGAGATTGTAAAGAAAAGGATGGATGATGATACTAAGAAGGCACAACGCCTTGAGCAGAAGATAAAACTTCTTACTAATGGTTATCAGGTATGCAGAGTTTCTTGGTTGACTGTCAATTTATCATTAATATTAGTTCTTTTTCTTTTATAACTTAAAACATAATAGCAAATTTACAACATTGAGATTGTAGTACAAGTTTACTTAATAATTTCCTTCCTTTTGTATTTAATTGGTATTTGTTGTTTTTACATCCCCAGCTAAGCAGCACATTAAGTTGTTCCTTTTGCTTGCTTTTTTATCCAGGACTTTTTTCAAAGATGAATAAGATAGAGTTCCTTTCCAATTGCCTTAAATATTTTTAAGTATTTTTAGTATGAATTTTCTTTGATCAACAAAAAGATACATGTTAAGGTTTTTATGTTTGCACAGTTAGCACAATTGACTTATTAATGCACTATTGCTTGTTGCAACTGCCACTAGTTAAGTGAATAGATCTTGAGTATGATTTGATGCAATGAACCTGTTTATATGAACCGCAAGTCATGGATGCAAGAAATGCATGGAAGAACATACATGTGTTCATGCATACACAAACAAATTCACAATTCTTGCATTTTAATGCAAGAATACTCAAAATTTACTTTATTTAATGGCATATGAATTTTTATATAACTGCAAGTCATGGATTAGTTGCTGTTTGTTTTAGATTCAAGTTGTAATGGTTCTGATAGATGGACATTGTCAATGATCAGATGCGAGCTGGGAAACTTTGGTCACAAATTGAAGCAACTTTTAAGCAGATGGACACTGCAGGAACAGAACTCGAGTGCTTTCAAGCTTTACAAAAGCAAGAGCAGCTGGCAGCATCACATAGGATCAATGTCCTCTGGGAAGAAGTTCAGAAGCAGAAGGAGCTTGAGCGAACTTTGCAGAAACGCTATGGGGATCTTGTAGCAGAGAAAGAAAGGATCCAAAGCCTCATGGATGCTTTTAGAGTACAAGAAGAAATTGCAGCAAAAAATCGTGCTCTTGAGTTGGCCAATGCTGCAGCAAATGAAACTGCTGAGCCTCCAGCTGATGAAATTCCAAGCCAAGAGATTGATGCTGCTCCAGTACAAGCTAATGCAAGTCCAAAACAGGACATGGATGCTGATGGAGTGGTCGAGAATGCAACTCCAGTCGTGGATGTGAGCTCATCTGACATCATGCCCTCTGTTTCTGCTGATGATGCTACTCAGCTCAAGAGTGTGGATGAAAATCACTCTAGTGACATTCCAGATCAAAATTCTGCTGTCAAATTGAATATTAACTCTGACCTTACTGATGGAGACAAGATTAGTATGTGTGGTGACACTGTCAATGGTACTATTGGTGAGAATTTAACGAGCCCAGAAGTTGCTGGGGGGGATTTATCAGCTAAGGATCAGCAGAATACTGGGGAAGATGGAATCGAGGATAGTATCCTGACCAGGCCAGAAGACATTGTCCCAGAAACAGCTGAAGATGGTAATGCTGATGAGAACAGACAAGTTTCTATGGAGGTGGACGGTGTAAATATGCAAGATGCATAAAAAACTTTCTGTCAAAAAAGTTCGAATAAACTTTGGATGCTGATGAAAGACCCTCCTAGTGCCCTTGCTTGTTCTTGATTGTGCTGCTTGGGGCTGCTCTCTGATGCTGTTGGAATTACTGTTTGCATTCTGTTGTCTCCTTTTATTGCTGATTATTTAATGCGAGAACAAGGAGATGTATTCATCCGGTTTGTGGAATCTCTGGAAAAAGAGACAAATCTTGATAGGAAAATGGCTTGCACGCCTGAGATTTTATCCCAATGCCAACCACATTATTGGTTATTATTGGCCTTAGGTTTGCGGGGTCCTAACAGAGGATCAATGATAACCGAGACAAGATGAGTCCGGTCTTGTTCTGCGATTTGGTCTAACAAAGCATTATTCATCTTGATATGTGTTTGGTATAAATGTCATCACATTCAGGAACTGTAATATATATGCTTTTATGGTGGTATTATTGACTTTATATGGTTGTACATAATGGCAGCTATACTGGGGGCGTAGAACCTCTATATTAGCCCACCGAGGGTAAGTCAAAGGTTTTCTTACTGAATTGGATTATTTTTTGTGATATATGGATAATCATTGTTTATATTATTCAAATTTATTTAAGTAATTGACTATCAAGTCATCTTTTAGGTAGATTCTCACAATAAGAAAATTGAATTTATTTTCATCATAAATAATAGTTTAGGAGTTTCTATTTTTGGGTTTGAATTTCGAATTAGAAGCGATACAAACTTGATTTATTGAGTAGTATTTAACCAAACTTAATTTATTGAGTAGTATTTAACCAAACATATCATTTAAACAAATTAGTTGTATTCGACCTCCATTAATCAAATAACTTTACTTTTGGATAAATTATTTTAAAAGTCATTAAAAAATAAAATTTGTAAATTAGACTTGGTATTATTTTGTATGTGATTTACATTGGCCTTGTTTGAGAGCATGTTATTTTAGTAATTTTTTTACTTTTTAGCTAAAATATGAGGTAAAAAAAATTTAGTTGTTTGGAATGACTTTTTAGCTTTTTATGAAAAGCTGTGCAAAAAATAAAAAGGAAAGGAAATCTTTGACTTTTTGGTATAAGTTGTTGACTTTTTAATTTTTTTAGTAATTTTTTAATTTTTAAACTAAAACAGTTACTTGTCAAACGAGGTCTAAATTTTGAATTTACGCTACATATTTTATTTTTGAGGCCCTACCAAAAGAGCAAAGTAAGAGCAGAATCAAAAGGGCAAGAAGTGAGGAAAATTCTATTTTCACACACTTATCTACCTCAGGACACATAATTTCTCAGTGCACACATTTATTAATTTGGTTATGATTATTCTTTTCATTTCACACATTTTATGTTCCAATTATACCCTAATTCATATCCACGTACGTACACCACCTAAACCCTCTTTCTACACACCTTTACCCATTCGGTTAAAAGCCTTATTTCACACACCTGATGTATGAAAATGATCCATTGAAAAAACAACGAAGAAACAATGAAATCCCTCCATTCCTATGAAAGCCCCCTTATTCTTTTCGTCTTAATTCCCTCAATTCTATGTTGCTTTAATGTTACTAAATTCCTAAATTGAAATCTATGTAGTTTAAAATCACTCTTATACTAGAAGAATTCTAGATCATCTGAATGATTGTTGCGTGGTATTCGTAAGCAGTATAAATACTATGTTTTTGGTGTCAATCATCGCTGCAATGCTTGATAAGATCAGAGTGTTTAAGTAAGATAACTTGGCTTTACCAAAACAAAAGGTGAAAAGAAAAAAAATAAAAGTAGTTGTAACCACTACACAGAGTAGGTGAAGAAGAAGAAAGAGATTTTTGATGTGCTAGACAGAAAACAACAATCTGAGTTTGAACTGCTGTATAATTTCTGATTCTTGATACAACAAGAAGACAAATCATCTTTTACATTTTAAATTAGGGGGTCTTTTTATTAAAGATGTGCATTGAGGTTTTTTTTTTTTTTTTTTTTTTAAAAAAAAGATGTGTATAGAGAAGATTGGAGTATAATTTTAAATGTGTATTTTTATGTTTATTGTAGTCATTTTACTTTAATAAGATGTAATTGTTATTAAAATAAAATTTGATTAAGTACGTGCACGGCAGGTGTTGAAATTTCCCAATAAGTGACAAGCAAGAAAAAAACAAGAAGCTTACTCATTTATTTATTTATAAAATCAATCATTCGTTCGTTATGGAGGCCTACTAGAAAAGTGACCTTTTGCTACTATATAATTGCGACCATTTGATTACCCGTCGCAAATAACCAATTCATTCCTTTTTATTTTTTTATTTTTTTATTTTTTTTACCCTTTTACCCGTTTTCCTTATATTTGCCCTAGTTCTAGAAAAATTCAAACACTGATCGTTCTCTCTCTCTCTCTCTCTCTCGCTCGCTCTTTCACTCACCATTGTCGTCTGAGATATCCGGCGGTATGAATCTCTCTCTCTTCCTCTCTCCCAATTTCTATCTCTCAATCTCTCTCTCTGCGCCTATACATACATATTTACATGTATCTGTGAAGTATGACTCAGATTGTGTAGTGTGAAGTTTAAATGTTAGTCGGCAAAGATTGGGTTGATGTTGATATAAATGTGTTTCGGTGAATTTGATTGAGGTTTTTGTGAATTGGATTTTGAAAATTGAATCTAATTGCTCATGGTTGTGGAATTGTTTTAGATGGATTTGAGTTTGTCAATTTCTAATTTTTTTTTTAATGTGAAATTAGTATTGTTCAATTGTTTTTTGTGTTAATCGAATTGTGCTATTCTGAGATCCGTGTTCATGTAGAATCTGAAATTTGAGTTTTATATGTATATACCTATGAAATATTCAGAAGATTCGAGTTATAATTGATTGATGGAGATGTTGATTTTATGACTCCTCTGTTTTGCTTTAGTGTTCTCTATAGAGGATTGATTTTGGTCCTATGTGCCAGACTCTTTTAAAATTCACATCTGAATTTTTTTTCTCTGATATTTTTTATCACAAATATTTCTGTTTCAGCTCCATGTTTATTATTATTATTTTTTTATCACAATGCATTATTCTGATAATGCATTCTTCCATATTAACTAAGAAGGCTAGTGGAAATGTTAAAAATGTTTGTTAAAGTGTATTATATGACAAAAAGTGGAGTCCAATTTTGTATGTTAAGAGTTTGTTCATGAAGTAGTTTATATGGGTGTTCCAATGGAGATGTTAAAATGTGTTGTCGTCTTAGCCTCAGCTACTTCAACTCTGCACAACGTTTTTATTTGTGGAACATTTCCACAAAGCTTAAAAATGACTAACCAAAATAAAAACTTTTAACTTCTTTGTAAATAAATTCATAATATATTGAATTTATCCTTGTTATGGAGTTTTTTACATAATCTTTCATAACCATATCAGTTCTGGCTTGTTTTCCTCTCATCCAAAGTGTCATGATTCATGAATTGAACATTAGGCACATTTGCTTTGCAGATGATTTCTTTGTTTTTTGTTATCCGAATGATCAATCCTTTTAAATAGTTTTTAATGCTTTTCTTAAATTCAATAAATTTTCTGGCCTTCCGCCAAAAAAGAGCAAAAGCAAGATTTACATTATTGGTATTGATGATCAATCTAAGATAGATCTTTGCAATTTTGATTTGGGTTCAACTTGGTTCCCTTCCGGTCAAATACTTAGGAGTGCCCCTTATTTCTAGTTAGCTCTCAGCTGATAATTGTAAAGGCCTCATTGATAAAATTAGTTTCTTTCCTACACTGGTAGACTTCACATTATCCAGTCTATTCTCTTCAGCAAGTTTTTTGGTCTATGCACTTTTCTCAAGTCAGTATGCTTGCATATAGAGCAATTGCTCAGGATTTTTGTGGACAGGGACCAACTCTTACCTTCATTCTAATAAATTCGCTTGAGGGACTCTTTGCTTGCCCAAAATAGAAGGAGGTCTTGGCATAAGAAAGCTTCTAGATTGGAACCATGCTTATTTCCTCAGGCATATTTGGGTCATTTACTCTAAACATCATTCAACTGTGAATTCAATTAGGGGTGTAAGCGGTTTGGTTGAAGGGAAAGTTTAGTACCAAACCGAACCTTTCGGTTTTGTTGGTTGAGGAACCAAAGCAGACCACATTCTACGGTTCAGTTTTCTTGGTTTGGTGTAGAGAAGGGAACATGAGATTTTAAAAGGGTTTTATAAAAACTTGTATAATCACACATTGAGAATAAATGAAGTACAATAGTGAAAGTTGCTCTATAAATGTCTTCCTCCCTAATTTTTATTAGAAATTGTGTATTGTTAGTCAATTATCTTCTAATGCTCAAAATTTTTAAATATAATATTTCAGTCGTTTCAGTTTGTATGAGTGTATAAAATTTTAAAACCACAACAGATCGCACGTTATGAAAAATAGATCACAAACCAAAAGTTCAATTGATCTTGAGCAGTCAGTCTAGTTTCATTGGTTTTTCTTGCACCCATAAATTCAATGGTGCTATAGATATCTTATTAGAGGCAAATGCTTTTGGGCTTTTACAGTCCTTTCTGACTGCTCCTGGACTTGGAGAAAGGTTCTTAATCTTAGATCCATTGCCAGACCTTTTGTTAAGGATATCGTTGGACCTGGCTTTTCCCTCCCTCTCTAATGCCTTCCTTTCAGCCCAATTGTTCCAGAGATGATGAGGTTCAGTGCATTGTTTCCCCCTCTCTTAAATACAAAGTTACAACACTTGGGATGCTATCAAGCCTCATTCCCTTTCTGTGATTTGGCATAAGATTATTTGGTTCCCTAAGTACATTCCCAGACACGGCTTTGTTTTTGGATGGCTATTAGAGGCAGGCTTAGGACTGAGGCAGGCTCAAAGATTGGGGGGAGATAGATTCACTACTTGTCTCTTTCTCATATTTCTTTAATTGTTCCTTCTCTAGAGCAATTTGGGAGCAGATTTGCTGCTTTTCTAAGGCTCAACATTCTAGGGATAATTAGATATCATGGATTGCTAACCAATTTAGTAGGAATTTTTTTTTCCATATAGTGAGGAAAATTGCTTAGGCTGCAACGGTATACTAAATCTGGCAAGAGAGAAATCATGGGCTTTCAAAGGATGTCATAGGCCTACATATTTGATGAATCAGATTAATTCTGATATTAGAGTTCAATGTTCTCAGTTT
The DNA here is from genome assembly GCF_004153795.1 of Camellia sinensis. Classification (NCBI taxonomy): domain Eukaryota; kingdom Viridiplantae; phylum Streptophyta; class Magnoliopsida; order Ericales; family Theaceae; genus Camellia; species Camellia sinensis. Next base: position 703,350 of record NW_021027866.1, on the reverse strand, counting down.
GCATCTATTAAGCAATCTTACTCTAATCTGCTATTGTGTAAAAACTGGTAGATTTTTGAGAGAATTTTTGCTCCAAATGAGTCTAGTTGCTTCGTGTTTTTCTTGATTTTGGTATTTGAAAGGTATGCCTCCCTTGATTTTTGTATTCTTTGTTTCTTTTAATGAAATTCTCACATACCAAAAAAATATATATATTCATAATAGGATGACCTTAAACTAATTTTAAGCTTTTAATTGACTTAAGTGCAATTAAATGGCCATTCACTTAAGTGTAAATTTTAATAATCCCTAATAAAAATGAAATGCCCAAACAAAAACTTGAAACACCTAATTCAATTCATTCAATTTGATATCACTCTGCATCACTATTTAGTGCCTTTATGATGATTGAATTGAAGCTTGATTAACGAGCCCACTAAGAAAAAAAACAAATGATATACATATATATATATATGAATATATATATGTTTGTATACTCACCAAAACAGACCTTAGTTCACTAGTCTGCAACAGACTGATTAACCTCGTGGGCTATGAATAAACATGTAAAACACTCTTGCTTCAAGTTTTAAACCTTTCACTAAATATTTGATTCATATTTCTAGTACTCTACATAATTATGTATATTATATGATCAAAGATTTTGAAATCAGGTTTGTATTTTTTTCTCCCATGGATAAAACTATTGGACTGATTCATCTCACCTGGACTAAGATTCTAAAGCTAAAAGTTGCAATCATTCACCATGAAATGCTTATGGATTAGCTATCTCCTATAGTAGAGTCTAGAGAAAAATGTGATTAGTTTTGAAATGTTCCATATGATACATGATTAGGAGTTCAACTTTCGCTGTCATTTCTTGCTATTTGGTGGAGCAATCCATGTTAGCTGAAATTCTTTTAGCTCTCATTGTTGCTGATTATTTGTTTTCATTCTAGTACTTCAAAGATCTGCTGTCAAATTATAGAAAGGCTTGTACTAAATAAATTCTCAAATTTGAAATGCATCAAACAGAAAGTGACCACTGCCCACTGGCATTTGGCACTGTGTAACAATTGACATTATTGAAGTAACTGAAAGTTGAAATGATCAACTAATTTATACTTCTAACATGGATTGTCAAATTATATGGTAACAGAAAGTTGAAGTAATAGAACAATACATGTTTAGTTGATTCATTTCGCTGACATGATTATTTGATTCATTTCACTGTCATTTCTCATCATTCCAAATTAGTAGTAGACCCGGGAGGTACGTTCATTGCAGTGCGTTGCTCTCTTTTTATTAATGTTTTTCATAATGATGTATGCTTCCCTATGAATGATGGCAGAGCGTGCTCTGGATGAGAGAAGTCATCGGAGGGCAGCACTTGAAGCATCTCTTCATGAGGTTTTATTTCAGATAATAAAATTTGTGAATGGGAAAAAAGATCACATTCCACCCATACCGAATCTTGAAGGTGTCTCCTTTCCCTATGAAATTACTGTCTCAAGGTGAGCTGTTTTATCAATGACATTGTTCTGGTGATTATTTTTCAATACAATTGTAGTTGTTTCAATATTTAGCACCTTTCTTAAAGGGTAGCTGTCATATTTCATTTTCTCTATTGAATTTTACAGGCTTCTACCTTCCTTGTTTCCTTTTCTTTTTTATTGTTATTTAATCTATTTTCATGTATTGATGTGGTTTTATTTTTAATTTTGTTTTTTCAATGCATTTGATATGTTTATGAAAAAAGAAACATTATGCTTTTGGAGTTGTTCTTTGTGTGCATGGATTTTGCATTTGTACCAACTCAAAAAGAAGAAAAAAAAAAGAAAAGGAAAATATCTTGTATTTCAGAGTACATGCAACCTGAACTTTGTTTTTGGCAGCTTATTCATTTATTTATTTATAAAATCAATCATTCGTTTGTTATGTTACGTCAGTGGGTTTTGGACTCTTGGACTGCTCGTTGAGAGATGTTTTTTCTGTCGGTTCAGTGTACAACCCACAAATCGATTGAAATTGAATTACGAAGATAAACAGGGTTGCATTTGCGGATTAGAATTCCAAACTTTCTTCATGTAATGGATTGTGTTTTGTTGATGTTTACAACTCTCTCTCTCTCTCTCTCTCTCTCTCTCTTCTAAAGATACTAAGAATTTTCTTTTTTTGGGTTCTGCGTGTGGTTGATTTTCGTTTCTTGTTAACTGTTTTTCAACGCAACCTGTTTGATTTTGTTGAAAATTTTGTGGGTTTTGTGCGCAGTTGTCCGAAACTTCAGTGAAGGAGGCAGTGATAGTGAAGAATAGCTTGCAAGAGGTATGAGCATCTCTCTCAGGCTCAGCATTGGATTTTTAATTTCCTTAAAGATTAATTCAATAAAAAAACAGCGCACAATTAGTGGAGAAAGATTGGCTATACAATTAGCTTTTGGCATAGTGGATAAAATGGTTGCTCCTGACTTGAATCCATAACCTGAATTTTTTATTTTTTATTTTTTTTTTAACTGATAACCTCAAGTTATTAGGTCAAGTTTTACCATTAAACCAATGGTCACCTTAGAGCATCTCCAATCCTTCATCATCAGATATTTCATTAAATTTGAGTAGAAGTTTGATTTGATACTATGCCCTTTTCATCAAATCTGGCCGGTCATCCGCCTAGCATAAATTTTCATCAAATTCATTTCAAAATTGATTGTCCAGGAGGATGTCCGGGCTGATGTTTGACCCAACAGTCACCTGAGGATGTTCGGGCGGACGTCTGACCCAGCAGTCACCTACAAATTTGATAGAAGAATAAATGCTTTATTCATTTAATGAAAAAAAAAAGTACTGCTTCTTTCATTTGATACCAAACTGATGAAACGGTTGGAGTACCATTTTCATCAATTTTTCATTAAATTTAAATTTGATGAAAGATCTGATGATGAAGGATTAGAGATGGTCTTAAAGATTAATTCAATATGATGTTTTAATTCATTTTTTTAGTCATTTACTTTATCTGTAATCACTTTGATCAATTTTTAATAATAGTTCTACTCTGTACACAGAAATCAAAAACAAAAACACAAAATGAAGGCAAAATACACGTGTACATATATATATGAACATTGTTATCAAATTACAAATCCAATGGTGAATCCTAATGCTAAAATAGTGAATAGTGATTTGTGAATTGTGTGGAAAATAGTAAAATTTACTTTATTTAACACTATATAATTTTTTATGTGTATATTATATATAAAAATATACACAAGTATTATTTATAACGATATGAATGTACATATAAAAGCATGTATATCAATATAATTAATTGATCTATTTTTATATTATGCGAAAACAATGTTATATCATACATTATGCAATGAATCGCATGAATCGTAGCAAATCATAGTGAATCGCAACTTAATCGTGCGATTTACTTAATTTAAGATTCAACAACACAAATCAAATCTTCTTAGTTGAAACTCCTATCCAATCATACGAATCGAACCGTGAATTGTAAAGTTCTAATAATATGCACATGAATGAACTCGGCATTTTACAGGATTCATTAGTGGTCCCACTTTTGAAAACTGTCTATGGTTTTGTGACTGAATTCTATGTTCTTAGGTGGCTTCATTAATTTTCTTATTTGTTGGTGTATTTTCTAGTTTAAATTCAGCAAAAATGATGACCAGAACGGTGGATCTCCGCTCCGACACAGTGACCAAACCAAGTCAAGCAATGAGAGCAGCAATGGCAAATGCTGTAGTTGATGATGATGTACTAGGTTGTGACCCAACGGCCTTTTGCCTTGAAACAGAGTTGGCAACAATCACAGGCAAGGAAGCAGCCCTTTTTGTCCCTTCGGGGACTATGGGTAACCTAATCAGTGTGCTTGTTCATTGTGAGGTTAGGGGTAGTGAAGTCATTCTTGGAGACAATTCTCATATCCATATCTATGAGAATGGAGGCATTTCCACAATTGGAGGTGTACATCCAAGGACAGTGAAGAATAACAGAGATGGGACAATGGATATTGATCTCATTGAAGCTGCCATTAGAGACCCTAAATTGGAAATTTGTTACCCAACTACTAGGCTTATCTGCTTGGAAACCACGCATGCAAAGTGAGTACTTGTGTCTTCATGAATGCATTTGAAATTTTGATGGAGAATTAGAAGCATGGTTTGAATTGTTTGATCATATTCACTTCTAATAAGCTTGCCACTTAAGGCTCCATTTGGATAAGTTTTTTGTTTTTTTTAATACAAATATTATCAGTAAGACGTGAACTGATATCACAACTGAATAAGAAAGCACATGATCTACTAAATCAATGCCTTGCTCTCCTCCACTTGGATAAATGAAGTAGATAGAAAAAGAAAAGAGGAGGTTAAGCAAGGGACCTTTTGATTGACCTGTGTCCCATATCTAATGCAATGCTTACTGGTGGTATCTTACTAAATGCAGCTGTGGTGGTAAATGCCTTCCTGTAGAGTATATAGACAAAGTTGGGGAGCTAACAAAGAAGCATGGGCTGAAACTTCACATCGATGGTGCCCGTATATTTAATGCATCAGTTGTGAGTAAAAATATTTCCAACCTTCTAGTTGTCATTATACAGTTGTATGCTACAAATTATGATCTTCACTGGTCAGTAAAGAGAGATATTTAGAAGAATGATTGCTTATGTAGTTAGATTTTAGTGCTTTATGTTGGAACTGTTCGAGGAAACTAAGAAACCATTTTTTTTTTTTTTGAGGATGTTGAATTGAAGAAAATTTGCACTACTGAATGCATTTATGATGGCAAGGGGGAGTGCTACAATAGGTTAATATTGTGGAAACTTGACTTTTTTACTTTCTCATGGTTACCAACACCTGCGACCTTTTTAATTTGGAGGTGTTTGAACATTTTTGTTGTTGTACATAAGCAACAAGTTTATTTGGATTGAAGTGCAGTACTTTAATGTTTGGTATCAAGAATTAACTTGCTAAAGAACTATAATCACGATAATCTAGCAGTTTGTATGTTGACTAATATTCGTGTACGTTGACTCCAGTGTTTTTAACTAAAGGGATCCAAATATTGAAGGTCTTTATTGTAGTTTGCATGGCATAGGAGGTTGAAATGGTTGTAATTGAAGTGGCCACGTTAAAGATGGAAATTTCTAAACAAGATAGGGAAATTAAATTATTTCCTTCTGTTTTTTATGTCATTGGAGGTGATTCTCATTCCATAGATAAATCTACTACCACCTTGGTAAGATTTGATACGACTGTGTTTCATGTTGTCTGCTTATGTTTTACAATTATGGTTGGAGTTAAATTTGAACAATTTCATTTCCATCCGGTGTCAAAACTTACATAATTTTTTGAGACTCAGGGGAGAGTTAGACTCATAATTCGTCCATGATTATTTTGAGTTCTGTACTTCACTATATTTATTAATAAATACATCTATGAAAGGATGCCCAAGTTTTTAACTTGATTAAATTTGTTCTCCAGGCACTTGGCATTCCCGTTCATAGGCTTGTGCAGGCTGCTGATTCAGTTTCGGTAGGGTTACATGGTGACTGACATTCTAAGTTATATATATATATATTTTGGTGTTGTGTTTTTACAACTTAGTTCTTAGTTGGACCTTTTTTTTTTATTTGAAGCTGGCATGAAGAAAATTAAATTACATAATTGAACAAGTTATCTTCTCTATTTTGTTATATTACATTATTTCACATCATGTAATCCAGGTATGTCTATCAAAAGGATTGGGCGCTCCAGCTGGAACTGTCATTGTTGGTTCAAAAGATTTTATTACTAGGGTATTACTGATATTTTTGCAACAATTAAGAATTCTGTTTTTCTCTCATTGTAGAAACTTGATACCTATCTCTCTCTCTCGTTTTTCTTCTTCTTCTTTTTTTTTTTTTTGATGGCTTTGTAGGCAAAGATTCTAAGGAAGACCTTAGGTGGTGGGATGAGACAAGTTGGAGTCCTTTGCGCTGCTGCTTTAGTTGCAGTGCAAGAGAATGTTGGAAAGCTCGAGAGTGATCACAACAATGCTAAGTTTTTAGCACGTAAATTTTTTCTCCTGTTTAATACATTATCATATAAATACAGTGACAGACCCATTAATTCATGTGTTATTATGTTTCTCTTTTACATATTTATTAATTTGGTTTACAGAAGGACTGAATAGAATTGAAGGACTAAAAGTGGATGTCAATTCAGTGGAGACCAACATAGTAAGTAACCTGAAATTGACATATGGTAATAGAATAAGTAGTTTGTTTGGTTAATATATGTTTTTCCCTCTCCATTTAATCTTTCTGGGACCGAGATTAGAATTCAATTCATATTTTCTAGTTTAAACTAAGTTGGAAAGACCAACAGTGTGGCAGCAGAAATTTTCATACTCGAGCTGCACAAAATGCTCAAGTTTTAGGGATCAAATCCCATTCGAGACCTCCCAATTCCATTCAGCTTCTGGGTAATAGGTTGTTGCAACATGTTTGGCTCAATTATTAGCAATGGATGTGAATCCAAATTCCCCCAAACAATAAGAGAGGAATAAAAGTCTCCAATGGCATGTGTTAGTTTTGTTTCTTAGCTAGTTGAATGATTGACTTTGGATCATTTCAATTGAATTTGTGTTCTCACATAGTTTGTTTACTACATATACTTGAGTTGTTTGTTCTTTTTCTATTCAAATGTGAATCTTAACTCTCCGTTCTTAGAATATAAACAAATTCTAAATTCATTTTCCTTTTCTTATGACCAGTTATATTTTGATATTTTAGAGGGCACAAATATTACAGCCCTAAAACTCTGCAAGAATTTGGAAGAACATGGCATACTTGTGATGCCAGAGAGCTCATTCAGGTGTGTTTTACCCCAAAAACGTTGTTTAAAATCCATCAACTTCCTCTTTTTTCTTAGTAAAACATGGGATAATAGATAGTATTTTTTTTGGATTTATACATGAACACTGTATAAATACAAAAAGTCAGTGTTAGTATTTTTTTTTTTTTTTTTTTTTTAATTTTTTTGACAATTTTTTTTTAATGCAAGTATGATATGGTTGCAGAATTAGACTTGTCCTTCACTACCAAATTTCAGAAAGTGATGTGCAATACACCTTGTCGTGCATTCAGGTAATGAATTATCAAGCTGGTTTTCATCTTATGCTCAGTTTGTTTTGACAGAAAACATTTTCTGAAAAATATTTTTTGCATTTTCTAGAATTTAGTATGATGGAAAATGAAAGTCAACAAATCTTTTTTTTCAGGATTAAAGGAAAACAAGTTTATTTGAGTGGAAAAAAAAATTCACTTTTGAAAGTGGAAAACCTTTTCTATACTAGTCTGACCACCACCAACACCATCACCATCACCGCTACCTCCAACACCCCACCACCACCTCCAACACCCCACCACTAATGTTTTCAGTTGAAACATATGGAGGGTTCATGTTACTCATTAAAACTGGCACTGACATTCATCTTATCTAAAAATTGCAGCAAGCTGTAACTGGAGTCCCGGATGAAAATGGAGGCAAGTGAGATGAATATGAAGAATAACCATCATGTCATTTCCTTCTGTAGTAAAGATGTTCAGGCTTCAATGACATTATAAATCTTCCCATCATCTCAGAAGTTTTTGTAACATGTCATGTGTGATTCTGCATCCAACTTTAAAAACTGTGTTGTTTTTCCTGTTTGCCAAATGTTCATGTAAAATATCATGGCTTTTAGTTTTATCATATGTTCAAAACTCAATAAAGTGGAGATTTGAGTAACTGAGTCACCTCTGCTATTGAATTGGTAAGCACTGTGGAATGCTCGGGTGCATATGCATAAAAATAAATAAATAAAAATAAAGACTCTTGCCCAAATAAATTCAGGTTCTGTTTAGATTGAAAGATTTCAAATGAACAGATTTAACGTTGAATTTTATAAAAATATTAGATGTCAAACTATAATAGGTAGATTGAGAAACTAACAGGGAAGATAAATTAGACATAGAAGAGAAGTATTTTATTAGGACCATTTTAAAACTAGATCCCTTGCATGAATGAAGGAATTCAAATGACTAGTTTTACATTGATCATGACATGACAATACTCTCAAATTCAATATTGAAATCTATATCTAAACTATCAAATCTAAATTTGAGCTTCTTTTTTTTCCCAAAACATGAATAACGCTAAATCCTTTTATTTCAGTTTCATAAATCCGAATGCAACTTAAGAGTGATTTGGAGACAGAAGATTCTTGGCCTATCGACCTTTGTTGTCAGACTTGATTCATAGAGATGGCATGAAGAAATGGCTCCTATCTCTAGCCAACAAACATATCAACATCTTCATTATTATTATTATTACTGATTTTTCATCAATTTAAGGACATAGTGGTTGTTAGGGTTTGTAGTGGAGGTATAATCCTGTTGATTGAGATAGGAACTGGTACAAGAACTTTGGCGGGGAGTTGGGGGAGGAGAAGGGAATTGCTATGAAGTTTCCTGGATTTGTTGCTTCTTTCTATTACGTCTATTATAATTTGTGTTTTGCACAAGTGAGTGCTGGCTATTTATAATTCGTCTCCAAACATTTCCCACTTGCACTAGTGCCTCTCTTTAACATTCAAATTTGCTTATGAATGTACAAATTAGGCCTCGTTTGGGAACATGCTAATTTAGTAATTTTTTGGCTATTTGGCTGAATTATGAGCTAAAAAAAACTAGTATGTTTGGGATGACTTTTTGACTTTTTACCAAAAGATGTGTAAAAAGTAGAGAGAAAAGAGAATCTTTGACTTTTTGGTATGGGTTGTTGGCTTTTTGGCTAATTTAGTAACTTTTTGACTAAAAATAAGGGTTCCCAAACGAGGCCTTAGTAATCAAAGTAACAATTTTTTGGAACTTCATGTTTGAATCATAAATTTAGATATAAATTTAAAAAGAGAAAATGTGGATGAAATGTGAAATAGTTTCTGGATTCATTTAACGAATCACACAACTCAAGCCCGTTTACTAATGAAGTATTGAAACATTAAATGATAATAAATTAATAAAAATGATAATCATAACATTAGTGTTAAAAGTTGTGTGACACCTGGGCTACTCATAAAGAAGTAAACCCCAGTTCTTGATTCCCAAGAGCCTAGTGGTAATACATACTTTTTAATCCTGTTAATAATAACTTTGTAGGTTTGTTTGGGGGAGAACCCAAATGCAGGAGGTTTGCTTGCTTATGCAATTGCAGTTTTAGGTAGTTTTGCCTAAAATGGAAATATTATTGTAAAGTTTGTTCCACACTTGACAAATTTGTCACTTCTCTTATGTTCCATAAATGCTTATATGTGGTCCTAATCCTAAACATTGAAGATCAAATTATTTATTTAAAATAGATTTTTTGCCTAACCTAGACTAGATCTAAGTATTTTAGTTAGTAGATTTGTTCATGACCATCTATCCATACACTTGGATGATGGGAGCCACGTTTATGTCAAAATATGTTTAACATGACAAATATTATATATATATATATATATATATATATTTGTGTTAGATACACTTTTTTGTGTTGTGAAAAATAATTTTTTAGAAGCATTATATGCTGTTAGTTGAGAATTTTCTTAACTTTTCATATATAGGAGAGTCAAACGCTGAGCAAATTCAAACGATCATATTAGAATGAATTGAAATGATTCAAGTAGAAATAAATAACACTAATCATTCTTGATATTTACCCTTAGAAAAAATACAACAAGTATTACAAATTTGATGTCTTTTTTTTTTTTTTTATAATAAAACTAAAATGACTGAAGCTAATAAAAAGAATAGGTAGACACAAGGATAAACATAAGTAATATATAAATTTTAATGTAAAAGTTATTATAATATATATATTTTTTTTTCATCCATGTAACTAACAAGTTATTGATAGAATGAGGCTAAAGAGATTAGTGAAATTTACTCTTTAAATAATTAGATCCCATAAGTTGGGGGTTTTTGGGGGACTTATTTTTCTTTTTTAACAGCCTTTTTTGATTATTTACAAAAAAAAGTACCATTCAGGTATATCTAGGCTAAACAAACCTTTAAAACAAGAAAAAGAAAATGAAAGATTAGATAGAATTGGTCTTTGTATGATCATAAAAAATTGACTTATAACTTACTATGTTATCGTGAACATAAATTTGGATTACCCAAAAAAAAAAAAAAAAACTGGAAGGTAAATTATAGACACACCCTAGAAGTTAATTTAAATTATGAATTAGTCTTATAGTTTTGAAAATTATATTATGCCCCTAAGATTTTTAATTTCATAACAAATAGCTCTTTTGTTAATAAATCATCAAATTAATTAACAGTTTTAATAATGTTAAAATTTTATTTCAATTAATAATGCAGATAATTTTATTATTGTATATGAGAACAATTAAAAATTTCACTTTTATAATTAATGTCTATTAAATAAAAAAATTTGATAAGAAGATATTTATAATTTTTTAAATTACAGGGGGTAACTCGTATTTTAAACAAATCTCAAAAAGTGTATTTGTATTTTATCCAAAAAAAAAAACAAAAAAAAAGTGAGTAAAAGTATAAAATATATATATTTTTTCATAGTCCAAAAAGAACAACATAAGATTATAATCTTTTGCTACATAAAAAATAACACAAGATTTTCATAAAGAGAATGGTTTGTTTCCAATTAAAATTCTAACTTGACCAAATAGTTGAGGTCTCTAATCGGTAAGAATTGAACAGTTGAGGTCTCTAACCAGTAAGAATCATTAAACGAAAAACTCTAACCGGTAAGAGTCATTAAAAGGAATATTCTTATCGGTAAAAAATTTTGAAAAAAAAATTAACTAGGTCATGTTTTTATAGATTCTTATCAATAAGAAATTTTTGTTGATAAAAAATCTTAACTGTCTAGTCTAATTGAAAGTTGAAAGCTAAATCTTTCAGGCCATTCTATTTGAACCAAGAAATTATCTCAGTACACTCAACTTAAATTTTAAAATTTCAATTCCTATTAATGAGAATTTACTAATAAGAATAACACATATTAAACCTTAAAACAAAATATTATTTTTTCCCGTACTACATCCTAATCAATTATAAGTGTTCTTTCCATTCAAATCTCTTCATTTTCTTCTTCAAGTTTTAATTATTCTCTCTTCTTCTTGCTCCCTCTAAAATTTCGATCCACTTCACCAAATTGACTTTGTACAACCGAACAAAATGACTATGTAAAGCTTTACGGATGCAAAATTACATACAACTCAGCTTCCAATTACCCATTTGCCTTTCATACTCAGATGCAGATCCAAAATTCGAATATCAGTATCCAGTCAAAAAATTAAAAAATGAATCAGATTGTTTGGTTTTGGTTTCGGTTTTGGTTTCTAGAAAACACTTTTCAAAAAATTCTACTTTTTTATTTTTCGTATTTTTTTTTGTTTTTAATGAATTTTTTTAACATTTTAAGCATTTTTTTTAATTTTTAAACACACCTAACATAAATACACTTAAAAAGTATAATATTTGTGAAAAATATCTTTAAAAAATTCACGAAATATCAAAAATATAACCCCAAAAAAAAATTCAGTATATTTTTCATATTTTTGTATATTTATTAATTTTTTAAAATATTTTTTCACAAATATTTTACTATTTAGATACATCTAAATAAGGTGCATCTAAAAAAGTAAAAAAATTGCTTAAAATTTTAAAAATATTCACTAAAAACAAAAAAAAAAAAGAAAAATTAAAAACTCAATTTTTAAAAAATTAAATTCAAAAAACTGAAATTAAATGCACTGAATGATTTTCTTGGTCATATACTTGTATTATATTACAGGTTGCTCAATAATATCAAGGTTGTTCAAAGAGCATACAACCCAACTGCACTGTTTGCTTTGTCAATAGTCGCGGCTATCCTTATTATATTCCTCACGTCTCTTGTTAATTTCAACTTGGTAAAAGAAAAAAAATGTTGGTGTAATTGAATTTGATATTTGCTAAATCAAGGACGTGGTTGGTATGTTCTTACTTCGCCTTTTTTCTTTGTATGTAACGCCTTCGTTGTTGTCGGATTCCTACATGTACATGAATAAAAAAAAAGTTTTTTAAAAATAATTTAAAATTTATTTTATTTGAGTGTACCTCAAAAGAGTATTTCAAAAAAAAATAAATAAAATAAACTGAAAATAAATTATAATCTGAAATAATTTAATAAAATATATTAAAAAATTAAACTCACTTATACATTTTTTTAGGTGTAAATAAAATTCCTCAAATCTTTCAGAGATGTGGGAACAGGAAGAGGCAAGACAACTTAAGTTCACGCAATCCAAACATTGGAACCAGTACTAGGAAGTGGGGACCAATACGAAACAACATTAATCGAGGTCTATTCCTGTAAATAGCAAACCCTATCGAATCCAATTTTGGAAAATTAAAAATAAATAAAGGATATATTGCAAATACAATTTTTAAAATTTACTCAAAATACAGATTATTCCTTATGATTTGAAAAATTATAAATATCTTTTATTAGAATTTTTTATTTAACAGAATTAACTCAAAAAAATAAAATTTATAATTGTTTTCTTATAAAATAATGAAATTACTTAAATTATTAATTAAAATATATTTTAAATATCATTAAAAATTATTAATTGACTTGATAATTTATTAATAAAATAAGCAATTTGTTACGAAATTAAAAACCTCAAAATAAAATATAATTTTTAAAATTATAAAAAATAATTCATATTTTAATCAAATTCCAAGAATGTATTTATAATTTATCCATCAATAGATAAAATTGTGGATATACCTAATAACTTAGCTACCATTCTCCATTATTCTCTGCTTTTGTACGGAAGATTAGAGACAATATCGTAATGCATCGGACGGCTGTAGTAGGTGCCATGTGGCGGTGAATTAACTAAGGAAGCTACAGCGATTAAGGAGGAGGAAGGGCTGTGTCGGGCCGACAGTTGGTAGGAGAAGCCACGTGGTAAAGTTCAAATGCACGTCTCAGGTCTGGGTCCCACATAGGCACGTGTTGCCACTTGAGTGCCTCCCCACCCCCTCCGATTACGGACATCTTTTTTTAGTACGCTTCTCTATTTTTATGTACTAGAAAAATTTTAAAATATATATAGCTTCTCCATTTTTATGTACTAGAAAAATTTTAAAATATATATATATATATATATATCTTTTATGAATTAAAATTTTACAAATAAATCATATTCACTGTGTTTGGTTGTGGTTTTTTGAATATGATTTTTTGAAAATTTTATACAACTTGTTTGGTTATTCTAAAAAATGAGTTATGTTTTCAAAAAAATAAATGAGATAGGTAGGCTTTAGGCTTTGAAAATGAGATAGGTAGGCTTTGAAAATGAGATAGGTAGGCTTTAGTAGAATAGGTACATATATGTATGTATATATATATATATATATAAAATTGAGAGAATGGCCCTGTTTGGTAGAGTTGTGGGAAAGTGCTTATAGCTTATGCCTTAACAACTTATAGCTTATAACTATGAACATAAGCTGATTTCTGACTTATAAATTAAGCTTCTCCTGCCCCACTCAAAGAATAAGCTGATTTCTAACTTACAAAAAGCTATAAGCTGCATTGTTAAGTTAAACCAAACACATCAAAATAGCTTAAATTAAGCTGAAAGCTGAAATAAGTTGAAAAAAAGCTGTACCAAACAGGGCCAATGTTTTGATGTGATTTTTTTGTATTTTTTTAATTGTTTCAATCATTAATTTAGAGGGAAATTTGAAATTGTAATGATATATTTTTTTGAAAACCAAACAAGCATTTTTTTTCAAAAAACAGTTTTCAAATCATTTTTTCAAAAAAAATTTCAAAAAACGGCAACCAAGCATAGTGATTGTAATTTATATAAATAAAAATAATTTATTTATCGCATTTATTGCCGCTTAAATCGATTGAATTTGTGCCAGTTGAATGATCCTTCAAATAATCAATCAGATGATCGATTTTACTCTCCTCTATCACAATTATCAATCTGTTATTCAGACAATCTACATAAATAGATTCAAATAATTCAAATGATATCAAATTCGGTGAATGTGATATTGTTCTTATATAAATTATTCTTGTGATTTACACTTTTTGGATGTATTAAATTTGTTACAATATGTTATGTGTGTGATTTGAATGTCATGTTTGGAGTAGTTAATTACATGTCTATAATTTTATTTTATTTTTATAATTTAGAAAATTTGTGTGACAGCGTCAAGTGTAACTTTTATTTATAATTTGAGCTCATTTGAATTTTTAGTAATTTTTTATTAAAAAAATATATATATAAAAAAAATAAAGAGAATGACTTGACCATTGTAATGACTTTTGACTTTTCCATTAAAATGCTTGGTTTCCAGACATAGCCTTTATAAAATAGAAATAATTTTAAAAAATTAATTACTAATTGAAAATCAAAAGATGAGTGCTTATACCTTCTTTTTTCGATTAGTAACTTTCAACAAATTGCACCTACAGCTCTAAAAAGACTCTAAACTAAAATTAAAATAAATGGTTCGGTTAGTAAGAGTTTGATTTATTGGTATAAAGATTGTAATTTTTTTTTTTAAATCAAATTTTATGAGTTTAAATTTTCATTTTTATTTTTTGCAAATGAAGAGTCTGGATATTTTGTTGATTAATTTTTGTCATTTGTCGAGTTCAAGGTTGAGAACATAGTAATAACTTGAATTTTGTGAGAGGTTTTTAAAATCTGAAAGAGCAATCAATTCATTCAAAAAATTTATGAAAGCTAGATTATTTGTATGCTTGATCTACCCTTCCTACCAGTGGGACAAACTCTAGTGATACTTGTTTTACTTTGTGTCATTTGGATGATTACCTCATATCAACACAAAAGTGTTTTCATGTTTTCCACATTTTAAAAACAATTCATACAATTCTATTGTAAGCATTTCTTAAAAATAGACTAAAATTTTAAATCACAGATTTCTTACTTAATTTTGAATATTAAATGCTAAATTTTTTCCTCTTATAATTATGTCATAGTTAAGGTGTACTGCTATGACTCCGTTAATGCCACCATTACCACCACCACACCACCATTGTTATTGTATTACCACTGACATCATTACTACCGCTGTTACCAAAATATCCTTAATATTATAAGAAATTATTGAGACTAAATTAACATAAGAAACAAATTACTAGAACTACAGTGTAATTTATACCCTAAAAATTAGAAGTACTTTTCTTATAATAAAAAATTAGTCGAAAGTACAATTGTTGAGGTCAATATCAAATTTGCATTCCTTTTTCCTTTAATAAGAGAAGATAATATCTTCAGCATGGTTTAAAAAAATAATATCGGGATACGCTATTCACAATATGGTCATGGATTGATCGATGTCAATATCAAAAGTTAAATATCTTAATACATGTTTACCACTATTTAAAATCATGCCCTTCACTGTCTAATTCTTCTTATTACAAACCAATTTGAGCTTGAGTTAGCCTAAACTTCCAAGATTTTGGGAGGAATATCTATCATGGATGGGGCATTGACTGCTAATGAAATAATTGATTGGTGGAAAGTGAACAAGAAGAAAGGTATAGTACTCAAACTTGACTTTGAGAAAGCATACGATTCAGTGAACTGGGTTTCTTATTTTCCTTGTTGGCAAATTTTGGATTTGGTGCTAAATGGATCAATTGGTTGAAGTGCTGTGTGACATCTGTTAGAAGCTATGTATAGGTTAATGGATCACCTATAGACGAATTCTCTCTTCAAAAGGGTCTTAGACAATGGGATCTGCTATCCCCTTTCCTATTTAACATTGTTGCTAAAAGATTAAACAATTTATTTCTAGAAAGAGCAAAAGAGATTAGTTTACTTAAAGAGGTTAGTGAAAAGAAACTGATTTTATCTTTTTCATTATTCAATAATATCTCAATTACAAGTATTTATACAAGTGGGTAAACTAATTATATCTAACTAACTGTATCTAACCAACTCCTACATTTCTCTCACTACATAAGCCACTTCTCTCTAACTCATTTCTTATGCCATACACTGGTATACACCTATGTCAAGGGAGTTGCATCTGGTGCTGCAGCTGTGGCCTTAGCTGCAGTTCTTCTGGCCTTGGCTGCAGTTCTTCTTCTTAAGACTTCAAGTTGTCACTCGAACTTGAACTTATACTCTTATCAGTTAGGGTTGGAGCAAATTAGATAAATATATCTCACCTACAGTTTGTAGATGACACCATTATTTTTTGAGGCAAATTGGGAAAAGATTGTAACAATGAAAAGAATACTAAGGTGTTTTGAGGCTATGTCTGGGCTAAAAATTAATTTTCACAAAAATGTGGTGTGTGGGATTGATGATGATAATCTTGTTAATGAGTTTGCAACAAAATTGAATTGCATGAGTCCTAAGCTTTCCTTGAAATACTTGGGGTTGCCTCTTGGAGTAAATCCAAAGAAATTAGCAACATGGCAACCAGTAATAAAGAAGGTTAAGAAAAAATGCTCATCTTAGAAGAAGATGATGCTATCATTTGCTAGGAGATTAACTCTAATAAAGTCAGTCTTGGCTAGCTTACCTATTTACTATATGTCTATTTTTAAAATGCCTAAGGGTGTGGCAAATAAAATTAATAGGTTGCAAGCAGCTTTTCTTTGGAGAGATTCAGAAACAAAAAGAAAAGTGGATATGGTGAGTTGGGAGGTGGTATCTAAGCCCAAAAGCCATGGTGGTCTTGGTGTAAGGAATATTGCAGAAGTAAATGATTTCTTGCTCTTGAAATGATGGTAGAGATATGGGGTTGAAGATACGTCACTATGGAAAACAGATTTTATGCAGTAAATATGGCTCTTTTGGAGGTAGGTGGTTACGATTCTAGGAGGGTTCAGGTGTGGTTTCTACAGTGTGGCAGAGTATTATTAGTATTGCTTCTTTTAACTCACAATTAGTTGATTTCTTTAAGGAAAATGAAAGAACTGTGGTTGGTGATGGGATTAGAATTACAAAAAAGCTAGAGACCCTAAAGTTCTACCAAATGTCTCACATATGTATGGAACCCACATCCCACACCTATGTGAGATATTTGGTAGAACTTTTGGGATCTCTAACATTACTTTTAGAATTAAATTTTGGAGTGACAAATGGTTTAGGAATATCATCCTCAAAGACGAGTTTTCTAGATTGTTTAGTATTTCTATGGAGAATGAGGACCCTCTGAGTCAAATTAGTTTGAGAATGCGTAATTCAAGTGATTCAGATCTAGGCTTTAGAAGACCATTGTTTGTTTGGGAAATGGAAGAGGTAGGAAGATTGTATGCTTTGTTGTTGGTGGCTCCAAGTATTAAAGAATCAGTGGAGGATTCCTTGAGGTGGACAGCATCTTCATCTAGATTATTTTTTGTAACTTCAATATGGAGATGAAAGTGGAAGCAAAGGGCCTTAATAATTTTTGAAGTTGTACGAGGTAATGTGGCCCCTTCAAGGTGAAGTTCTTATGTTGGTTAGCTTGGCTTGGTAAATTAGAACATCTGATTTCTTACAGAGAATTGGAGTTTTAAATGATAATACTAGCACTTTGTGTCTGTTTTGTAGAAATGAACCAGAGTCTCTAAACCATATTCTTTTTCACTGCCCAAAGGTTTGGTTGATCTGATCTAGTGTAATAAAGTGGTGGGATCTATGGTGGTCAATACCAGGATCAGTGGTTGAGGTGTTGCAATGGTGGAATGGAGTGAAGATAAAGAAAAGGGAGAGGTAGATATGGAAGGTTATGCCTTTGATTCTGATGTAGTTTGTGTGGAAAATGATAAATGAGGTGTTGTTTAAGGGTATGATTTTGGTGGTTGATGAGATGCTTGAAGTGATCAAAACAAGAGTGGCACTGTAGGTGAAGAGCAGTTGGGAGGGTTTATTACTCAGTACATGATTTTGTGGCTAATCTTAAACAGGTCAGATACTATTTGAGATAAAGGGTTTTGATGAATTGCAGAATGATTGTTGGTGGTTATTGCTTCAGTGGTTTGGTGTTGCTCTGTTGCCGGTATGGTCTATTTTGTTAGTGTAATTGGCTTTAGATGTATTTTACTTGTTTGTTTTAGTTTTCCTGTTTTGGTTATTTCTTGGTAGTTGGTTGGTGCCTTACCAATCTCGGCATTGTACTAGCAAATGATCGAGCTCGTGTGTGGGTGTCAACCTAGTTGGAATTGACACATTGGATTATGATACTTGAGCACTAGCCTTCTTCTTTATTAATGTATACTTTGTAATACTTTTTGTGCTCATCAATAAAGACTCTTTTACTGATCAAAAGAAAAAAAAGATTTTTGAGTTTTCTAGGGCTTGATAAGTTTGTTCTTATGATGGCTTAATATTTTACGCACAAAACATCTGCTCTTTTATCTTCTTAAATTCATCATGTTCTAATTTTCCTTTTGTTGTTTCTTCTATTGAAGTTTGGAGTAAGTGCTTTTGTCACCTTTCCTTTGTCCTTTGACACTGAATTGGTTGTGCTAGAATCAATGGCAGAGAATGCCCTCTTGTCGCAGGTGAGCAAACAATTTCTTCCTAACATCACTGAAGACGATTTTCAGCATAATTAAATTATTTTGATGGAGAGAAATCAACAGATAAAATTTTGAAGTTATGAAAAGAAACACTACAACAAAAATCACTTTTCGCGACTAAAATTGCAGTTTTCGTCGCTGAAAGTAGTCCAATTGGCGACTAAAATTGAATTAATCGCCAAAATTGATCACTTTTGCCGACTAAAAGAGTTTAGTCGCCAAATATAAGGGTTTTAGCGACTAAAAGGCAGTTTAGTCGCCGAATATAGGGGTTTTAGAGACAAAAGATTTTTTAGTAGCCAAAAGTCACAGTTTTTGGCGACTAAAATAATTTAGTAGCCAAAAGTGATGGTTTTGGCGACTAAAAAACAGGTTAGTCGCTGAATGTGCAGGTTTTTGGCTACAAAAAAAAAATTAATAGCTAAAAACTGACAATTGCCGACTAAAACAGGTTTAGTAGCCAAAAGGTGACATTTTTGGCGACTAAAAACAGATTTAGTCGCCAAAACTGCTTTATTTTTAAACGGAACTTAATTTTTTAGCGACAAAAAATAATTAGTAGCCGATAATATTTTAGTCGCCAAAAGTGGCCTAAATTTTTTTTTAATAAATCATTTATTTTTTACATTAATTATATTGAATAAAAATAATTATATTTATAAATATTGTTTTATATTAATATCGGACAATATACTATATAAATAATATATATTTCGTATATATTCATGTGATGTGTAGTGGCATAGTGGAGGGAGTGTGTTGTTAAAGGTTTGGAATGTTGGACGGCTGCGGTTTGAAACTCAGAAACAGCAAGAAAATGAGATTTTTTTTTTTTTTACGGAAACACCTTCGGCGACTAAAAAGTTAGTCGCCAAAAGTCTTTATTTTGGCGACTAAACGGTTTAGTCGGCGTTTGATCGAGTATTGGCGACTAAATTATTAGTCGGTAAACGTATGATTTTCAAAAGTGTAAAACACTATTGGCGACTAAATTATTGGTCGCTAAAAGACCTCCTTTTTGCCGACTAAAACAGGTTTAGTCACCGATACCTCCCGCGACCATTTATTGGCGACAAAGGCAGCGACTAAAAATTTTTGTCGGGGAAACCAAAAACTCGACTTTTAGCGACTAAAAATGGACCTTTGGCGACTAAAAATTTAATCGCCAAAGGTGATTTTTCTTGTAGTGAAATGAGAATATGTAGAGAAGAACATCTCGAGGAAATTAAATAACACCAATAAGAAAAAATGCACCTAATGAGTTGAAAGTTCAGTTTTAGTAGTTAAAGACCAATATTAAAATTTGTTTTACTAAAATTTTATAGTATTGAGTACACAAAAAGGTGATCAATGAGACGAATCCCCTAAGAGAACAAAGAAAATTCATTATCATGTATGGAAATTTTACTTTGGATATTGAAATTTGAGTGAGCTCATCAACTAATAATGGCTTCAAAATTTTAGTTTCAAGTGAATATTGTATTCAAACAATATGGAGAGAGAGAGAGACAGAGAGAGAGAGAGAAAGAGAGAGAAGGCTTTGAGTAATGTCAGCAAAAATAGAAAATTAAACATCAAATGATATTAAAAAAAAAATTAAAAATAGATAAAAACCTGTAAAATAAAAAGGTAAGTTGTTGAAAACCACATATATGTGCAAGTTACAATTAAAAGCAGTAAAGGATATGAATTCACATATAGCAAAGGACAAGAAAGCACCAAATGCAGAACATAACACTTGGTTTTTCATCATGAGAGAAAATTATCATAATGAATATTACTTACACTTAAGTACAGTACTCTCTCTCTTCCTCTCTTCCAGTCCATTATTGAATTTTGAAATATGTTTAAATGATTTTATATGAACCTAATGAGTAGTGAAAATGATTTTTATTATTATTATTATTATTATTTGTAATGGTAGTTTAGATCCCAATTGACGTGGATAAAATCGAGTGGAAAAGAAATATTTATCCATCCGACTCCATTTGATGAGACTTAAGACTGTGGTTGATTTGGTTTGGTAGTTTAGATCCTAATTATAACAATGAATATGAGAGTTTTAAGTGGATGAATTTAAAATAACTTGATAAATCTAGTTATTTGATATCCTTTTATGAATTTCTTTTTGAGAAATACTATGAAACCCATATATTCTGCCAAACCTCTCACATGGGTACGACTCATACAAATTCATGTGTGTGAGTCTCATACTTATGTGAGAGGTTTGGTAGAATATTTGAGATACCTAGCATAACATTTTTTTTTTTTAATGAACGTGTTTCATTAATGACTCTAATTGTGATCTAATTAATGACTCTAAATTAATTTCCTATATAAATGTGATCTTGTCTTCTCACATGTGAGTTTTTTCTTTTTTCTTTCTTGACAAAAAAGATTTCATTAATGCTACAAAAAGAGTATACAAGGGATACAGCTCAATGGACAATACTTGATGAATGAATAATGTTAAATCTATTCATTTTAAATCTATTCATTTAAATGTAACCTAAAGTTTTTTATTGTTTATTTGCATTTGTGTAGGTTTAGGGGTTGTTTGGGATGATCTAAATAAGTATACTTTTTGTCTTTTTACGAAGAAATGTGCAAAAAAATAGAAAAGTGATGTGATAAAAAAAAATAAAAAGATAAATTATTTTGATGTTGTCAAACTTAACCTTAGCTATATCATCTATATATTATGAAAAACTTAGATCTAGGTTTTGTCTTTTTCACTAGATGTAGATATTGTTAGATCATTAATGGGTCAGTACCTACTCCATAATTCACTTTTTTAAAGCTTGTCTAATGTTTTGTCCTCTTTTAGGAACATCTAATCAAAGCCCCAACACCATTTATCTGTGCTTCTACAGGAAAATTTGTTTGGGATGATCTAAATAAGTGTACTTTTTGTCTTTTTATAAAAAAATGTGCAAAAAAATAGAAAGGTGATGTGATAAAAAAAATAGAAAAATAAATTATTTTGATGTTGCCAAACTTAACCTTAACTATATCATCTATATATTATGAAAAACTTAGATCTAGGTTTTGTCTTTTTCACTAGATGTAGATATTGTTAGATCATTAATGGGTCAGTACCTACTCCATAATTCACTTTTTTAAAGCTTGTCTAATGTTTTGTCCTCTTTTAGGAACATCTAATCAAAGCCCCAACACCATTTATCTGTGCTTCTACAGGAAAATTGTAATATATTAAAAAATACATATGCATTTTTTTTTAAACTACATCATAATTATTCATAATAATTTTCTAACATTTATAACAAAACTATAATACCACTTTGTAACTATTTCAATTGTAGAAATTATTATTTTTAATAGTCTCAACCTTATTTTGGGGGTTACATGGACATACATGAAGTAATGAGAGAATTAGAAAAAGAAAAAAAAAAAATGAAGTAGAAGAAGGAATTAGAAAACGGAATTGTGTCTGTCACTAGCAAACAGGAACTCAGCCTCCTCACCTAAGAAAAAAAGAACATAGTTTGGAACTGTCTCCACTTTCATAAATCCTCCTCTAGATCATAAAATTTAACTCTTGAGATCTTTTAGGTGCAAATATCAAATATTTTTAACCATAAAACTTGTATAAGACCTCTGTGGTTATCTTCTCTTTTGCCAAGAAGTAAGAAGTAAATTCTTCAAGGAAATCAGACCGAATTCTCTGTCTTACTCTCTCTCTCTCTTATATATTTATTCTAAACCTCTTCTTTATCAGAGAGAAATTCTATAATAAAGAAAGAATTTAAAATAAAGAAAGTGTTTAAGACGGAAGTTAAGACGGAAGGACAGAAAAGAGTGGAATAGAGGATTCTCAAACATTCTTCAACACCAAATCGAGAGATTTGGAATATGAAGATGATAACTAATGCCATTGCAAATGTTTAAAATGTAACAAATTTTCAAGTACATATTATATAGCCGTACATTATATGCATACAATGTCTATTACTATAGCCTGCCATTTGTTACTACTTCACTGGAAACTCTTCTTATATTTCTATATTTCTATTCTTGGTAGTCCCAAACCCTACTGTTTCCAATAACAGCAAACTGGAGAGATTGCATATCCACAAGTCATGGTCTTGAACAAACCTAATAAGTAAAACACAAAAAAAAATGACCATTTCTACACGCTCTAATTGTCCATCAAAAATGGAAATTAAGCATAGAATATAGAAGATATAAAAATTCCAATATAGAACATCTAGGTCAAAGTTCTTAAATAACGGCTCATACATATACATATCTAAATTTGAAACGTCTGATGCTGGTAACCCTTATTTAAAACCATCATCTAGGTGCAATTAATAAATTCTTACATAAAAACTTACTTAAATCCATACTCCATGGTGCAGACTAGTGTACATCACTGAGTTGCAACAGGAGGTTGTTGCAGTGGTGGTACCTTCTCCTTCGACCGCTTTCGCTTCTTCTCATAACTAATCCCTCTAGATTTAGCTTGAAAATCGCGAACCTCACGCAAGAAAAGCCTCACTGCTCTTGCCCCAAACGGGTTCACCTCGGGTTTCCCACCGTGCTCTTCGTAGGCCGCTCTAAGGCGGCCTATGAGAGCATCGAGGCTTCCCCAGGCTTGCCTGAGAGGGCAAGGGCACGGTGCAGGTGGGTTAGGGACCCCAAAGAAAGGGCATGTTTGGTTATGGACTTTGGTTTTTCCAAACTGGTCGAGGTATCGAAGGAATTGAAGGACATGAGCACTAGAACACATGGAGAGTGGGAGTGGAGGCCTGTGGTTTCTCAAGTACTGCCCAAAGGTGTTCCAATCGCGGCGCTTCTGGCTCTCGTACCGGCTAGGAACAGAAGGTGAAGCTGAAGTTGATACTAGTCTTGTTGATGAAATGCTTGGGTTGCTGTTGGTGGTGGTGGTGTTGGTGGTGGTGATTATTTTTGGAATGTGGGGAATGTTGCTTGGTGGTGGTAGTGGTACTGTGAAAAAATCCATGGAAGCAAAGATCTGCGTGTGTTGGGATCTTTATCTTCTTCTTCTGGGGTCTTCTAAGCTTTTTTACTCAATCTTCATCAGAATCTGACTCTGATAGTGGTGACTCTCCTTCAGTCTTTTTAAGTTCTGCAACATTTTAGCTCAGATGGATCTAGTTGTTGAAGAAGAGAGAAAGATAGGGAGTGAGTACAAAGATGCAATGCACTAAAGAGAGTGTGTATGGCTTTCAAGATATCAATGTAATTGGACTATAACCCTTATAAAGTCAAGTGGTGAATGCTCAATGGCCTCAATGCATATAATTTGTGATGAGAGAGAGAGAGAGAGGGAGAGAGAGAGAGAGAGAGAATTCAGGTGGACAAAAAGATGTAGTGGGTGAAGAAAGATGAATATGAAACTATAGTTAAGAGAATAGAAAATAGAATGTTCCTGTTGAAGCTTGTCTAGGATGGGAAGTACCTGAGATTGAAGCATAGTGCAATCAAAGAGAGATCTTGAGAAAGTGGACTTGTTGTGATTTATGGGAAGTGCTTTAAGAGTAAACAGAAGATCAGATCATCATCTTCAGAATCAGAATTTCTTTCCAGCAAAAGGGGAAGCAACTGAAGTTATAGACTGTGCAGAGAGAGAGAGAGAGGAGTGGTCATTTCATTTCTAGGAAGAGGGCATGTTGCGAGAAAGGGAAAGGTTTTGGCATTGAGTGCAAGTGGATAGGAGAGAGACTGTAGAATTGAGGACTATGGTGACACATTTTTCAATTCACAATTATATTACGAGAAAAGTCTAGAAACATTGAAATGTTTGACAGAATAAAATACAATTTTCATATAAAATAAATTTTATTTTTTCATATAAAATGAGTTTTATTTTTTTAGTGTTGTTTGGTACCATTTATATAGTTATTTAAAAAAAAAAAAAAAATTTGATGTGAAAAGTTTATGTCAATTTATTTGGTGCAGTTTTTGTTTATAGTTCAAGAAACAAAAAAAATTTAAATAAATAAAAAAATTAATTATTTGAAAGTTAGGAAAAAATTTCAACGTATCAATTTTTACCTTGAGAAAAGTTACGCTAAACTAACATTTTATAGATCACACACTCATGTAAGAAAACTATGTAAATTCAATTTCGTGATTGATCACATTATCTATATTAAAGATAATAACATACTCATTTTTACACCAAAACATACGCCCATAAATGTGTTTATTCCGTTATCTTATCACATTTTATATAGGAAACATGTTACTATTATATTAATAACAAACATATATAATCGAATATGTCAAATTAATATAATAACAAAATATAAAATAATATGCAAAATTATTAAAATAATGTGATCATTATAATATTATTGCTATAAATTTGTCACAATCTTATCATCGCTAATTTAGTAAAGGGCGTGTAGCACACACAAGCCTAAAAAGAAAATTATTTGAAACCAAACAAATCAAAGGAAACTTCATAGCAATTCCCTATATTCATCCAAAACTGTTATTAACAAAGCTAGATTCCATGTGAAAAATTGAGGATTACTGGATTGAAAAGCATAGTTAAAAACTTATTCTGAGTTGACCTAGTGTTTGTTTGAGAGTCAGTTAAAAAGTTAGTTTATTAATTAAAAATATCAATCTTATAAAATTTAATTTGATTGATATATTTTTAATTTTTTAATGACCTTTTAAAGTTACTAAAATAAGCTTTTAAGTCTTCTTTAGCCACAGCAAGCTTATAATTTAAAAGTTTATCTTCCCCAATTTTAAAATAATTAGTTTTTTTTCAAAATTATTTAAACTATTTTTAATACATAACTAGAAGCTACAAACAATAAATAATCTTGCACAAAATCTTAATATATATATATATATATATAAAATAAGCAGTCCATTTAAAGCTAAAACAAACTACAAGTAATCCATAAAAATTGCAATAAACTAATTTTTTAGGATTGAAACCATCAAGGTCCTAACCATTACAAGTTGTCTGATTGTTGGAGTGAGCAGCATAGCCCGTAATACAAAACGTACTATTTATTTCACTTTCCTGGTTCAATAATTTTGTGTTTATCTATTTGATTAGCAAATCTTGAAGTAATAGTGTTTTCA
This sequence comes from Camellia sinensis, assembly GCF_004153795.1. Classification (NCBI taxonomy): domain Eukaryota; kingdom Viridiplantae; phylum Streptophyta; class Magnoliopsida; order Ericales; family Theaceae; genus Camellia; species Camellia sinensis. The sequence goes on along the minus strand of NW_021027866.1, from coordinate 677,654 downwards.
ACACAAAATTCTAAGATAGGAGGCTCAAGAAACTCATTACATCAACAAAGAAAATAATAAGTTCTTGACATTCTTCACGAGTACCGAATTAATAATCTAAAGAATAAATACACCACCTTGTAGGAGGATCTATGAAAAAATTACAAATAATCAACCATTGTATAAAATGGAGGATGGAATCACAAGCCAGCTGAGACCAATCCATGCAGTGTAACAATACCAATCAAGATGTTCTGACTATCGATGACAGGCAAGAACTGAACAGGGGATGGAGGAGATTCCATCTTCTGCATTGCTTCAACTGCCATTGCACCGGGACCAAGTGTCCTTGGGTTCCTGAAATGTCATCCAAGTTATTGGCGAAAAAAAATTTGTCATGCAGACTGACATAAAAGAATTCCATTTTCTAACTTATTCACATCTATTATTACATGTAAGTAAACATTACGATGGTTGGCGAGTTTGAACTCTCTGATTTTAGCCAACTGCCAGACAAGTCCAAACCAGACGGTCTAGAAGCATCAAATCTTGATAATCATTGGCATCAAAAATAACTTTAACAAAGTGATTTAACCCAAGTCAAATTTACAGTCTAGATATGCTATAGAACCAATATTTTCCCCTAAGATCTTAAGTGAGACAATTACCTGTTGCACATTTCTCCCACTGTGAGTTTAAAGATGCCCTCCCCACTAGCTTTCAGGGTGCGCCGCAGATCACCGTCAGTAAATGTTCCTATAAGGTGGTACTTATCATCAATAACAAGGAGGCACCCGCATCCTTTACTGGTTAGCTCTACTAGCTGATCCATTATCAAATCTCCTTCCCTGCAGACTGGAAGTTCCTCTTGCTTTTTCATAACATCCTTCACCTGCAACACACAGAATTCAGTCCAACCAACCCAAATAGTTGGAATGCAATACCCACATTTTTTCCCTATTTATTCTATTTTGTATGGGTGCGTGTGTGCACACCATCCACTAAAGTTTTTTTCTTTATATACAAAAAAAAACCACCAACTCAAAGCTTTGTCAGCATTCAATAGCAACAAAACAAGTTTCCAGTTAACTCCACCACTGGTTTAAATTGCACTTGTTCCTCTAGAAATCATTTTCCTGGGAACATGATATTAGAATTCAAATCACTTATTCCCCTTCCAGTTTAATCCATTTGTTGTAGTTGTATCAATTATGAGCCGTGAACAAAGAACACAATATCGACTATTCACAAATCCACAGAATTGGTGTTGAACAAAGATTCTATTCTAGCAAGCCTCCAAACACATTACATGCCTCAGCTCCAAATGCTCCCTAGTTCTGGCCGAGGAAAGAACAGTTTTCACACTAAAATTTACTGGAGTCCCAACTTCACATAATTTAACTGTAAACATGTACCTTGAAAATAAATGGAGAAACTTTCTTGAAAATTTGATGTAGAACCACCAGATTCACCAGTCCTGACAGATGTAACATGTGTTCACCAAGGAAAAAATTTAATTGAAAATCTTTTCAATAAACTCAAGGTATGTGGATTTTTCAATCTAACCTTGCCCATTCCATCCACTATTTAAAAATGAAGCCAGCCAATATTTTTATTTTATTTTTTTTTTTTTTGGTGGTTATGAGTTAGGGCTATTTTGGGAAGATAATTATAATCAGCTTTTTAGTTAAAAGCTGCTTATAAGCACCTTTTTTTGTGAGAGAAGAAGTGGGTTATAATCTGAAAAGTGAATTATAATCCACTTGCCAAAAGGGGCCTTATTATCATAATAAGAAATGTCCAAAAACTGATCAATTAGCATCCATCAATCAATCTACGTTATCATCGGCTATGTTGTCACCCCTTTATTGTGACGAAGAAAGGTAGAGGAAAAGCAAAGAAAAAAATAAACTGACTTTTATGTACATTAACCAAACAATTACCAATCAACATTAAACATAAATGACATGACTTCAAGTATACTCCACAGACACAAGACTCAACCTAGATGAAAATCATATTATCAACAGTAGGATAATCTAATAGTATCCATATCAACTCAACCAAGCTTTATTTGTCCTAGTTTCATACCCATGACACCCCTCAAGTAATTCAATCTCTCTCTCTCAAGAGAACCCATGCACAGAAATATCCCAAGAAAAATCATTGTAGGGCTTAGATTCACTTTAAATGTGGGCCCTATAATACCTTGGTTAAATCCGAACCACACAATAATTTTCTAGTTTTTTTTTTTTCAGCACCAATTATGTGCATATATCTTTACCTCAACCAAAATGGACAGACCCACCAGTTTGCAACACCATCAAATGATTAAAGGAAGCGTTTGATTAAGTCCTAGATCTATCAAATTTTCACCCGATCCAATCCGCAATCACACAAAAACTAGTAACAAATGCAAATTGTGAATGTATACGCGTTATATCTAGATTATGATTACTATTCTAATATTCTACCTAGATTAGGATTTACCATTCCAACCATTCCTTCCTCAATATTTAGGACTTATTGTACACCATATAAACGACCTTGTGCTTGTGTTTCGTTATGATGATTCAATATACAGATTATTCTCTTTTCTCTCTCTTCATAGAATTATATTAACACAAATAATTCTCAAATTTCAGTCAAACCAACACTATCTCACCTTGAAAATCAAGCTCTTCCCGATCCGCCCAGCTGGGTGATTCGCGGCATACTCATCCTTAGACAAATTCCTTGCACCCATCAGGGCAATTGCCACAGTGTCCCCAAAAACCATCTGAATGGCAGTTGATGTCACCGGCGCAAGATCGAACGGGCACAATTCCCTCTCCAGAGGCAAATACACATTCAAATCGCACAAATCCATCAAGCAATTCGACTCCGTGGAAGTCACAGAGATCAAGTACGCACCTTTGGCCTTGGCACACGGCACGAGCCGCAAGAGCTCGTCGGTGTTTCCGCTCTTGCTGAACATCACGAGAACATCGGAGTCGGAGAGAATGCCGATGTCGCCATGAAGGGCATCGACAGGGGAGAGAAACCCAGATCGGATTCCGAGGGACACTAGGGTTTGGGAGATCTTGCGAGCTACGAAACCAGATTTTCCGACGCCGGAGAAGAAGATGGTGCCATGGGAATTCAAGAGGGTTTGAGTGAAGGCTAGGGTTTGGGAGAGATCGAGATGTTGGAAGAAGAAATTAAGGTACTTCTGCTGGGATTTGAAGAGGTTGAGAAGGTCGTTTGGGACGATTAGGGTTTGTTTGGAGGATAGAGAGAGGTCTGAAGATTGAGGAGGAGGAGAGAGAGACCCCATTGAAAATTGATTGATTGATTCTTTCTCTCTCTTCTGTGTTCTGTTATCTGTTGTTTTCTACAGAGAGAGAGAGAGAGAGAGAGAGACGTCAGGTTTTGAACGGTTTGATTCTGTTATACAGCGCGGGCGGGGACGAAGAAAGGCAGTGTTTGTTTGGTTTCCCAAACAAAACTAGGGAAAATGTTAATTGGGTAAATTACACTTTTCTCCTCTCTTTTTTCCTTTTTTTTTTCGACCACTTTTTCATTTTAAATATTAAATTTTTTTTTTATTTTTTTATTTTGACCTTTCATGTTTTAAGTTTTTCATAATTTACTTTTAAAACTAAATTTACCCAAATAAATTTTATAAGGATAAATTACACTGACACCCCTTAAGATTTCTATTTAATACAAATTCATCTCTCACGTTTAAAAAATTACATTTCCTCCCTAAAGTTTGTAATCTCATTATAAATTGCCTCTTGAATGCTTTAAAATTTTCTAAATGATCATTTGGCCTTTTCTTCTGCCATTTCTTTTTTCTACCATCATGACTACATTCTATAATTTTTTATCATTAAATTCTAATTAAACATATTTTTATTGAGTCATATACAAATATAAATTTTATATACAATTTTCAAACACAATAGTATAGCTTAATGGTGACCTTTCACCTTAAAACAAAACACTCATAAACATGATTTATATTTACAATAATATCATTATCACAATATTTTTATAATATTTTTTTGTATAGATTTTTATATATTAATAGAATTTTTCATTTTTATTTTCATCATAATTTTTATTTCACGTCTATTTACCCACATTTATTATAGTATTACCAAACACCATCATTTACATTTATTACAGTATTATTGAATTTTTGGATTTTTATATTTTTTGTATTTGGTGAATTTATAAAAAAAAAAATCCCAAAATAGTATATTTCTCAAGTATATATATATATAGATTAAGTGCATCTAAAAAATAAATAAAAAAAATTGCTTAAAATATTAAAAATCAGTAAAATACAAAAAATACAAAAAATAAAAATAATAATAATTTTGTGTGTGAGTTAATCCAAAGGAGATGATTGTTATTTCTCCTAAAATGATATGAATAAAATATCACCATTATTTTATTATTTTATATGTATAAAAATTAAGAGACAAATATATCATTTTAATTTGAAAGTAAGTATAATTTTTCAAATGTAAAGAAAAAATCTGTATTAAATAAAAACCTTAGAGGTGCCAGTATAATTTACCCATTTTATAAACTAAAATGTTTTAATATTCATTAAATATCTAATTTTATTAAATCTTATTCGGTAATTTCTATATTCGTATTTTTTTTTTATTTATGATATTTCATTTGTTATATCAAATATATCAATAGTTATGTGTGTTACTTTTCATATATCTAGATTTTACTTGTCATTCTTTTTTGGTTTTTTTGGTTTTTATTTATATATCTCTAATATTTTAATCAATACTCAGGTCATAAGTTTATTTTGAAAATTTAAAAGGTAAAGAATATATTCATTTTGCCTAAAAATCTATCCAAATTTTAGTACTTGAAATTTTTATTTTTTTATTTACGAAGATAGCATTAGTATGTTACAATAGTTATACTATAATTGAAATGGTTCATCGCTACTTCATCGGTTTAAACTTTTGACCTCTCCCTTATCACACTTTAAGATATAACTATTAAACTATTGGGCCAAACCGCCGCAGTTCAATCCTTGAACTTTAATGACATATAAATCATATATATGGATTTTTCAGTAATAAATAATATCTTAATTTAATATATTATAATATATTTTCGTCTAATTGAAATTTTCATTTGCTCTTCTTGTGTTAAAATTAAAACTATGCACAAAAAACTCTTTTAAAAATATCGTTCTTTTGTAAAAAATTATAGGATAAATTACATATACACCTTATAAAGTTTGCTTAAAATATAAATTGACTCTATAATTGAAAAAATTACAAATACTCCTTTATTAGAATTTTTAATTTAACAGAATTAATTAGAAGAAAAAAATCATAACTATTGTCTTATACAATAATAAAATTACTTAAATTATTAATTAAAATATATTTTTGATATCATTAAAAATTATTAATTAATTTAATGATTAATTAATAAAATGAGTCATTTGTTATGAAATTAGAAATCACAATGAACAAATGCAAACTTCTAGAACTATAGGGGACAATTCGTATTTTAATTAAATCTCGGAAAGTGTATTTATAATTTACTTGTTCTTTTATCATAATTTCAAGAGTAAATTACAAATATATCTTTTGAGATTTACTTAAAATATGAATTTTCTTATGATTTGGAAAATTCTAAATGTCTCATTGTCAGTATTTTTTATTTAACAAAATTAATTAAAAGAAATAAAATTCTTAACTGTTGTCTTATATATTGATAAAATTACCTGAATTATTAATTGAAATAAATTTTTGATATCATTAAAATTTGTTAATTGATTTGATTATTTATTAATAATAGGGGTCATTTGTTATGAAATCACATAGATTTATTAAAATTCATAGGGAGAAAGGATGCTTCAAACCAATTGTCTTCTTTAAATATAAAATTCCTCTTCTCAAAAGTAGACATATTTATAAAATTTTTTGCTTCGGAATAGTAGGGCCTGTATTGAAAAATTTTGAATAGTAACTTTAGGAACACGATTTTGTTTTTCTAAAGTAGGCCCAAACACCAAGATGAATGCAATGCTACAGCAAGCAGAACAACATTCTATGCAATTTTTTGTAGAAAAATTTATGTGTTTTGTAACATTACTATTTATATAAAAGAGCAATTAAAAATTTTATTTTTTCTATTAATTTTGTTAATATAAAAATTTTAACAAAAAATATTTACAATTTTTAAAACTATAAAGGACAGGCTGCATTTTAAGTAGATTTTTAAAAATATGTTTGTAATTTATCTTTTTTCTTTTTATATATATCTTCTAAAATTTTATTTTTATCTTAACTTTAGTGTCTCCATCAGTCATTGGCAAACTATATAAATTATTAAATTTACAATTTTTTATTAATTATTAATTAATGTGATATCTATCATATTATTTAAAATAAATTAATTAATTTTAAATTTTAAAATTCACCTGTTGCATGACACTTAAGCACCTTTCATAAAAAATAAAAATAAAAATTGGAGGATAAAGGCTTGTTTGAGATAATTTAAATAAGTATATTTTTTAATTTTTTACGAAAAGATATGTAAAAAAATAGAGAAATGATATGACTTAGAAAATAAAAAGATAAAACAAAACACAATTTTTCTAGTGCACCCAAAATTGAATTTGAATTGAGTTTGGAATGTTAGCTATTTTAGTAGGCTAAAATATTTGTGTTTGAGAATATGATTGGATTTTTTTGTAGTTAAATGTGATGTTTATGAGAAAAAAAAAATGAAATGATTATGGATTTAATGTGAAATTTTATTTTATTAATTATTTTAAGCTATTTTATTTTTTGTAAATTTTAACCAAAAAAAAAAAAGAAAACCCTTTGCCAAACAAGGCCATGCTTAGGTGTTAGGGCATCTCCAACGGTTCACCAAAATCATTACCAAATTTAAATTTAGTGAAAAAGGACACATTTTTTTGTCTCTAACGGTTTTATCAAAACAATATCAAATTGAGGACGCTTCAAAATTTTTACCAAACTGAGAATATCTTGCACATTTTCAGCAATTTACTGTGCATAGCCGTTGAGTGATGATCCACCGAACAACCGGCCGAATCTCCTCTCGAATGACCACCTCAAGAGAAAAATTTGTGAAAAAAATTACATTGACTAGTCGACCCCCGATGACCACCAAAGTTGACTGATCAGCTTGATCAAGAAACTCTCAATCTGCTTGTCCAAGCACTCAGTGAAAGGGATTTACACACAAAAATCAAGATAGAGCCACATATTGCTTTAATAACTAGTTTTACTCAAGAAAAGAAACCTGACAGGGCTCCTTAATTGCTGGGAAGTTGCACATCTAGATAAATGGTCACCCAAGCTAAAGGATTATAAAGCTCTTTGGGATTGTCTATGCCAGAAAGGACTTCTCAAGGAAGTACTCGAGCTTTTTGACAACATGCTGGTGGCATATCCTCACACAAGATTGAATACTTGTCATGATGTCCTTGAAAAGCTATACAGTACAGGGTTTACAAGAACTGTACATGCTTTGGTGGAGGAGTTTCGAAAACAGGGCTTTGTCTTAGATCACATTGCCAATAGCCATCTCATAAAAGGGTTTACAGTCGCTGGTCGACCGGCCAGACGTCTAGCCAGTCGTCTCCCCGGTCGACCTATGTTTTGATAACAGTATCATTGGAGTGGTTGATATTAGATAAAGGAATTTATACTTTTTTATTCAGATTTGATAAAATATTTGGTGAACTGTTGGAGATACCCTTACTAGTATAATTTATTTATTTAAAATGGACTGACTTTTAAGTATAACTATAATTTTTCAAATGTCATTGATTATTTTAATAGGAAAAAAATTGTAAATAATCATAATTTTATCCTTTTTTTTGTTATTTTATTTGTACCAAATATTTTTTTATACTACTATTTTCTACTTACGGTATACCTATTGAGAGTATCATATCCCATGTTTTATCAAATTTGAATTTGATAAAAAACGCCTCATTTTGGCACCTTCAACTCTTTCACTAGATTCATATTAAATATAAAGAAAACCAAAATTTTCATCAAATAAAGAGAGTTTGTCATCTTTTATCAAATTCAAATTGTTACCATTGAGTTGGGCATTCTCTCAGATGTCCACCTTAAGAACAACTTTAACAGTTTTTTTGTTCATGTCCGAACGATCTTCAAGGCATTCACTCGAAAGTTCTTCTAGACTGTTAGGGAAAATATGTGATTCCCCACAAGTAAATCAATCAATGAGAATAAAAACTAATGCAGAAAAATTAATCAGAAACAACACAAGAATTTTTACGTGGTTCCCTCAATGTGAGGTACGTCCATGGGATAGAAATCCAATTCTACTATCAACCAAATAAGTTCCAAATGATTACAAACGAAACACTAATGGTCTCACAAAACCATCCTTAGGTGAATTCCAAATAATCACAAATAAACAAGAGGAAATACCTCACCAAATAGATGAACCAAAATCTTCAGAACCAGAGTTGAAGAAGATCCAAAATAATACACCCAAAACAGAACCGAAAGTCGAACCAAACCAATCCACGCGCTGCTGAATTTAACCCAGTGCCTACCCACACAAATCAGCCGCAATACTTCGGAAAAGGTGTTTGTAGCCGCTGTCTACTTTTTTTTGAAGTACAAAACAACATATATATTAGATATATATATATATTATTAAATCTTGGGTTTTGTAATCAAACCCTAATTGTATCCAAATTGAATTGGGTCTCCACAAATATAATATATAAAAATATATTATACTTAAACCAAACCAAATTAAAACTCTTTTAGTAAACTAATTGGGTCCCACACTCTAATAAGGAGGTATACCCAACAATTCTCCCCTTACCGACTTAGGTGGAGAAATCAACCATACCCGCCAAAGTTTGACACTTTAAATGTTTGTCCCTCGACAAAGTCTTTGTCAACATATCTGAAATATTATCATCTGTGTGAACCTTTTCGAGTTGCAACAGTTTCGAATCTAACACATCATGAATCCAATGGTATCTCACATCAATGTGTTTCGATCTCGAATGAAAAATAGAATTTTTACTCAAGTGAATAGCACTTTGACTATCACAATAAAGCATATACTTTTCTTGCTTCAAACCCAACTCTTGTAAAAATTTCTTCAACCATAACTTTTATTTGCAAGCTTCTGTAATGGCAATAAATTCAGCTTCGGTACTTAAAAGAGCTACACATTTTTGTAATTTAGATTGTCATGCCACAGCTCTCCCTGCAAAAGTCATCAAATACCCCGAAGTAGATTTCTTAGAATTAACATCACCGGCCATGTCAGAATCCATGAACCCATCAAGCATCGGCTTACCATCCCCAGAACACAAACACACCTTCGAAGTCCCTCGAAGATATCTTAGAATCCATTTTACCGCTGCCCAATGTTGTTTACCCGGATTAGAGAGAAACCAACTCACCACACTAACAGCGTGAGCAATATCCGGCCTTGTACAAACCATGGCGTACATCAAAGAACCAACTGCTAAAGCATAAGGAACTTTCAGCATCTCTTCCTTGTCTTTCTCACTTGTAGGACATTGATTCGAACTAAGTTTGAAGTGACCCGCAAGCGGACAACCAACCGGCTTTGCTTTATTCATGTTGAACCTCTCAAGAATTTTCTCAATGTAACTTTCTTGAGACAACCAAATCAGTCCCTCTTTGCGATCACGAACAATTTTCATACCAATAATTTGTTTTGTCGGTCCCAAATCTTTCATAGCAAAAGACTTCCTCAACTCCAATTTCAACCTGTTAATCATGGTAGAATCTTGACCCACAATTAACATGTCATCAACATAAAGCAAAAGAATAATAAATTTGTCATCCGGAAAATTTTTTACAAACACACAATGGTCCAAACTGGTTTTAGAAAAACCATTATTCATCATGAAAGAGTAAAATTTTTTGTACCATTGCCGCGGGGCTTGCTTGAGGCTATACAAACTTTTCTTCAATTTGAAAACAAATTTCTCTTTCCCTTTTTCAACAAAACCTTCTGGTTGCTCCATGTAAATTTCTTCTTCAAGATCACCATGAAGAAATGCGGTCTTCACATCAAGTTGCTCAACTTCAAGGTTCATACTTGCAGCCATGCCAAGTACAACCCGAATAGAAGACATCTCCACAACTGGTGAAAAAATTTCATCAAAGTCAATGTCTTTCTTTTGCCCAAAACCTTTCACAACAAGACGTGCCTTGTACCTCAGATTCTTGCCATCATTCTTCAATTTGAAGACTCACTTATTTTTCAAAATTTTCCTCTCCTTAGGCAACTTCACTAAATCATAGGTGTGATTTTCAAATAAAGAATTTATCTCCTCTTCCATGGCCTTTTTCCAATCACCTTTCTTTGCATGCTCAATTGCTTCTTGATAACTCTCAAGCTCCCTTTGATCAGAAATCAGCACAAACTCATTGGGAGGATACTTTCTTGAAGGTTGCTGGTCCCTTGTAGATTTCCTCAACTCAAGTTGTGGCGACGGTTCTTGAGTTGGATGCTCTTCCTTAATTTCTAGCTCAACTTCATTAGGATTAGTTTCATCCTCTACATCTTCAATAGGTGGCTGCACATCTCCCCCATTTTCATCATCAACTGAAGATGAAGGAGATGGATCCAAGTTAATGAGATCACTAGTTTTTGGCTCCGGTTGATCACCTTTGCCAAAGTCTTCAATTGTTTGGTCTTCAAGAAACACAACATCACGGCTTCGAATGACTTTCTTGTCGACCGGATCCCACAATCTATACCCAAATTCATCACGCCCATAGCCAAGAAAAATACATTGTCTTGACTTACTATCAAGTTTGGACCTCTCATCCTTTGGAATGTGAACAAAAGCTCGGCAACCAAACACTCTCAAGTGCTCATAAGACACATCTTTGCCGGTCCAAATTTTTTCTAGAACATCACCATTCAATGGATAGGAATGAGACAAACTGATCACGTCAACCGCTGTCTTCAATGCCTCACCCCAAAAGGATCTTAGCAATTTAGCTTGTGAAAGTAAACACCTTGTTTTTTCCACAATTTTGCGGTTCATCCTTTCGGCAACGCCATTTTGTTGAGGAGTCTTCTTAACTGTCTTTTGGTACCGAATACCTTGGTTGTGACAATACTTATCAAATGACCCAATGTATTCACCACCATTGTCTAATCGGATGCACTTCAATTTCTGCCCTGTTTCTCTTTCAACCATGGCCTGAAAATGGTTAAATACTTCTAAAACTTGATCTTTAGTTTTTAGAAGAAAAGCCCAAACTTTCCTTGAATAATCATCAATGAAAGTAACAAAATAAAGTACACCATTATGTATTCTAACTTTTAAAGGACCACAAACATCCGAATGAATCAACTCCAAAACATTTTCTTTTCTAGAAGCAACATTTTTATGAAAAGAAACTCTATGTTGTTTACTCGCCAAACAATGAACACAAGTTTTAAGATGTATACCTTTCAAACCGGGTAGAAGCTCTTTCTTGAACAAAACTTGTAGCCCCTTTTCACTCATATGGCCAAGCCGCTTATGCCATAATTTGGTAGAAGTATCATCTTCAAGTGCATTGACAACACCTTTACAAATTTTTCCTTGCATCGAATAAAGTGTATGAGTTTTCTTGCACTTAGCCACCACAAAAGAACCCTTCGTGAGCTTCCATATTCCATCACCAAATTTGTTGTTGAAGCCTTCATTATTTAGTTTCCCAGTAAAGATCAAATTAAGGAGAATGTCAGGAACATGCCTCACATCTTTAAGCAACAACTTGCAGCCCAAATTTGTTTCCAAGCAAACATCACCCATGCCAATAATCTTGGACAAACCTTCATTACCCATTCGAACAAAACCAGAATTTCCTTCGGTGTAGGTAGTGAAGAAATCAACTCAAGAAGTCACATGAAAAGAAGCACCAGAATCAATCACCCAATTGCTCTCTTGGTCCACAAAATTGATACAATCATCTTCACAAACGACCATGAGATCATCGGTAGTAACTGAACAAAACCAGAATTTCCTTCGGTGTAGGTAGTAAAGAAATCAACTCAAGAAGTCACATGAAAAGAAGCACCAGAATCAATCACCCAATTGCTCTCTTGGCCCACAAAATTGATACAATCATCTTCACAAACGACCATGAGATCATCAGTAGTAACTGTCGTTGTGTCTTCTTGTTTTTTATCTACACTTTTGTCACGCCTTTTCTCCTTGTTCTTGAGCTTTCGGCATTCTCGTTTCATGTGCCATTTCCCATGGCAATAATGGCACTCAATGTCTTTCTTTAAAAAAGAACCATCTTTTGATTTGTCACGGCTTTGATCACGACCACGAGGAGTCTTACTCCTCCCCCTTGTTTTGCTTTGGCCTCTCACAACAAATGCTTCCGAATGAGAGGAACCCGCTGATTTTCTTTTAGTTTCTTCATTCAACAAGCTACTAGTGACTTGGCCTATTGTGACAACTCCATCAGGTGTCGAATTACTAACCATCACAACCAAAGTCTCCAAACTTTCGGGTAAAGAACTAAGTAGCATCAAAGCCTGCAACTCATCACCAAAAATAATTTTCATAGAAGCAAGTTAGTTAACAATACTCTTTATTTCATTCAGATGTTCTGAAATAAGGCTGCCCTCTTTATATTTTAAATTAACCAACTTATGAAACAGAAAAGTTTTATTTGTGGCTGATTTCCTATCATAAAGGCCCTCTAATTTTTTTCATAAATCATGTGCCGAAGTTTCAGTAGTAACATGATGAACCACACTGTCATTAATCCATTGACGGATAACACCAACGACTTTTCGATTAAGCCTATTCCATTCATCATCTTTCATACCCTCGGGTTTGCCACTATCACCCTCAATGGGCCCATACAAATCTTTACAAAATAATAGGTCCTCCATTTTAGTTTTTCAAGTTACCCAATTACTTCCATTGAAGCTAGACATACGACTCATATTCTCTTCCATTGATTTACACAAATAAATAAACCCAAATAAATCGTAAGCTCTGATACCAGTTGTTAGGGAAAATACGTGATTCCCCACAAGTAAATCAATCAATAAGAATAAAAATTAATGCGGAAAAATTAAATCAGAAGCAATACAAGAATTTTTACGTGGTTCCCTCAATGTGAGGTACGTCCACGGGATCGAAATCCGATTCCACTATCAACCAAATAAGTTCCAAACGATTACAAACGAGACACTAATGATCTCACAAAACCACTCTTAAGTGAATTCCAAATAATCACAAATAAATAAGAGGAAAGATCTCACCAAATAGATAAACCAAAATCTTCAAAATTAAAATTAAAAAAAATCTATAATAATACACCCAAAACAAAACCGAAAACCAAACCAAACCAATCCACACACTGCCGAATTTAACCCAGCGCCTACCCACACAAATCAGCCGCAGTAGTTCGGAAAAGGTGTTTGTAGCCGCTGTCTACTTTTTTTTGAAGTACAAAACAATATATATATTGGACATATATATATTATTAAATCTTGAATTTTGTAATCTAACTCTAATAGTATCCAAATTAAAATGAGTCTCTACAAATATAATATATAAAAATATATTATACTTAAATTAAATTAAATTAAAATTCTTTTAATAAATCAATTGAGTCCCACACTCCAATAAAAAGGTATATCCAACGTAGACAACTAGAGATATGAAAAAAAATGATACAAATTTTAATTTTAGTATTAAAATGAATGATATAAAATCAAATTTTTATTTAAATTTGATAAAAATTTTAATTTACCGTTAGATATGATCTAAAGTAAAAAAATAAAAAAAATAAAAAAATTATGAAGTAAATACACAAAATAAAAAAAAACAAAAAAAAAACAAAATAAACCCCGAAATGAAATCCCACTTCATCCCTCCCGGCAACCCTAATCACCCTCCCTCCACTTCCACCTCTCTCTGTACGGACAGGTTCGAAGCTCACCATTGCTGGGATCTCCTCAAAAAGACACTGCCAAAACCCCCACATCGCGGACCAAGTCTCCCTACAGGTTCGCTCTTCTCTCTTCCTTTTCTCTTTTAGTGGTTGTTGTGGATTAGGGTTTGGGAATTCTGTAATGGGGTTAGGGTTAAGGTTTCGGTGGTTGCTAGCCGGCAATGGTGGCGGCGGCGGCAGCAGCGACAGTTGGTAGTTACAATGGGAGGGAAGGTGAAAGAGCACAAATTTTTATAAAAAACATTTTATGTTTATGCATTTTATTTTTTTAGGTGAAATTCGACATTATGGTTACTGGCTTAAGCGAAATAAAAATTAAATAACCTCTTGCATAAATAATCGTATTGTGTAAATTACTTATATTTTCTTGTCATTTTATTGTGACTCAAAATGTACTTTAACTCTTATGCTTTGCATTCATTCTATTTGTATTTTGCCGGACATGTGTTTAGACGAAATATTTAATAATAATGCACTTTAATTCACAAATCAAATTTAGCTAATTTTTATAAGGGTTTAAAATGAAATTTGATCCTTTTTTAATTTTTTATCTTTCCACTTTTTTTGTAATTTTAATTTTCATTCTAGTGTATTTTGCTATTTTTCTTTCTCTGAAACTATCTGTGTAAACAAAGCAGGTTGAGTGCATCAAGCCATGGGATCTCGCTTACAGATTCAAGGGGATGAGTCGGTTCTTTTACGCGTAACACATTCTAACCTCAAGAGCTTCGCTTCTGATGTTCGCTTTTCACTTCAGGTACTGAAGAAGAAATAGGACATCTCCTTTTTAAAGATTCTATGTGAATGTTGACATATGCATTATTCTTCCCATTGGTAGTAGTTTGCTAGGTAACAAGTAGTTCATTTGCTACATGGACTTCTATTATGTAGTTCATTTTTCATATAGCAATTTGATTGAATCTTATGCGCCAAAATCTTTATAATCTACTATTGAAGTATAGACATTTTATATGAGAAAGTTGTGTGTGACATGTGGAACAAGGTTATTTGCTCTACTTGTAATGTGTATATGACAAATTTTTGGTGTGGCACTCTTAGATGACAATTGAAGCTGTGAAGGAGAAGCTCTGGAAAAAATGTGGGACGTCTGTTGATTCAATGTGCCTCGAGCTATATGATGACATGGGTGCTAAAATTTCAGATATGAGTGATAACTTGAGACCTCTTGGTTTTTATTCTCCACAGGATGGGTTAGTCAAACCTTCTTCTTCTTTTTTCTTTTTTTTTTTTTGTTAGCCCTCTCTTTCTGTTTTTGTTTTCCTTCGTAATTCAGGCACAAAGATTTTAATTTGTAACATACCCTGCTTTATTCTTATATAGTTTTGATATGTTAAAAAGGTAATATGCTCTGCTTATTTAAATAATCCATCTCTAATTGCTTGTTATATATATATATATATTTTTTTTTTGTTGTTGTTGGTAAAGATTGCTTGTTATATTCTTATTCTGCACCATGGGATTTGTAATTTGGTTACTTCTGTTGGATACATTTGCAATACAACTGAAATAGATGAGATTTGAGTACCATTATTTCGATACAAATAAGCAAAGCATATTATTCCAATACCATAATGTATCGCCAGTGAGACTCATTTGCTTGTACTGTATTATTTTCCTTCTCATTATCTTCTTCTTCTTCCTCTTCCTCTTCCTCTTCTTTTTTTTTTAAATTTTTTGTATCCTTTGTTGCCATATTGTCCAATATAAGTCTCTGGCTTCTTTAAATTGATCAGTTTATCTCTCTCATGTTATTATAGGTATAGATTGCATGTTATCGATCTTGATCCATCGTCAGTAACCTCTGGCGGCTGGCTGGAAGACACTTCGTTGGTGGAAAAATACAAAATATCTGAAGAAGCCTATAATAAACGCAATAGTAAGTCTTGATAACTCCATTTCACATGCTCAAAGGCTAAAACATATATCTCCTTTTCAAGTTTTGTTTTCCTTATTAAGATTTTCAATAAAAAGTAAAGTTCAAGAAGTGGATGAGTTTGGAAATTGCATGGTTTCAAGCTAAACCCACTTGGGACCAATCGGGATCATGTGTGATCCAGTTTTTGGTCATATTGGAGTCTTATTTTTTAGTTATTAGTAATTTTTTTTTTTTGGATATTGGCTGTGGGGATTGTCTATCGGTTTTCTATGGTCATGTAATTCGATTTTTATTTATGGCTTCTTATTTGGTTTTAGATAGGTTTTGAAAGACACTTTTATTTTCAAAGGAGGGAGTCAAAGTCATTAGGACAAGGAATTCTCTAAAATTCTATATAAAGCCATATGGCAATGATTCGAATTTAATAGAATTGAGATTTTAGGGAGTTTTTAAAGTTTCTTTGGGATGATTGTGTGATGCAATTCTAAACCCAGTGCAATGTCTAGAGTTTATCCTCATCTTCTTCTTCCTTTTTTTTTGGGGGCATTTGTAGCCTTTTCTCACAACCAGATCTATTTGTCACCCTTCTCATACCATTAACCCATAATCCCTTCATATTTTAACACTAATTTGCAAAATAACCTAAACTATCCTTAATTACTGTTCATGGAACTGTTACAGCACCGAGAACACCCCCCAAAATCAGGTCTTCTCATGCCCAACGCACTACTCTTTTATTGCCCCATACAAACGCCGGTAATCTACCTGATTTTTTCAATCTTTTGGCTGCTAAAACCAACTAAAATCAGGCTTTAAACCTGCTTTCACTGCTGCTGTTTATTAGATTTGGGCACACTACTAGTAGGAGTGTGTCTCTTGCACTCATCCTACATGATTGATTTGTTACTGTGCTGGATTGTTTTGACTTGTTAGAAATCGATATGGATTTGTTGTCTTAAGATAACCTGCAAACAATCTTACATTGAATTTGTAAGTTGGGAAAGTTCCTACTAGCTCTTTCTAATTGTTATGTACGTCTTGCATCTTTTAACTTCTTAATGTCACAGTATTGCTTTGAGAATATTTCATTTTCCATGAACACATTTAGGTAGTGTTTGGTTCGTTGGAATGATTCTAGGCCAGAATGGAATGGCTATTCCTTGGCCTCCCAATGAATGGCCATTCTCCTAAATTGGTGAATGGTGATTCCACTTCCAATATAAATTTCTTTCCCTTTTACCAAACAAACATGAGAACACGTATTACAATGGAGTGACCATTCCATTCTAGCCTCTTTCCATTCCAAACACTGGATTAAGGTTAATGCAGCAGGATTTTATTCTCTCTCTCACAGTAAGTAACGGCAGGATTTTATTTTTGGTTACAATATTGTGCTTAGCTGTTGGACTAGCAGAGGAAATTCATTAAAAACATTGTTTTTCAGGCACTTTTAGAAAGTTCAAGGAAAATTACGCCCATCAAAATCCTTCTGCTCATGAGACCAAAGTAAGCTTCTGATGTTATATTAGCAGTTTAACACGTCTTAAGATGATTTGTGTTGTGACATTCAGATTTTCCTTGGTACCATTGTCTGGTGTATTTTATTTTTTTCCCAAACTCCCTTGCTCACCTTAACAAACTGGTGTTTTGTTTTGGTCTACTCATCTTTGTGATTCCCACTCGTGCGTGCGTGTGCGCGTGCGTGCGTGTGCGCGTGCGTGCGTGCGTGCTTGCTTTTTTTCTTTCTTTCTTTCTTTTAGTTCTTCTGTCATAACCTTCTTGATATTTTGATCCATTAATTATCTGTCTATATTTGAGTTGTGCTTATCTTTGTGTGGAAATGGATTGCTTTCTAATCTTTATCCTTTATATAGAGTTTGGACAATTCCATGGAGGACGCTTGCTTTCTTTGTTTATTTCTTCTGTCATAACCTTCTTGATATTTTGATCCATTAATTATCTGTCTATATTTGAGTTGTGCTTATCTTTGTGTGGAAATGGATTGCTTTCTAATCTTTATCCTTTATATAGAGTTTGGACAATTCCATGGAGGACCTCTGTGCAAACATCAAGGTTAGTTGAGCTTGATGGTTCATTTTCTTCGTCCTTGCTTTTTCTGTTGACAGATTGCTGAAACTGTTGAAATTATGTTGTGGTGTCATGAGATGGAAAAAGGAAAATAGATAAATAAATAAATAAATGTGAAAACTGTTGAAATTACGTTGTGGTTTCATAAAAGAGAGGAAAAAAAGGAAAAATAGGTAAATAAATATATGAATGAATGAGAAAAGACAAAACGTCGTACAAAATTATTGTTGATTATTTGTGAGGATAGTTTTATAGGATAAAAACCTAAGTTTACCCTAAAGGGACAAAATGATTCAGGTTCAGGCATTATGGAAACAAACCGCTTTATTTATTCATTTGTTTCAGTTTGTTTCTTTCTAGGCATTTAGCACTCTGCTGTGAATATGCTATTGTTCTCATGGTTAGTCCATTTAATATCCTTGTCAGTTCCATTTGACATGTACCTGATCTTATGCATGGTCAAATAATTTTCTTTCATGCCCTTTATGTCTTAAATTTTATAAGAGAAATTTTGAGTTTTTATTAGTAGTTGTATTTAATGCTCGGAGCTACTTTCCTTCATATTTTGCAATAGGAACGAATACTTTCTTTACTTCAAACTTTTTTTTTTTTTTTAGTTTTATTTCATTACCCTTTATTATGTCTTGTGTATTATCTTCTGAAAGAGTTATGCACGCCATTATTTTGTTATTACTTCTTTTCTTTTTTTTCTTTTTTTTTTAATACTTTTGTAGGTAGGAGATAGATGTCAAGTTGAACCAGGAGAGAAAAGAGGTGTTGTCAAGTTTGTTGGCCGAGCAGAAGCTCTTGGATCTGGTTTCTGGGTTGGAGTCCAGTATGATGAACCATTAGGGAAACATGATGGCATGTATGTTCATTTTAAATTTTATATCCTTGAAACTTAAAGATTGTTTGTGAAGGTTTTCAGTTTGTTTTATTTTTTATAATGCATTAGCTCTATGTTCTTGTAATTAGCATTCGGTTTTCTTACAATGTTTTAAATTCGTGGATTGTTTGGGAATAAGTTGATTGAGTCATGTATCAAATTGCAATAATATATAAAGGGATGAAAATGAAATATTAATGTTCACTTACAAATGGCAACACATTGAGCCACCCAACTATGAATCTTCAATTAAATGCCAAGAAAACAAATTTAAATTAACATTGGTAGGGGTTTTACTTTTCTTTTTCTTTTTTTCATATGCCCATCGTGTTGTGTCCTAATTTGTTTTAAATTGTTGGGTTCCATACCCATGTCTGTGTCTGGGTCACTGCTTCTTAGACTATGCTATATATCTACTGTCCGGAGACTAGTGAGGGCTTGCTGCAGTTTTTCCACTTACTAGAAGTGGTCAAATTGCTTTCTTTTTCTTATTATTTGTTCTGAACCTGTGGTTCTGAGTTGCGCTTCTCCACTGATTTGCCTCAACAATATTGCAGGGTGAAAGGAACACGTTACTTTGATTGTCCACCACTTCATGGTGGAATAGTTAGACCAGAAAAAATAAAGGTATGCTTCAAACAATATTTTTCTGATGCTTTCATATTAGAGCTCGTACTCACTAATGAGACGGAGAGCATTCAACAAAAAAGGTGTTTTCCTCTGAATTATAAAATATGAAATTGTAGTAGCTACTTAAATGATGCAAAAGTTGGGGCATTTTGCTACCCCTTTGAAATAAAAAGATGATGAGGGAAAATTAGTACTTAAAAAAAAAAAAAAGAAAAAAAAAATTGAAAAAGAAGATGGGGAAGTTTCGGTTACATATGGGTCACCTATAAACGTGATTGTAAAACTGTACCCGCCAAAAAATTGTCCAGTATACAATATATTGCTTTGTTTTTCTAATAGTTTTGGGTGTTTTTGTTACAATCTGAATATTTCCCAGGTTGGTGATTACCCAGAACGAGATCCATTTGAGGAAGAGGAAATTTGAGAGGAGAGAGATGAAGAGGATACATTTGTACTTGGCTGTTTTAACATTTTAACATAATTTCATTTGTGCCGTAGGAAGATAGTGAATGATGCCTTCTTTGGCATATTTCTCAACATTTCACTACATTTGAAGCCATGGGGTGTATTTTCCTGGTTGAGTTGGTTAAAATGTGAGTTTAAACAACAGTGAGCTTTGGTGTGTTTGTTCATTCATATCCCCAGAATGATGGTAGGAAAGAATGATGTTGAGATTTATTGGATGATTTTCTACCCCAAGATTTAACGAGTGAAGTACAATGTCGATTCCTCCCTTCAACATGTGGTATTCACTTTTTGTCTTACATTTGTTTTGTTTTTCATTATGTGAAAATCTTCTGGCACTTGGGTTTTCTCACAAATATATGAAGATATCACGATTGAAAACAGAAAATATAAAGATTAACTCTCTCTTTTCAGGATCGATATTTTGTAAGGATATTGCCAAATATAATTTGTACAAATATCTGGAAATTTCCCATCTTCAAAAACATTGACAATTTGATACGAAAAAAGCAATATTATAAAGTTATTTTCAAATTTTCAAAAACTAATTTATCATAAAAATGAAAACAATGGGCCTGAATACAAAACAAAAATAAAGAAAACTGAGGTCAGAAAAATGATACATAATATGAAAGCTTGTGAAATGATAAAAATCAAGCTAAATAAACATCTAAAGTGGTCCTCAATTGTATGGCAATTTTTCCATCTAAGCATCGCTTGTTTATTGTCGATGCTTCTGTTCAATTTGTATTTTTCCAATCTACCTCAGCAGAGTCAAACAGACAAATTATTAGCACTCGACGACTCGGTACACTTAAAACCTTGTACAACTTCCATACAAAAATGAAAAAATCGAACCTATTTGGTAACTCCCCCCTAGGCATTGATTTCAACT
>NW_021027866.1:558388-639203 GCF_004153795.1 Camellia sinensis | reverse complement strand
CAAAAGCAGGTTGAAAGTTGCAGGAACCTCCAAGACATGGAAATCTATCTCATGTTGTCCCGGCCCAACCTTTGTTTGAATCTTAACTATTCCCATTACTTCCCGGCTTGTGTTGTCATACGCCCGAATCACCTGGGCTGTTGGCACAAAATCCGCGATTTTCAAACCGATCGCGTAGGCTGTCCTTGCCGGACAGACGTTGATGGCAGACCCTGTGTCGACAAGCACCACGGGTATCCATTTATCTCTGCACTCCACGGAGATGTAGAGTGGCTTGTTATGGTTCTCACCCTCAGGTGGTAGTTCTTTGTCAGAAAAGGTCAACAACAGGGTAGCTCCTCCCGAAAAAACTAAGCCCACCAACTGTTCGGGCGTGGTGTCTATAGAGAGCTTGGCCTTGTCCATAGCCGATAAGACAGCTTGTCGATGTACTCGCGATGCCATAAGCAGTCCCCAAATAGAGATGTCTGCTTGTATCTTCTTTAACTGCTTCAGTACAGCCGCTTCTTCGACTTGCTTCTCTTTCTGTCTCTCAGCTTCCTTATCTTTCCCAGATGCCTCTGGCTGGTCTAAGTGCGAGGGCTTGAAATACCGTCCGCTTCTCGTCATATGATCGACCTCAACGATATACCAGGTATCATCTGGCTGATTACTCCCCTAATCCTCGTCTGTGTGGGCAAGACATAAATCATCGTCTTCCCACTACATTCCGTCGGCAGCCAACAGACACCTGTCTGGCTTCGGTTCAATTGCACTCGCAGTACTCTCCGTCCACATGCTCACAGCATGCTCTATCCTCGTGCACACAGCACTTTCAGTCCCTTCAGGGCCCTTAGCTTTCCTAATTCTCTTGGCATCCTCAAACCTTTCTTGTTCCAGCTACGTCAGTACAGCTGGTTGTTCAACAATTCCCGCATTCATAATGCCCAAGTCTCGAGCAGAATTCTTAGCACCAGCGCTCTCCGGCGATTCATTCTGACTTTCGGCCCTTCTGGCCACCACTGATATGCTCGCCCCTGCCGGGCCCTGCTCTAATTGAGCTTCGTCAACAACATCTGGCAAGTCATCAAGCCACCCATCTCAACCAAATGTGTAGGTATGTGAATGTATGAGATTTGTAACATACGGAGGGTGGTGGTGATTTTATAGAAAAGAAATGGTGTGAATTGTCTAAAATGCCCTTGGTTCCAATTCAATTGAATAGTTCTTTGATTTAGTTGGAATATAATGAAATGAGTTGTGAGTATGACTTTAATTATGTACTTAAACATGATCTAGTTAGGCTTAGGTTTAATTTAATTCATGCTAGTTAGAAGTACCTTTTATATATATATATATATTCAAATTGTACCTAGGTCAAAGACAAATCTCCATGATTTTAGCAATGTGTTTCAAATTGGTACACTCTAATGGTAGCTCTAGGGGTTGTCTAGCCATGGGGAATGGATTTGAGGGGCTTTCTTTTGATTATTTGTGTACAATTTGTATACTATTTGTAGATATTTTTGTGTACAAAAGATTTAAATAAGTTTAAAGGTACAACATGTATATATTTATATGTAATAGTACTAACTTGGGGTCAATTTGTAATTCAATCAAAATGTGAGGCTTGGGCTTTAATTTATGAATTTGAACATTTAATTAAGTGTAGTGTTCAATTTATTTAGAATTTGGAAATTTAATTCAGTTAAAGTTTCTTTATTTTGAATTAAATGGTGAATTGTACTAAGAACCGGAAACCTAGGGTTTCTGTGTGGAAAATATACTTAGAAAATTAATTTTATTATTATTAGGGTTTTAGAAATGGTTCCTGAGTTCCTAGGTTCAATTTAGGGTTTGCGAGTTTTCAATTGGCTCATGTTTTTTATTCTTGCGTTAAAATTGCAATTAATTAAGAAATTGAGGGACTACAAAGAAATAATTTAAAAGGGTTAAAGAAACTATTGCAAAGATTAAGGGCCACAACCAAGATGCGTCCTCAGGTTGAATGTATGGAGGGAAGATACATGGCCCGCGAGAGGGGCTGCAGTACAGGCCGCAACCTGTGTAGTCACGCCTGCGGTAGGGGTGACTATGGCCACAAATGGGGTGATCGCACTCGCGACCTGTTTTCTATATAAATGGATGTTGTGTCTGAAAAATATATGTTTTGATCTCATCTCCTTCTCTCTCTCTCTCTCTCTCTCTCTCTCTCTCTCTCTCTCATGTTTCGCCATTTTTTAGATTTTTGAGCACTAAACATTGATTTCATCTCCTTTTACACATTTCTTCACCTTAGTGCCCTAGACTTCAGTATAGAGGAGGTTGAGGACTTCGTTTTAATCTGCACATATTATGTTTTCGTTACCGCCAATTTTGTGGCTTTTGGGCCTTCTACACTTCTAGAGTTGAGGTAGGGATTTCTTAACGACGTGTTTTATTTGGCTTTGTTATTTGCTATCTTTGTTAGTTAAGAGTTTCTAGAAAAGATAGTTTTTGCATGTGTATCGGTGCACAAATTTGGGGAAAAAGTCTTGTTTTTTATTGTGGTTTGAAATTGGTAAGCTGGTAGAAAATTGTATTTTGAAAAGAAATCCCCAAAGTTTGACAAAACTAGGATGGTTGACGTTTTGGAAAAGTGGCGTGGAATTGTGTATGTTGTGGGGTTTTGAGAATAGAAGTTTGGGTGATAAACATTTTTGAGCTTTCGGGAATCACTGAGTATGGATTACAAAAAAAGAAATTGTTGAAAATAATTAATTGGATGTTTTGGGAAAATTGTATATTTTCAGTTGAAATTCACAAGACTCGTAAAGAGTGTGAATGTGTTTTTGGGAATCATGGAGATTTTGTATAAATCATTAGAATTTCAGTTTTGATATCCTTTTGGATATTGTTGTTGTTGGTGTTATCATTATTGTTCTTTTAATAACGGCATTAGAGATAATTATTTTGGCAATCGGTAGAGGGTTGTATTAATTGTTATAGAAATTGCATATAGACTATGGAACATAAATGATTTACAAATCATAGATCACATTGTGCATATCATGGATTTGTAAACTGGGGATTTTACGTTTTGACAACGTTTTATTGTTTTGAAACACATGCATTGTGTTATTGGAAAGGGTAAATAAAATGATAAAGCTATAAGGGCGTATGGTAATTAATTTGGCCTTTGTGTCCTTGGTGTAAGACCAGAAACCCGAGTGGTAGATGCCGATTCTATCCAGATAATCCCGAAGAAATGACATAGATAGCTTGTATAGCTTTCTATACCACGGTTGGTCACCAGGAAGCTTAGGAACTTGCCTGATCCTACGCCGAACGCACACTTGGAAGCATTAAGGCGCAACTTGTTCTTCTTCAGGATCTGGAACATTTCACCTAGGTCCCTGAGATGGTCCTTTTCATCCTTGCTCTTGACCACCATGTCATCTATGTAAGCCTCCATTGTTCTGCCCAACAATGGCTCAAACATCTTGGTGACCATCCGTTGGAATGTTGCCCCTGCGTTCTTTAGGCCAAAGGGCATGACCTTGTAGCAATACAGTCCTTTTGGCGTTGTAAAGGATGTGACCTCCTGGTCTAGTTCATATATAGCGATCTGATGATAACCTCTGTATGCATCAAGAAAGCTAAGTCGGTTGTGTCCTACCGTTAGGTCTACCAGTCGGTCTATCCGTGGTAAGGGAAAGCTGTCTTTTGGGCACGCCTTGTTGACTGTTTTGTAGTCCACGCAAACACGCCATTTTCCATTCTTCTTGGGCACCGCTACTGTATTGGATATCCACTTGGGATAGTGCACTTCTCTGATAGCTCCTGCCTCTAGAAGGTTTCCCACTTCTTCCGCCACTATCTCGGCGTGGTGCAGTGCTGATCGGCGAGTGCGCTGTATGATTGGTCTTGCAGTTGGGTGGACATTCAATTGGTGACAGATGAAGTTTGGGTTGATGCTAGACATGTCATACGGTGTCCAGGCAAACATTTCGATGTTAGAGGTCAAGAATTCCATGACCTCTATTCTCTCGGTGCTGGACATAGATGAGCCAAGCAAAAAGAACGTTTTCGGGTCCTTTTCATCTATTTTTACCTGTACTAAGTCTTCCACTACCTTCTATTCAGCGGCTTTGCCAACAGCCGCAAACAATTCATTGTTCTCAGGTTCTTCCACCATCTGAACAAATCCTTTGGCAGCTCGGCTGCCATTTACTGCGACGAAGCACTGCTTGGACATAATTTGGTCTCGAAAGACCTCTTCAATTACTCCGGCTTTGTTGAGGAACCGGATTACTTGATGGTAGGTTGACGCTACCGATCGCATGACATGCAGCCATGTCCTTCCCAAGATTATGTTGCAAGTGGAAGGGACTTTCAATACCCAGAATTCCACTTGTTTCGTCATGCTTCCTGCTCTAACTAGGAGGATAATCTTGCCAACTGGCCACTCTGGCATTGAGTTGAATCCGATCAGGGGAGATACGGCAAGTGCCAAGTCTTTGTCCTCCAGTTTCAAATGTTTGAAGGTTTCGTAATACATTATCTCACATGATCTCCCTTGGTCACTCAAAATTCGCCTGACGTCGTAATCCTTGACGCGGAGAGTGATGACTAGTGCATCATTGTGAGGGCAATATATCCTAGCCAAGCCTCTGTTTGAAAAAGTCATGACGTTCGTGGCCTCTGTTCTCCCCTTTTTAATGGTAGGCTGCGCACTTAATACCTCCCTTAAGTGCTCAGCCTTCTTGATTATTCCATACTCGCTCAGGTTCGAATACCCCATGTATTACGTTTATCATGCCTTGAGGTGGGGCGTCGATTGGTGTTCTGTCTGGGTGATCATGGTTTTGGGGGGCTAGCTGTGTCCCTCATTCTATGTATTGGTCAAGGTTCCCAGCTGCCACTAACTCCTCCAGGTGCTGTCTCAACGGCGTGCAATTTTTAGTGCGGTGCCCTTTTTCCTTATGGAAGGTGCACCGAGATCTTTCGTCATAGTCCTTTTGCGCTTCCCCTAGTTTAGCTGGCCATCGGACGAAAGGCTCATCACGTATTTCACTGAGAATCCGATAGATCAGTTTCTTGAACACCATGGTGATGACAGTGCGGATTCTTAACCACCTTTTATCTTGGTCCTCTCCGTTGTCCCGCATGCCTCGCCCGTTTCTGCTTGGACTTTCTACCGCGTTGACTTTTGTCGAAGTCTTTTTATCAGGTATTACGGTTGTTCCAGACTTTGTTTTAGCACGGGCGTCATCCTCCTCCACCCGAAGGTGCTGGTGTACCCTCTCCATTAAGGCTTCCATTGTGAGGGGGGCGCCATGGTAATTGAGTCCCTCAGCCTATTTTCGACTGGAAGACCCCTTTTGTATTGGGCGATGGCGAGATTTGTGGGGCAATCTCCTATCTGGTTGAAGGTCTCCCAATAACGACTGTTGTAGGATCTCAAGTCTCTTTGTCGCCCATGTCAATGGAGAGTAGCTGATCGATCTCTACTAGCGTCTTGGTGTTCGTTCTAAACCTTGTCACGAACGCCTCCGCTAATTGGGCCCAGGAGGCTATGCTGCCTTTTGGTAGCCTTTCGAACTACGTTAAGCCTAGGTCGCCAAGGCTGGATGGGAATAGGATGCACATCAAAGCCTCGTTCCGCCGGTATACTGCCATGACCTGGCGAAAGTGGCTTAGGTGCATGTAAGGGTCTGTCTTCCCCTCGTAAGTCGTAAATTTAGGCTGGAAGAAGCCTGAAGGTAAGGGTGTGTTCTCAATCGCCGGAACGAACGGCGAGCTATGTAGCCTTGCCAATGCTTTATCTGTTGGTTCGTAGGCAAGGTGCAGTATTGGCATTCCTACCTCGACGCTTCCATGCATCCGAGGAGCCAACCGCTGAAGGGCTAAAACTCTATGCGGGTCGCGTGCCCTGGCATCCTCCTTCCGTCGTGCCCTTTCTTCAAGCACAGTCCGTAAGTCAGACGATCTAAGCAACTCCGTTTGCCTAGATGATGTATGGTGCGTACGTGAGGGCCGATAGGTACTTCCCTCAGTGTAAGATCTCAATGTTCTCGTTCTCTCAGGCCTGGAGTAACGAGTCCTGGAATTCCTTGATTGAGTGTCGCCTGTTTTGAGGCTCCTGCTCTCTACTTGCGATGGCATGGTATGCCTACCACGATCTTCTAAGTGGCAAGGAGGCGTACTGCTTTTGCGCCCCTCTCCTGTCGCCACCCATTTTCCTTTGATCTGGCGTTTCATAGCCTCCATGTCTAACACCATCTTCCTTATTAACTCGTCTTGTTCCTTTACGTGATCCTCTAGAACTTGAGGATTGATCCTCCGCCTCTGTCTTTCTAGACTTTGAGAGCGACAGGGGCTGTTAGTCCGCCTCCCCCTTGCATCCCTCCGGGGGTTCTGTCACTGGGGCTCTAAATCCACCATGGGAGGGATAAATGGCAATCTTTCGCACCTTCCCCCCCCTTTGGGGTTTGTCCGTCGATGGCGGACTGTGGCAAATCTTCATTGTGCACCATTACATCGAATCTAACGAGGAAAACTTTGATCAAGAGGTTTTGTTCTTTCTATGATTCCCATAGACGGCGCCAATTGTACGAGCAAGAAATAATCTTCTCGTATAATCCTGTTGATCAAGTCTGCGCTCCTCCAAACGTCGTCGCTTTACTCCCTGAAAATACAAACGTGAGCTAGCCGGCGGGTGTGTGCCGGATACCTCTCCGATGCCTAAGTCAGCCAAATAGACAAATAGACAAAAGCTCTGTGTATTCGAGAATCAAAGTTGTGTTACCTATCCATAGGTGATGTTATGAGCTTTTATAGGTTCTGCGTGGCATAATCCTAGTAGGACTCTTATTCCTCCATGCAGAGTCCTCCTAGGAATCACACTCTTGAAAGATAGTGCTTATCTTTCAACACCCCCCTTACTGCTTAAACTAAGTGAGATGATTTTACCACGGTTGGATGACAGTATGACCAAGCTAACCCAGCTCAGATCTTCCCTTCAGTACCTGTATCCTGGTTAGGTATACTCCAACCGGGCTGTTAACTTAAGACCGAGCTAATCAAGCTTGGTGCTCCAATGCACAACGCCAAGCTAGCTCGGCTCTCTTCAGTTGTACCTCGGTAGTATGACAAAATGACTGAGCTAACATAGCCATGCTATACTAGTAAAAATGACTGATCTCCATTTAGCTCAGTTCTCCTCTCTATTGCCTGTACCTTGGTTTGGTCTATCGAAACTGAGCTAACCGTAGTCAGCTTTGACTAAGCTATCTGTAGCAGGCCACGACCGTGCTAACGAGAGTAAGGTCCACAAGCCCAAATACCTCGGTCTTAAATACTATGACCGAGCTAACTATATCCATTCCAACCGTGGTAACTGTGACCACTCTTGGACCGAGCTAACACTTGGCCCACTTGCCAAGTCCCTTTTACCCAGACCTTCTTACTGCAGCCCACAGAACGGCCCATTACCCAGCTCGGCCCAATTTACTCATAAATTACCCTCTCAGTGACAATTAGCAAATCTTTTTGTATTTGACTTTGAATTCTTAAAATTTTTTACACATAAAATATTAAAACTTAAAATTAATTTTTCATTTTAAAAATATATTATCGTACATCACACTGTCACCTACTAGTATATATATATATATTCGTACATATGTTTGGTTCAAAGATTTTTTTCCTTACTTGGTTCAAAACTTGGGTTTAGTAAATATTATGATTTTCTGAGTTTATTTATCGGTGATAGTTTTTTTCTAAAATTCTAATATATTATAGTTGCAAATATATTGTCTAGAATCCTCAATTCACATGAGAAAACACAACTTAAAAAAAAAAAAATCAGATCATTATGAACAAGTTTAAAGCTATAATTGATTGATAAATAAATAAAAAATTGTTTGATCGTTCATAAGTGTAAATAGATTGGATCCAGATCAAATATTTGTAATTATCAAATTTGAATGATCTATAATGATGTAAGATTTAGCTGGATTCACATTGGATTCGAGTTGTGTTTTAATCGGATCATATTAGAATTTCGTTAAATTCAATTTGAATATGGTCCATTTACAAATCTACTTTCATCTAGTTTTTGCGACAATTCACAAAAATTGGTGATCCTTTTAATTATTTTATTTTATTTTAATCGATTTCTCATTAATTGGATAATTAGGCCTCTTAATTTCTAGAGAAGTCTCTCAAAAACAGAAATAATCTTGTAGGTTCGCAAGACCATATGTTTGTGTGCCTGTCCAATGATGTTCTATCTTTTGTTAACTAATTCCATAATTATAGGATCACGTATTCATTCAACCCATTGTTATTAGTTGGGCACACAATCAATCTACGATTCTCAAAATACAGGATAATTCCTAAAGGATTATTTATAGTTAGGGAACCTAATAAAAAACGTGTCTCAGTATGGACCTTAAACTTCTCTAAACTTACGACAAGGATTGGGAAATCCTAGTTTCAAATAGATTAATAGATTGTATAACACTACATATATATAAATAGACCTTCTCTCCTAAATTCTTCATAGCCAAACACAAAGCACTGCTCTCTTCTCTTCTTCCCATGTAGCCTTCCCTGCCCATGGTTTGACCTCTCATGTTCCAACTTCATCTTCCTTAACAAGAAGGTATTCACGTCCTGCACCGATTTCGTGCCACTAAACTCCTTCCTTCACTACACTCACAACCCATCATTGACAAGTCTCGAAATTACTTACCAGCACAGCCAAGTAGCCAAGTCACTTCCTCACACATCATCTCTTGATAGCTGCTATAACATTGTAAGTAATTTAATCTTTTTGATACTATTTATGTCAATTGTATTTCATCAACTCTTGATAGCTATAAACATTGTAAGGAATCATTCACGGAGAAAAATTCAACATTCTGATATAGAATTTACTACTTTCCCCACCTTTACCAGATCACCCAACTCATCCCAATTCCTAACA
Organism: Camellia sinensis; assembly: GCF_004153795.1. NCBI lineage: Eukaryota > Viridiplantae > Streptophyta > Magnoliopsida > Ericales > Theaceae > Camellia > Camellia sinensis. The sequence goes on along the minus strand of NW_021027866.1, from coordinate 630,250 downwards.
AAATTATTAAAATTGGCTGAATTTCTTTTCCTAAATTAATTTCTTAAATCCATTGAGAGTGTCTGCTATAAATCATCGACTAGTTAAATAGTGAATTTTACCATATTTTTCTTCACTAATGTCAAAGCTTAACATTGTTAAAAAATTGTGATTAACTTCTTGATGTTACTTCTATTAAACAACCTACATGAAACTTTTTTTCAATCCCTCATGAAACTTTTTTGTTTTTTCAATCCCACTCTTTAACAGGTCCTTACAAGTAGTTGTAATCTATTGTCTCCATACTTAATTAAGCCCCTTGCACTGCCCTAATGGTGAATTTAATTTTACAGTCACTTGGAACACTCAATACAGACCCTCTACCTTCACATTATGTAGTTATTGACCAACGAAGTGTAGAGGGCCATGTTTCCATCAGGTTTTTGGTATGCAGCAGTAGACGCGGAGTTGATGCACAATGCAACCCACATGGAGAAAGTGACTTGGCAATGATGGGAAGCAATATCGAGAGTTGTTGATGATGGGTTGTGAGTCCAGTGGAGGAAGGTATTAGCGCCACAAGATCGGTGCATGATGTGAAGACGTTCTTGTTGGGGAAGATGAAGTTAGAACATGCTTGAGCAGCAGAGGATGATAAGAAGCTAATTGACTTTTGAGGTTTGGATGGATCGAAGAGGGCCAAAGTGATTTGGTATTGTGCTGTCTTTGCAATTTTGTGTCATTTGGTCAGAAAGAAATATGCCAATTTTCGAAAATAAATTTCAGGATGTCGAATTTTTGTGGGATAAAGTTTGTCACTTAACCTCTTTTTGGGCTTTAGTGAGTCCTCTATTTAGAGGGATTTTACCTTTTTTTGTTAACTTGTGTGTGACATGTAAATGGATTCTGATGTTGTCTTGTTTGAGTTTTGTATTTTCTTTCTTTTTTTGTCTTCTTATCTTCGTTTCTTTTTGTTTATTACTGAAATTCTTTTTTATTTTTTTGATCAAAAAAAAAAAAGTAAATTATAAATACACTTCTTGAAATTTGCTTAAAATACGAATTGTCCCCTGTGGTTTGAAAAATTACAAATACCTCTCTGTCAGAACTTTTTATTTAATAGAATTAATTAAAAAAATAAAATTTCGAACGGTTCACCTATACAATAATAAAATTATCTGAATTATTAATTGAAATAAAATTTTAACATTATTTAAAACTGTTAATTAACTTGATAATTCACTACAAGAATTTACACATTTGCCGACCACTTTTGCCGACTAAAAAAATTTGGGTCACAAAAAAATGACATTTGGCGACCAAATATTAATTAGTCGCGAATGATCATTATTTTTGGCGACCAAATATTATTGGTTGCAGCAGGTTATATTTTGGCGACCAAAAAATGAGTTGGTCGCAGAAAGTTGTATACTTTTGCCGACCAACTACAAATTTGGTCGCGGAAGGTCACATATTTTTTTGCGACCAAAAATTTGGTCGCAAAAAACTTATTTTCAGCAACCAAAAAATATTAGTCGCCAAATTAGTACTTTTAGCGACTAATATTTTAGTAGCCGTTGATTGAGATTTGACGACTAAAAAAGTTTGTCGGCGAAGGTACCTTTTCTGCGACTAATATGATCTTTTGGTCGCCAAAAGTTTGTCCGGGGGTAATTTGATTTTTAGTGGGGGCGGGAATTGAAATTGTTTGGCGACAAATAAATTTGGTCGTTAATTTTAAAACGACGTCGTTTTGTACCATGAAATCAGAAAAAAAAATCAAATCAAATCAAATCAGTGCCCTTTCTCTTTGTTTCTCGGTCCGCCCTCTCCCTCCGTGTTCTTCCTCTCAATCGGTGCCCACTCTCCGCCTCTGGGACCTCTCCACTGGCATCACTGCTCGCCGCTTCGTCAGCCACTCCAAAGATGTCCTCTCCGTCGCTTTCTCCTTCGATAATCGCCAAATCGTCTCTGCTTCCCAAGACCGCTCGATCAAGCTGTGGAACACTTTGGGTAAGTGTAAGTACACGATTCAAGATGGTGATTGAAACCCGATTGGGTCAGTTGTGTTCGATTTAGCCTTAATAATCTTCAGCCTACGATTGTGCCTTTGTCTTGGGATTGGACTGTGAAGATTTGGAATTTGACCAATTGTAAGATTAGGGCTTCGCTTGCTGGGCATTCTGGGTATGTGAATACGGTGGCCGTGTCACCCGATGGGTCGTTGTGTGCGAGTGGTGGGAAAGATGGGGTTATTTTGTTGTGGATCTGGCTGAGGGAAAGAAGCTTTACTCGCTCAATTCGTGTTCTACAACTCAGGGCTCCTATCAAGATATTTGGTGATTTGCATGGGCAATTTGGAGATCTTATGCGACTATTTGATGAGTATGGCTCACCTTCAACTGCTGGGGACATAGCGTAAGTGTTTTTGTTCGTAGATTATGTTTCATTTTTTGACATTTTATTCCAATATTGTTTCCATCCTTTAACAAAGAGTTCATCATTGGCCCCAACTTCTTCTGATGTTTCAGAGGCAAACATTAGCCTCTGTAACTTGTTTTGTGTGTTTTTGTTTTTATATTGAAATTTTGACAAATCTGTACCTTGATCACATATTGCGTGGATACATTTTTTAAGTTATTGGTGTAAGAATCAGTATGGCATTGCCACGGCCTGGTGTTTGGTTAGACTTGAGATGTGATGCAAACAATCAAAAGTTAAATAGGATTGAATATGTAAAAAGCATTCATTGAAACAAAGAATAGTCAAAAGTATAGACCGGAACCACCTGAGGGTGGTGGACTGATGGTGGCTTCTTTGATTCGAATATTTCTTCATCGAGGAGCTTGATCAGGTGGCCTGATGGTGGTTTCTTTGATTTGAATATTGCTTCTTGTGAAGCTTGATTTGAATTTTGAAAATCTACGATACTTTTCAGACCCTGTTTTGTACTGGGTACTGTGAATTGAGTCCAAGGTGCAATAATATGAGGCAACATATGATTTTGGCTAGATGCAGGGTCTTTTTATTATGCATAAAATGCTAGAAATAATTGTTGTTTATTGTCATGTTTCCATGGGCATTCCCATGGAACTACATTTTTCTATTGCTCTTACAGGTCTACTGCCTGCGTATTATGTTTTTTTCTTTAATGAAAGTGATTACTTCTGTTTGGCCTTTTTAAAGCATTTTCTAGGTCCTTCTGTGAGATTATGCAATTACTAGCATTTTTTTTCCCACCCTTTTATCATGATGCTAATTTCATGTATGACTATCAGATATATCGATTATCTCTTCTTAGGAGACTATGTTGATCGGGCCCAGCACAGCTTGGAAACAATTACTCTTCTGCTATCTTTGAAGGTATAATACACTTATTTGGCCTGTATGTTCTTCCTTAGTGGTTAATTATCTTAGGGCTCAAACATTTTCTTAAACTAAAACATGTTGGCTGTGTTTCTGTCCATATTGATCGGTTGAACTAGAAACTTGTTACAAAGACCTAGAAGGGATCAGGTGAGTAGGTAGAAACTGATGAAAATGAACTGTTAACATGAATGATGTCGACTTTCCCAGTCAGTGTTAAGTGTATGCTTAAGTAAGAGGATATGCTTGGAAACACAGTTACAAGTAACGCTTTTGACATCTACATGGGATTGGTTGAACCTAGTTTGAGTAAGAGGATATGCTTCGTTTCTGTTTTCTACCCCATTTTCTCTAGTTCAGATTAAACAAGAAGCTTAGAGCCTTTATGGTTTTTTTTTCATTGTTTTTGTCGTAATTTTCTATGTGTGTGTGTGTGTGTGTGTGTGTTTTTTGTATGTTTTGTGTGTGTGAAATCAAATAATGGGACTTTGCAACGTAGTTGTTTTCCTACCATTTGCATTTTCTTATAATTTTTAAGATTGAAATAAATACATCTAATTCAATGTTGAAGACTGAATGTCTGAAAGAAAACTATGGATCAATTGAAGACTATGGATCAATTCATATTGTCAACCTTTCATGAAAAACTAGTTTTCATACTGAATTGATCGAACCTTTCATGTGTGTTAACTTTACATGAACTAGTGATTGTCAACCTTTCACATGAATTAGTGATTGTTCGTTGCACTATGAATGTGTGTTAACTTTACATTTTACATTGATATTCCTATTCTAGGCCCTGTTTTGGAACTGTGAAGTTTGTCCAGTTGTGTTCAAGCTCAACTCCAGCTGACTGGTCCATATAAAGAAGATTATTTGTTTGTATTTAGTTTATCTAAATTGCTAACTGAACCAGTTCTATAATTATAGTTGTAAAGTGTATGTATTGCGCCTTGAAAAGAACAAGTTAGCAAAGAACTAGAAAGAGGAGGATTCCAACCAACCTCAAAACATGTTAGGAAGATAAGTAGATAGAAGATAATTCAATTTACTTTTTTAATGAAATTTTAGGTGGTTTTACCTTGTCTTTCCTTCATTGGATTTGAACTCTTATGAATATTTATGGTTTCTCCATCTGTTTAACAACTCCTCAAGCTTCCAAGGTTCCCTTTAACTTTCACATGTGTTTATGTGAGGATGAGGTAACCATTATTACAGCAAAAAAGAGAGAATATGATTGAACTACATGAATATTTTTCATGCATGTTTCTTTTTAAACAAAAGTATATATCTTCTGTGTCAAATTTTTGCAAATTCACTCTCCATCCCTCTATCAAAATTTATGTTTCTTTGGTTAATAGTGTGTTTAAATTGAAGTTATACATAATTAAGGAAAGAAAGATGACAATGAAATCTATTTGGTGGTTGGGATTGCATAAAAAATAAAGTAACACAATTTGGAATTATTTTTATTGTGTGAAACAGTGGAAAACAAATGACATGATAGCCAATTTTGATGCACCATTCTAGAAAACATTTATTAAAATTTTCTTGAAAATATGTTTACTCAACAAAATATTTAAGATAGTTTTTGGTTTGATAATGGACATTAGAAGCAAGATCAACTTTAAAATAGTTGAGCAAAATCATCTCATGTGTTATCTTTATTTTGAAATAAGGCGTGCCATTTCTGACATAACATCAAGGGAGAAATTCCCTTTTTACTAAACTTAGACAGATTCTGACCCTTTGTGTGTGGATATCATAAAATATCATTCAAAACATAATAATAGCTATTGATACCCTTTTCTCATTGTCTTTCCTTTGGCTTTGGCCTTGGTTGCCTTCACCTTAGGGTGGCTGTAGTTTGCCTCGACCTAGTGATGGCCTTGGATTACCTTGGCCTAGGGGTGGCCTCGGTTTCCTTAGACTTACCCTTGGTTCTAAGCCTTGTATGATTATATCTTAAATTTATTGTCTTTCAAGTCCAATGTCGAAGTTACCTGGGCTTTGGGGGTGGCCTTCATTGACTTGGCCTTGATGTCCATAGTTGTAATTATCTATGCCTTAGCCCTAATACTCATGTTAAATGGTTACTAAATTGAGAACATGTTGATTTGTCTTTCATGCATTCTGCATTCTGCAGAGTGATGCAGTGGTAACATGTATGATGGATTGTCCGCTTATACAAAATATTTCCTATGGTCATAAGCAGAAATGTTGATTTGGTCATAAGCAGAAAGATAATTAAGGGTGGGACTCATGTTGATTATGTTACCAACTAGATTACAAACTATGTAATGAGTATTGTTAATAAAAAGAATAAGAATGCTAATCTCAAAGCCCACGCAGTGAAGAACCATCTATGGGTTTTTGTCAATGCTCTTATTGACAAGCCAGCTTTTGATTCTCAAACCAAAAAGACTTTGACAATTCGCCAAAGCAGTTTTGGGTCAAAATGTGAACTTTCACAGGAGTTCCTGAAGAAAGGTTTGTTCTATTATTTTGAAATCTTTATTATTATTATTATTATAAATTTTAAAAAAGAAAAGCTGTTTACTCCTTTTGTGAGTGTAATTTTGATGCTTTTGTGGTCAATTCTCCTGCAGTGTCCAAGTCTGGAATAGTGGAAAGTCTCTTGTCATGGGCAAATTTTAAGCAGAGCAAGGATCTTAAGAAAACTGATGGGACAAAGAGACAGAGGATAACTAGGATTACCAAACTAGAAGATGCTAATGATGCCGGAGGGAAGAGCTCTGATAAATGTACCTTGATTTTGACAGAAGGTGTTTCAGCGAAGGCACTTGCGGTAAGTTGTCTAGCTATTTAAGCAGTTTCAGTTGAGTTTGTTTTTTTTTTAGAGTTTTTAACTGATTTGAGTATATACAGATGGCATGAAAGGATATATGAATTTGGGATTAGACTGTTATAGGTTGTGAATCAAGCCACGAAAAGATAAAACTGTCTATTTATGTATTTTTTATTTTTATTTTTTTGGGGTGAGAAAGAATGTTGAGTAATTTGCATGGTTAGTTTTAATTGTAGTTTTTTATTAAATGGATTTATTAGATGGAATAGAAGAATCAGTAGAGCTAGAAGGTTTTATAGTTAAAGCTCAAATTTTCTTTTGATCCCCTTGTGGTAGGGTTTCTTATTTGTTGATCTTTTATTGTCTTTTAGAGTTTTTGTGTTGTTTAATCCTGGGGTAATGCCTAATGAGTAATGGCTGAGGCTGTGTAGTTCATCTCTCTATCTAGTACTTGTTGAATTTTTATGTGAGTCAGATAGAAAAAAAGGAGACTTTCACCTACCTCCTCTGTGGTTTGGCAATTAGGCAAAAAACCCCTAAGGTTTGAGAAACCTACAATTACCATGATGGAAAGCTAATGGACCAATGGCAAAATGGTAAAAATATATGAAATAAAAAGAGAATAGAAAAAATATATGGTCTACGGTTGACAATTTCTAGTTTATGGTGGCTTGTGATGTTACGTAGTTGATGGTTGACAATTTTCTAGTCTTTGGTGCATGTATGTTTGGTATCATATGGTATATTTATAAGGTGGTAAGTGTCGTCCTTTTTTTTTCATAAAAATTGTTCTGTAACATTGAATAAGCATGTATGTCAAATATTACATCACAAAAATAAGAACAGAATTAGGAGAAATGGGAAATTTATATATGGTTGGTTTTGCCTCACATTTACAACAAAAAATATTCTCACCATTGGCCTTATAGGCCAAGTGGTACCTGGGTGTTCTCCCAACCTTGATGTTTCAGGGCTCGGATGCTCAAGTTTCTTTCCTATCTTGATTAGCCTAGAAAATGGGCAAGATCCTGTATTCTTGATTATTTAGTTTGGTAGCGGTTCCATAGAGTGACAGCTGATTTGTGAAAAAAGAAAATTTTGTTGGACAACAGACATAACAATGAATTTATTTGGCATTTCCATTTCCGCATTGCTGGACATGATTTTTCTTATTTGGGGGTTTTCATCTTGCAGATTTCTAGATCAATTGGTGATGTTTATCTAAAAAAGGCTGAATTCAACAGGGAGCCTTTGTATGCTAAGTTTCGCCTCCGTGAACCTTTTAGAAGGCCAATATTAAGCGCTGAACCATCAATTTGTGTGCATGAACTCCAACCAGATGATCGATTTCTCATATTTGCTTCTGATGGATTATGGGAGCACCTTAGCAATCAGGAAGCAGTAGACATAGTACAAAATCACCCTTGCAATGTAAGTTTATCTTTGGCTCTACATGTTAGTGAGTATTTTATTTGGGAGTGGATCAGTTCTTAATTCTTGGATGCTACATAATACGATATCAAACTGTTTAGTTCTTCATTATCATCACCAATACTGATCTTGTGGCCTATATTCTTTTTTAACATACCTAGAACCATTACTTTGGTTATTGCTAAAAAAAATTCTGATGTGTATTGGATGTTAGGTATGTATTTTTTCCCGTTCTTACTATTCCTCTGTTTTTCAATTTATTATATTAATGATGTAGTTAATATTGGAATTTCTGCTTGATTTTATGATACAACCCTCCTAAATTTTGCATGGTCAATAACTGGGATGGCACCATTTTTATTAAAATCACGATCTGAATAACATCCAAATTAGCATAAAATCAGTATTATAGCAAAATTGCAAGTAGGATAGTGTAGGATCTTATAGAATCATTGAGCTAGTGATTTTTTTTTTCCCTTTATTATTTTAATATACATCATGCTTAACGGTCTCTCTCTCTCTCTCTCTCACACACACACACACACACAGGCACACACACAATATTTGATCTAATCCACGAGACCCTGTACTTATCAATCTGACATAGGATCCTGATTTTAGCAACCATATGTGTTTACAAAAGCATGCGTGATTCACTAGTGGTTCTGTTGCACTTGGTTGTATTGGACCGACATAAAATAGCAGTAAGCAATTGCTTCCTCCAACTTTTTTGTTAGCCAGTTACTGATTTATTGACATATGAAAATAGCATTAAGCAATTGCTACTGCACTTTTTTTTTTTGTCTTCTGCTATGAATGCATTGGTTGTCACTAGCAGTTCTTTCCCTTATATTATGTTATGGTGCTTATATGGATAAGAAAGAACCATGTGAACCAGATGGGTGTTGATTCTCCAGATTTTCTAATTTTTTATTGAGAGTTAACCATGGCTTGGGTTTTTAGCTCTTTATTGATGGTTTTCTATATAGTAAAAATTGACTTGGAGAATGCATTATACTGAAAGTGGCACAACTTTTGTGCTCTTGCCATTTTCTTATTAATTTCAAGTGGGATAGCTTGAATTGACGTGTGATACCTGACATCATTTAATAGTGTTCATGAGTCAATCATAATATTTTTGAATTTATGCTTGGTTATCTACTTTGGTTTATGTAATTTGATTGGAGTTTCCTCACATTCATTTTAAACAGGTTCCTCGTCAGCGGTATTGTCCACCCGTGGAAGTCTTTAAGAGCTGCTGCAGAGAAGTTAAAAAAGGTTGTGTGAGACCAAACAGCTCCCGGTATTATCTCTCTTTTGTTGATCAAGGTGGAGAGGGGAATCGATCAGAACCAGTAGAACCTCATCTGGTAGTCCAAATGGACACAGAGAGTTCTGTACTGTACCAGAAAACCTGCCTCGACTATTGTTTTGAAAAACCAATAAAGGTGAGAAATTTATAATACATTCACATACGTAAAGAGCATTGCCTCGACTATTGGGTTCCAATATCTCTATTTCGTTTATTTTTTAATTAATTTTATATATTTATCATGCTTCTCTGATAAATTTTCCAATTCTGTTTCTTTATTAGGTGCCTTACATCACTACTGCTTTGATGGATGCGAAGCTTGGCACGGAAGGCCGCAAGGATCTTTTTGATTGGCTATCAAGGCAACTTAGTGGATTAAGCAATTTTCCTGATGCTGTAAATCTGAATTATGTATTATTTCAAATTGTTATGCGAGATGGATGTGACTTGTGAATGAAAACTTAGAATAGTAATATTGTGTCGAATGTTAATGAATTATGTATTGTGTCGAATGTTAATGATTCAATTAATTTGAATGATGCTTTAAAATTATAGGTTTATTATGGATTGAATGAATTATTAGGAATTATAGGTGTATTGTTTTCCTGCTTTGGTGACCAATTTATTAGTCACGACAAATAAATAATTTTTTTTCGCAAAAAATGACAATTGCCGACCAAGAGTTTTGGTCGCAAAAAATACATCTATTGCCGACCAAAACAAATTTGGTCGTGGAATCTCACTTTTGCCGACCAAAATTTTTGGTCGCAAAAAGTAACAAATGGCGACCAAATTTTCTGGTCGCGAAATGTGATAATTGGTGATCAAACTTTTTGGTCGCGAAATGTGACAATTGACGACTAAGAAATTTGGTCGGGAAAATATCACTTTTCGCGACCAAAGTGTTTTAGCGAGAAAATAAATTAGTCACGGTAATTAAATATTTAGCGACCAAAAAATTAGTCGGCAAATCTAACTTTTGCCAACCAACCAAAATTTTGGTCGTGAATTACTTTTGCCAACCCTAATTGGCCACCAAAGTAGCGACCAAAAAAATTGGTCGCGGATAACTTTTGCCGACCAAAAATTGACTTTTAGCGACCAATTTTTTTGTTGCCAAAAGTGTTAATTCTTGTAGTGATTTATTAATAAAATGACCTATTTGTTATGAAATTTGAAACTTTAAGGGGCATAATCTAATTTCTAAAATTACAGGGGGTAATTTATAATTTAAGTAAATTTTAGGGAGTGTGTTTTTAATTTAGCAAAAAAAAAAAGGTGGAACAAACAAGCCTATCACCAGTACCAAGAGGCAAAACAGCTGTTGGTCGAAAAATGAAGGGAAAAGCACTAGTTTGGCAAAAAATGCAAGGAAAACAATAACTGAAGAGTTTTAGAAAACAAGCAACTCTTTCTTTCGACGATGAAAGAGTTTTGGAAAGAGGATTATACAATCCTAATTCACATGAAACTATTTGTTTTAGAAAGTGTAGAGTGTGTTTGGTTTGATTTTAGGAGATAAATTTTCAAAAAAAAAAAATTTGAGGAAAGAGTTTAGAAATTTTTTTAGTTTGTTTGGTTGTATATTTTGGAAATAGTTTTGGAGCATGAGAGTTTGGGATGATTTGATATTTTGTTGTAGTTAAGTAGATATATGTGAGAGAAAAAATAATTGAGAAAAAGAGAAGAGAGAGAAAAAATGATTGATTGATGTGTAGAAGATAGAAAGTGATTTTGGAAAAAAAAAATTCAAAATCACTAAACCAAACAAAAATTTTAAAAAATTATTTCAAAAATTATTTCTCAAAAACAAACCAAACAAGGCCGTAGTATCCAAAATCTTAATTCACATGAAACTATTTGTTTTAGAAAGTGTAATGTCCAAAACAGTAGTGTTGCCACACCAGATTGCTCAATTGATCATCATTATAATTCTTTCTTTTTTTTAGGTGAATGATTATAATTCATTTTGTCTATGGTTGAAACAGAAAATTCGTGGTGTTATTTTCTTAAAGACAGTATAGATACAAACTAATAAACACGAATTTTCGAATTTTGATATAATAGGAATTTGAAAAAGCAAAGAATTAAACAGAAGCCACAAATACATCGACTTGTCAAATAAAAAAAGAAAAAGGAAAAAAGTGTTTCACAAGGGAACAAGGCACAGTGACCATCTATAATTAGCTCATGCGCAAGTTTTGTGTAGTGCTTGAACTTTGGAAGCACATCATGCAACAAGAGATGGATAGGTTATTGGTGTCATCTAGTTCCCAAAAAAAAAAAATATTACTATATGCATTCAAGTCTGTTATATGCTTCTTAAAGTTACGAAGGTGTTGTATTAGCTAGAACAAAGTGTATCACATTTTTTCGGTTCTACTCAACTGGACGGATCAAAAAATAAAATAATTTTTTTTTTAAAAAAAAAAGACACAATTTGCAAGCATTTCAGAAATCTCATATGCATGAATCTTCAGAGTACTATTACAAGTTCCCCTATTTCTATGTCAGGCAAAAAAGAGCATTAATGGAAATCTCTTGACCCCCTAGCCCTTTATATCATCCTCCAAGTTTGCTGTCATTTTGCACTCAAAACCATTACAAACACCCCTTCAATATGAAACAAATTGCCAAGAATTGATTCAATCTAGGTGCTATATATGATTTGAATGAGAGTAGGCAATGGCATGACATAAAAACCAAAACACAAGGTTTTGACTTGACATGGATACGCCCATAAAGATTATAGCCCACCATTTAGGGCCTAATACACAACTCAAATACTAAGGCCCAGCACTGCCGAAACCCCACGTAGCAATAAGAACCAATGACATCAAGACACATGTCAAGAGAAGGGCAAGCCACATAAGCAGACAAAGATCTGCAAAATTATTGCCATTGCACATCGCCATTAATGAAACCCCTTACAGCATTTATTGCGACAAGCCCTCTCCGTCGGGACAGAACGCCTTCACCATGAACAAGGTAAGCTAGAGCATAGACTTTCGGCCAAGGTGACAGGTCGGAAGGGACAACAAAATGATTACCAGAGGATATAAGCAGACGTCGAAGACAAGAAGAAGGTTAAGTTTTTCTGTCTCTAATTCATCCCTACATTCTATTTCTCTCTCTAACTTGCTCATCGGAGGGTTCGCTAGGAAACTTCTCGTTCCCCGTTGAACTCTTGTGCAGGTTCCTCTGTGGGCTTGGTCATCCGGACTTCGGTTTGGGAAACGTGGATCAGTCCGACCCGTTCCGTCTGGAACCTGCTATATCATCAGTTGGCGCCGTCTGTGGGAAACGTTTTTGTTCCGCGTGCCAGTTGTGCTCATTGTTGCCGGAGACCCTCTCCCAATAACCCCCTCCTACCACCTGTGAAGGTGGATGGTCACAACTAGATCCATGGCTTCTCACCCCAATGTTCCCGATCATCAAGCCGACCCTTCTAATCTGAATAACCCACCACAGTATTTCACCGAACTCACCAACAGCATTAACCGCTTAGCCGAGCAAAACCAAGCCCTGAGTAATGCTCTACTCCAAAGAAACCTTTCTATGCCTCCTCCACCACCTCCAGATATTCCACCCAACCAAGAACGAGCCCCGAGCCATACTATCCTGCAACCTAACCCACCCAACTTGGAAGGCTTGCGAGCTCCCCTCCCGGATATAAACCTGCCACCCCAGGCCCCTCATCCATCAGCCCCGGTACCAATCCCCGAGGGAGAGGCCAGTAGCGTCCAGCCCTCGCTCCCTTCCGGTGGTGACAACATTCCTCTCTGGGATGCAGAACTCCGAGCCATGAAGCTCTAGCTCCAAGGAGTCATGCAAAACATACAGCATAAACCATCCACCATGGCCAACTCACCGTTCGTTGCCTCCATCCGGGACAAACCTCTACTCCCAAATTCAAAATGCCCACCATCGACTCTTTTAACGGTACAACGGACCCAGCCGATCACTTGGAGACCTACAGAACCCTCATGATCCTCCATGCATTCCCTGACGAGATCATGTGTCGGGCTTTCCCCGTAACACTCAAGGGGTCGTGTAATACCCCTGTTCTGTAGTATGCTAATTGGTCCTTAATATGAGTATGATGATGTGTTTAATATGATTTTATGTGCCATTTTGTGAATATATGTGATTTCGAAGTTCTATATGTTACCGTAGGAATATCTATTTGAATAATCTGCTTTGGAAATTAAATTGAAGGCCTTATCGGCCACAGAACCCGAAATTGATTACGACATTGTGATTAGCATAATTTTTAGAACCTACGGTGAAATTTAATTGAAAATTGATTCGGGTCAGATTAAATCGATTAAATTGATGAATTAGAACCCAACTACTTTATTACTATTATATTGGCCTTAGTGGGTTTTGTTGTAAAGGCTTTATACACTCAAACTCCCTCTAAATTCTCATTTTGGCTGATATACATTCTAAGGAGAGGAGAGGGCCGGCCATTAGAGTGAGAGAAGGGAGAAAAATCTGTGTTTGATCTTGAAGTCTTGGAAATTTGAAGTCCAACTCTAAATTGGACCATAGATTGAAGGAATTGGGCTTCTAGGTAAGCCATTGACTCTTGAATTCATAGATTGAACTTGTAATCTTGTAAGCTCAAAGTTTAATTGTGATGAAGAGCATGATTTAAATTGGTTTTGGTAAGAGGTGGTCATGCATGCATAGAATTGCTTCTAAATTGCCATAAGTTGCATAATCTAGCATGTATCATGTCAATTAAACAAGATTTGAAGTTTGATCATGCATGCAAGCTTGGTTTTGTTGAGCTTTATGGGAATAAGCACCACTTGCATCCTTTGAACCAGAAATGAAGTCAAGATGGGCATGCATGTTTGAATAATAATTTATGAAGATGGGAGCTTTGAATGCATGAATGTGTATGTTGGAGTTGAGTTTAGTGCCAATTTGGGACATGCATGTGGTTAATTCATAAAAGTGGGCTCCATGATGTTGTGTTTTGGTGTTTATATCGTGTTAGTGCAAATATATGTGAAGTTGGAGCCATATTATGTAGGAAATGTGGTTGGAAGGTCGAATTGGAGCTCAAGAACTCAATCTGGAAAACCCAGATTTTTGATGGCCGCTCGAGCGGGGGAAGAGCCGCTTGAGCGGGAAAATCATGCTCCCAGCACTTTTTTGCAGAGTTGGATTTTCGCTCAAGCGGGATATGTCACGCTCGAGCGGGGAGTTTTGTAGACAGGCCTTCCGCTCGAGCTCTCTATTCCACGCTTGAGCGTATTTTTCATGCAACCAGTACTTTTGCAGGCCTTAAGGGTCCGCTCGAGCGGGTAAGTTGACGCTCAAGCGGGGACCTTGTTCTCTGAAATTTTGTATGCTCGTTCTGTGTTTCATTTTCCGTTCTCTTTCACTTGTAAGCACTCTTAGGCATATGTTAAGCATTGTAAATGAGTTAATGAGATAAGAATAAAGCCTAAAGAGGAATATGTGAATCAAAGAACGGATTGAACTGTTAGTGACCCATTTTGTGTTCATGAAATGTGTAGGGTCAAGCTCCAGGGCAAATCTACAAGCCGATCACTGTGAGTAATATCGATATTTGAAAGCTTAGCAATGTCCAACTGTTTATTCCCTTATAAGCTTTATGAGTTGCTAATTGGGATTGTGGACAAAAGTCTGACATAAAGGAATGAATGGACCGAAGGTCGTTTCGATATGAATAAATGGACCTAAGGTCGTTTTGACATAAATGAGTGGGCCAAAGGCCGTTTTGACGTAAACGAATGGACCGAAGGTCGTTTTGACAGAAATGAATGGACCGAAGGTCGTTTTGATAGAAATGAGTGGACCAAAGGTCGTTTGGACATGTATGAATGGACCTAAGGTCGTTTTGACATGAATGAGTGGACCGAAGACCGTTTTGACAGGAATGTATGGGCCGAAGGCCGTTTTGACGTAAACGAATAGGCCGAAGGCCATTTTGACAGAAATGAATGGGCCGAAGGCCGTTTTGACATAAATGAATGGGCCGAAAGCCGTTTTGACATGAATGGAAATCTGAATGGGCCAAAAGCCAGAATGTTTGGAACTACAATCACTTGATTTGAATTTCGTATAGTTATATATTTGTTAAATAGAAAGATGAATTGGGCCCAAGGCCGTTTGGAACATGTTGTTCTACATTGTTATGTAACTTCTGTATTTGATTTGATATTATTCACTAGGCTTTCGCTCACACTCATTCATGTGTTTATAGGTGAGCCAAGAGGAGTCCAGACCCAGCCTCAGTGAAGTTTGTATGGAACAACTAAGGTTTTGAGAGAGTCAACCCTTGTGTCTCACGTACGAGACCCGTCTTCGCCCTTTTGTCATGTATTTACATTTTGTCAGGTTGGCGAAGTTTTAAATACGTCTGTATGTAGTTTTGCTTGGCTGACTTAGATTTGAATGAGCCTGTCTGTACCGCACTTATGTTACTATACTTTCTGTTGTGAGTTATTAACATATGTAGGTCTAGAATGTTATGATGTGCATATAAGCACGGCTCTATGGACAAAGTTTTAAAATTGCTTCCGTTTGGCCCCTTTTACTCTAATAAGTTTTGTCTTTTTTGGTTTGAGACCATAGGTAATCTCGTGATTACTGGCCGGTTATGGCCTTAACCCAGAGGGGCGGGTTCGGGTCATGACAGGTTGGCTCGACTCTGGTTTAGTCAACTACTGGCAGATTCTATCTCCACTTTTCAGCACCTCAGTGACTCTTTCCTCAGCCATTTCATTGGAGCCCAGTGCCAACGACGCCCAGTAACCCAACTCCTCAATATCCATCAGACCGAGGGAGAGTCACTGCGTAGTTTCGTTACCCGCTTTAACACCGAAACCTTGCAGGTAGCAGAAAACGATGACAAGGTCATCCTTACGACTTTCATAGCCGGCCTACGGTCATCTGATTTCCTTTTCTCCCTCTCAAAAAACCCCCCGACCTCCATGGCAACCCTACTCTTTAAAGCCCAAAAATACATGAATGCCGAAGATTCACTAGCCGCCCGACAAGACCCAATAGCCAAAATCCCGACCTCCAGAGAGAAGAGAAATGACTCAGAAACCAGGAATACCCAGTACACTCACCAAACACCTCAGTACAATGACCGACCACCCCAAGCCGACCGATCGGCACCAGCCTGACCGCCCGGCCGGTTCGTGCGATACACACCCCTCAATTTCCCCATGGAACAAGTCCTCAATCAGATCCAGCGGGACTACCCCCTAAAATGGCCCCAACCGTCATTGACCCCTTCCAATCGGAGAGACCAGTCCAAATATTGCCGCTTTCTCCAAGACCACGGCCATAATACCGAGGAGTGTGTTAACCTCAAAGATCAGGTCGAGGGCTTGATTCGTCAAGGACGTCTCAGTCGATTCACAGATACTCGCCCTCAGCAGAGGCAACGGACTGAACCCACCAGAAACAACCATTGGCGCACCCTTCCCCAACAACCGGCACAACCTAACCAAGGTCGTGATCGCCCTCCACAATAACCTCGGGCACAAGGTAACCCCGACCCACCTGTTGGAGAAATCAGAGTTATTTCTGGTGGGCTTGCTTGTGGAGGACCATCCCGCTCGGCTCAGCGGGCAGAACTCAGAAAAATAAGGCAGGGCTCAGACAAAGAAGTTGCCACATTGGACCGACCGTCCAAACAGCCCAGGCAGTGGACTGAGCCTATCACCTTTACGGACACCGATTGCACAGGCATCCGCTACCCCCATGACACCCTCTCGTCATTTCTACCCTCCTTTCCAATTACAAGGTTAGACAAGTTCTGATCGACAACGGCAGTTCTTCAGACATCATCTTTCTCAACTGCTTCCGCCAGTTCAAGATTGGGGAAGAAAGTCTGTCTCCTCTCCAAACCCCTTTGGTCGGTTTCACTGGTGACCGGGTGACCTCCATCGGCTCCATCGATCCACCCATCACAATCGGCGAGTACCCGCAGCAGACCACAAAGTTACTCACTTTCCTTGTTGTCGACTGCCCCTCTGCCTACAACATCATCCTTGGCCGCACCTCCCTAAATGCTTTCCAGGCTGTCACATCCACTTTCCACCTTGCCATCAAGTTCCCCACCCATCTTGGGGTTGGCACAGTGAGGGGAGAGCAGACCGTGGCCAGAGAATGTTATGTCGCCTCCCTTAAAGAAGTCAAGCTCAAGGAGGCTGTGATCATTGAAGGACTCGACGTTAGAGACGAAGACGAGCTGGTCAGAGGGGAACTAGTGGAGGAGCTCGTCGAGGTCCTCATCGATCCCACTAACTTGGCCAAAACCGCCAAGATTGGCAGCCAACTATCTCCCTAGGCCAAGGCCGACGTCACTGCCCTCCTAATTGAACACAATGATGTGTTTTCCTGGACTCAGTCTGACATGTCGGGTATTGACCCCTCCTTCATCAGTCACCGTCTCAGCATTGAGCCCCATTTCCGACCTGTCCGCCAGAAGTAGCACATTTTTCACCCGGAGCGCAATAACCTTATTGCTTCTGAAGTAGATAAGCTCCTTGAGGCACAGTTTATCACGAATGTGGACTACCCCAGATAGCTGTCAAATGTGGTTCTAGTTTGTAAAAACAATTGTAAACAATTGTGATGCCATTTGGGTTGAAGAATGTCGGGGCCACTTACCAACGGTTGGTCAATGCTGTCTTCCATCATCAGATAGGCCAGAACATGGAAGTATATGTCGATGACATGCTGGTCAAGAGCAAGCTCTCCACTGATCATCTGGCCAACTTGCGAGAGACCTTCGCCATCTTGCGAAAGTACCAAATGAAACTCAATCCGGAGAAATGCGCATTCGGCGTAGGATCTGGGAAGTTTTGGGATTTCATGGTCAGTCAGCGGGGCATTGAAGCTAACCCCGAAAAGATCAAGGCCTTAATCGAAATGCCGTCACCCAGAACGGTTAAGGTGGTTCAGAGGCTTACTGGCCGAGTAGCCGCCCTCAACCGCTTCATTTCCCAAGCAACGGACAAGTGCCTCCCCTTCTTCAAGGTTCTTCGGCAAACTTTTGAATGGACGGCAGAATCTGAAGAGGCCTTTCAACAGTTGAAACAGTGCATGGCTAAACCCCCCTACTTTCTCAACCAATCACGGGCTAACCCCTTTTCTTCTATCTAGCTGTGTCAAACACTGCAACCAGCGTAACACTCATCAGGGAAGACAACTATGTCCAACGATCGGTCTACTACATCAGTCAGGCTCTTAGGGGGGCAGAACAGAACTACCCATTATTAGAAAAAATGTCCTTGGCCTTGGTCACCGCCTCCAGACGACTCCGCCCTTACTTCCAAGTCCATTCCATAGTGGTCCTCACTGACCAACCATTGAAGAAGATAATGCAACAATCAGAACTTTCCGGCAGACTTATGCAATGGTCGGTTGAGCTCAGCCAATTTGACATCCCCTACAGGCCTCAAATGCGATTAAAAGACATGCTGTTGCCGATTTCATCCTGGAATTTACTAATTTCACTCCAACCACAGCTCCTCCGCCCCTGCCACCCCCTACCGAGCCAGAAGACCCCCACTCTTGGACTCTCAACGTTGACGGATCATCCCGCAAAGAGGGTAGTAGGGCTGGTCTCATCCTCACCACCCATAAGGGTGGTTATTTCAAGTGTGCTCTCCAGTTCTTGTTCGATGCAAACAATAATGAGGCAGAATATGAATCATTGATAGCAGGTCTCTGCCTAGCCCGAGACATTGGTGTTAGCCACATCTGGGTGTTCAGCAATTCCCAGCTTATTGTCGGACAAATTACGGGAGAATTCGATGCCAAGGAAGACACCATGTGGGCTTATAGGGATATTGCACTCCCCATTACTCAACTTTTCAACACCTTCCACATCAAACACATCCCTCGGACGGAAAACTCCAAGGCAGATGAAATGACCCATTTGGCTTCGGCAGACCAGTCAGACCTCAGCCACGGTGTCCGCCTCGAGTACCTAGCCCACCCAGCCATTTCCCCAAACCAGCAGCAAGTCTACTTCCTCCAAAATGAACCCATTCCTTGGGCGGCTGGCATCTTTCTGTTCTTGACAATGGGGGAACTACCAACTGACAAACAGCAGGCCGCCAAAGTGAAGGCTCGGTCGTCCAACTACATTCTTGTCAGCAGCCTCTTGTACGAATGTGGCTTTTCACGCCCGTACCTGTGATGCCTTAATCCAGCTCAAGCAACCTACGTAATGAGGGAAGTCCATGAGGGTATCTGTGGTAATCATTCGGGCGTCCAGTCCCTAGCCCACAAAATACTTTGCACTGGTTATTTCTGGCCTACTCTCAATCAGCATGCGACTGACTTTGTGCTCAAATGTGATAAGTGCCAACGTTTTGCCAACATCCCTCATGCTTCTCCTACAGAATTGATCATACTTTGCAGTCCCTACCCATTCGCCAAATGGGGATTCGACCTAATTGGCCCATTGCCCACTAGCCGAGGCCAAACCAAATTCGCCATCGTCACCATTGATTATTTCACTAAATGGGTGGAGGCAGAACCCCTTGCCACAATTACCGAGCAGAACACAACCAAATTCATCTGGTAGTCGATCGTCTGCAGATTTGGTATCCCTCAAGCCATTGTCTCCGACAACGGTAAACAATTCGACAACGCCAGGTTCCGAAAATTCTGTGCAGACCTTCAAATCCAGCCATGTTTCTCTTCTCCAGGCCATCCCCAAGCCAATGGCCAAGTTGAAGTTACCAACCGTTCTCTTCTGAAAATCATCAAAACTAAGCTGGAAGCAGCTAAAGGACTCTGGGCTGAGGAATTACCAAATGTACTCTGGGCCTACCGCACTACAGCTCGAACCCCCACTAGAGAGACCCCCTTTCGCTTAACATATGGCGCTGAGGCGGTCATCCCAATGGAAATTGGTCTGCCTACCCCAAGGGTTCTACATCCTCATCCAGAACTAACTGAAGAGCTACATCGGGCAGACCTCGATCTGATCGAAGCGCTCTGAGAAACCACCGCTGTTAGACGGGCCTCATACCAACAGAAAATGAGAACACACTACAACCACAAAGTCCGACTGAGGGAGTTCACCGTGGGGGATCTCGTTTTGCGCGAAGCCACTCTTGCTACCAGAAATCCAGCTGACGGCAAACTAGCAGCCAAGTGGGAAGGACCTTACGTTGTTAAAGCCAGACCTCGTCCGGGCACTTATCGACTTCAAGACATGGAAGGCCGAGACCTCCCCCATCCGTGGAACGCTGAACACTTGAAGTGTTATTTTCAATAAATTCTTATTTTTGTATTGATCGGTTATTATATTTTCTTTTCGACAATCTACACACTTGAATGTTCTTGTTCTCCTATCACATGATGTGAATTTCTAATCAAATGGGTTACACCTCACATGACAACAATCATGTATCTCAATTATTTGTGTGGTATCTCAATAACGTCCTAATCGCAGCACTCAGCTCCAAGCCTCAGCCAGACTGAGCATGACAAAGCCTCAGCTAGACTGGGCACTACAAGCCTCAGCCAAACCGAGCACTACAAGCCTCAGCCAGACTGAGCATTACAAGCCTCGGCCAGACCGTGTTACTTAAAGCCTCAGCCAGACTGAGCATGCAGAGCTCGGCCAGACCGAGTTACTTAAAGCCTTAACCAGCCTGAGCATGCAGAGCTCGGCCAGACCGAGTTACTTAAAGCCTCAGCCAGACTAAGCATGCAGAGCTCGACCAGACCGAGTTACTTAAAGCCTCAACCAGACTGAGCCACCATTGCAACTTCATGATCGTAGCATAGTTGCCATACTTAGTCAAATTCCAGTTCAATGTTTTCCAGGTCAAGCTTGCTTCTTGCTGGGTCATGATTCACAACTTCACGTTTTTTAACTTCACTTTGTATTAAGGTTTTATTACATTTTAGACTTCACTCTGCATTGAGGTTTTCTTACATTTTACACTTCACAGTGATTTATACACAGCCCATGTGCAAGTCACCATCCTCATTCATTGCAGAATAACAAACATAAAAACAACAGTATGCCAAACACAAGTCACAATTTTATTCATTCACAAGCTTGTACATAAGTTTATTACAGTAATTCAAAAAAAAAAAAAAAACAACAACAACAAGACAAACAAAACACAAAACAACCAAAATTCTAAGTCCAAATTTTCTCCACACCACTCACTCCTCTTCACTTGAGGCGAGATCTTCTTCTTCAACGCCCTCGTCTAAGGGGGTCTGGGCCACGTCGTCTTTATCAATCTTGGCACTGCTGAAGTTTAAGTCTGGGAACAGCTCTTTTGCTTTACGCTTGAACATCTTCCACCCGCTATCCCAGAACTCAGCCATCTCGTGTTTGTAAAAGTCCGACCGTTGGAAGCCCTGGATCACCTCTTCTTTACTCCTGCTCCCAACGATCGCCCCGACAGGCCAGCCCCCCCAGCCCTTTCTCTTGCCAGGTTGCTGGCGATCGCAGCATCGATAGCCATCTGAAAATCAGCAGACCCCTTGAATTGCTCTATTGCTGCGACGCACAAATCAGGGTAAGCTGCCCTCTTAGAGGCTGACTTGGTTTTCTCTTCCTTCAACTCCTTCTCCAGCGTTTCTTTCTCCGCCGCTGCCTTGGCACACTCGTCTGCAAGATCCCGCTCCAACCCAGCGATCTTCAGGTCTGTTTCTTCCTTTTCTTTGACCCCACTAGGCGCGCAGATCTTCATTGCTGGTCATGGCCTCTTCAAATTGCTCGTTGGCGACAGTGCAAGCATTTTGGGCATCTTCAAACTTCTTCTACTCGCCAGCTAGCTAGAACTCGAGCGACACCACCTTGCGGCGTTCGTCCTTCAGCTCCAACTTGGCCCCGAGCAGCTCAGCATGGGCACGATCGGTAACGTTGCTCTGTACCATCGCCAACACCTCCATCTTCTTTGCCTTCTGAGCCTCCTCCAACCCCCTGGCACACGCACTCCGCGCAGCCCTTCTCCAGCCTACACTCTCCTTCTTGAAATTTTCAAGCTGGGCCTCCACCTGCCCCAACCTCTCCCTCTCGTTCCTCACTTTACCCTTCGTCACCGCTGCCTTGTTCAACAAGGCTCCTGCCAAGGCAGCCACCTCCATCTGGGCAGAATATAACCCCTTCATCAGCTCAGCCTTAGTAAAATTGGCGACTGAGCGAACGGCTGCATCTTTCACCACCCCAAGAGGCGGTCTGCAGCCATCCTGGCTTCTCTTCCTTCTCCTTTCACTCGTCCAGACACCACAGGGACGTAGTAGAAGGCGGTCCTCAACCAAGGCCTCTCCCCCTCTCGTTGGTGCGCCAAACCCTCCTTAGGTTGTGGCTCTGCCCTCTTCTTAATGCCGACCGCCCCACTTTGCCCTTGTTCCTCAGGGCCAATCCCCCACTCTTCGCCTCCTTTGCCGCTCCTCCCAACCCCATTTCAAGGGTCTCCCCCGCCGTCACCTCCTTCCTCCTCTTCAAGGCGGGCTCCCCCTCAGTCTGACGGACTCTCTTCTTCTTCTTCAAACCCCCCATCTCCTTTTTGTTCCTCTCCTTTAGAGGATCCACTGGGGGCGGTCGTGGCTCGATGCTACCCAAGTCCTTTTCTCCCAATGGCCTGGGGCGCGGTCGGATGGGCTCCCCCGCGATCGGTTTCGGCGCAGGCCCAAGTTGTGTCTCTTTGTACTTGTCCGCTCGGGCAAATAACCTCCTCTCCTCCTCCTCCCCTGCCTTCCTCTGCACTTCCAACTCTTCCCTTGCTGGGTCTTCCCCCAACGGTTGCGGTCCCAATTTCAGAGCGAACAATGTTGAAGGCAGGACCAGCTCATCCCACCTCACCCCCTTCTCTTCTCTCTATTCCCTCACCCTTTTCATTCGATCCTCAGCCGCCTTGTCCAACTTGGGCTCAACCGATTTGGTTGGCACCTTCCACATGGTGTGAACTCCCGCCCCAGCGTTCGCTGTCACGAAAAACCATCTCGGTCTCCATCCCTTCACCGACAATGGCAGACCTGCCACCAGCCCTCGCCCTGCCACCGCTTGCAAAGTGACCCAAGTCTCCTACTGACTGGAAGCCTTGTAGCAGGAGAAAAACTCCTCTACTGTCATTGCCGCCCCTCCGGTTGCCTGAAGCCAGGCACTCGCGTAGGCCATTATTATTTTCCACGTGTTCAGCATCAATTGCCCTGGCGCCGCTCCTAGCTTGTTCAGAATATCCACCACCACTTGGGGGAGAGGTAGCCTGAAACCCCCTCGGAATGCCTCCTCGTACAAACTGAATTCACCCCACCACACGTCTGATACCCTTTCCGTGGTGGTGGGCAATCTCAGCCCTATCTCCGAGGGTATTTGGTACTTCTTCCTTAGTCTCTCCAACTCCTCAGCTATCAGTATAGATCTATCCGGTTTGGTGTGCCAATGGTCTGGCTTCACCTGACTGATAAGCCTCGCAGTCGAAATCATTGTCCTGGGGCGAGCCCGCACCACTTGACTCGCTCCCTCCCCTTCCCTACGCTTCTTCCAGTATTGTTCTGCCAAGTCAACCGCGTCATCGTCACCTAGGGGATCAACCCTCGTGGTTGTTGCTTCCTCTTGAGCCATCTCTCTTGTATGTCTACGAACAGCTTCGGATGCGGGCGCAAGAAAATTCAAAAAGTGTTGCAGGGGTGTATCGTTAGCAACGAAGGAGTTTACACTTGGAATGTTTTGATTTTTTGCAAAAAGGTAGGTAAAACGAATAATACCAAAAGCCCAAAGCTTGCCTGTATTCTAAGGGTCACAATTAATTTTCGCCAGTTTGAAAATTTCCAACAATCCGCCAAAACTGTCTTTTCAAACACCCTGTAATGACCTATCGTTTCATTTCTTGCCCAACGTCTAACCTTCCCCTCTCTAGGATTCTGCCACGTGTACGACCACGATTTGATGCTCCCTTCCCTTACCCTGTCTTTTCCACTTCAAATCACTACGTGCCCCGCCGTCCTTCGCGGTCGGCCCTCCTCATGGTCGGCCCCTCCGCTCGGCCACCCTTCGCGGTCGGCCCTCCTCGCAGTCGGCCCCTTCACGGTCGGCCCTCCTCGCAGTCGGTCATCCTCGTGGTCGGCCCCTCCGCTCGGCCACCTTTCGCGGTCGGCCCTCCTCGTAGTCGACCCCTCTGCTCGGCCACCCTTCGCGGTCGGCCCTCCTCGTAGTCGGTCCCTCCTCTCGGCCACCCTTCGCGGTCGGCCCTTCTCATGGTCGGTCACTCCTCTCCGTCGACCTTCACCCTGCCGGTCTCTCACCACCCTCAGTTTCTTGATTATTCCCTTCGTTGGACTAAAGCTGCACTTGGGAATGGGGGACTACTGACATGGGTAAGCCCATAAAGATTATAGCCCACCATTTAGGGCCCAATACACAACTCAAATACTAAGGCCCAGCACTACCGAAGCCCCACGTAGCAATAAGAACCAATGACATCAAGACATATGTCAAGAGAAGGGCAAGCCACATAAGCAGACAAAAATCTGCAAAGTTATTGCCACTGCACATCGCCATTAATGAAACCCCTTACAGCATTTATTGTAACAAGCCCTCTCCGTCGGGACAGAACTCCTTCACCATGAACAAGGTAAGCTAGAGCATAGACTTTCGGCCAAGGTGACAGATCAGAAGGGACAACGAAATGATTACCAGAGGATATAAGCAGACGTCGAAGACAGGAAGAAGGTTAAGCTTTTCTATCTCCAATTCGTCCCGACATTCTACTTCTCTCTCTAACTTGCTTGTCGGAGGGTTCGCTGGGGGACTTCTCGTTCCCCGTTGAACTCTTGTGCAGGTTTCTCTGTGGGCTTGGTCATCCGGACTTCGGTTTGGGAAGCGTGGATTAGTCCGACCCATTCCGTCTGAAACCCGCTGTATCATCATGACTTATGATAGAACGCCTCCGTATTCAATCAAAACACAAGGTTTCCTTTAATGCACCTAATTGAACGCCTCCCTATTCAATCAAAACCTAACAACTCATGAACAAAATAGTCCAGAAAACGCACAAGCTGAAAAGACCAAAGAAATGAAAACCGGAAGCTCCCAGAAGGTTTTGTAATGTAAAAAGTAGCCTTGCTCAGCTCCCATTGAAGTTCTTCATCAGAAGTATCCAAAGTGCACCTGATTTATAGAACCTACTTTAATTTCTGAAAACACGACCAAACATAATTTCATATTTTGGGGGTAGGTAGGCAGTCCTATCCCGCTCGCAGCAGGCTTTTGTTTTCCTTGTGAAAACTTGAATTTTAATTGCAGCCTTTGTTGGTGGAGTTCTGTTTTTCTATACTCTCTTTTACAAATATTCTTTTTCCTTTGATCCTTTGCTCAGGATTGTGGCAAAGGGTGCTGTAATTGTTCAAGCAAATGGAGGAGCCCTATTTGGGTATTTTATCAATGTTCTGTGTACACAGGAAAAAAAAATGCTGAAAGGCATTTACAAGCAAAAATCAACCAAGTATGACTAATTTCTTTCCATGTAAAAAATTCAGTAGAAATAGTGCAAAACAGAGCCCATTAAACACTAGACTAAGATTCCTGTACCCATTGCATATACAAACATGCAAATAAAGAATTTAAAAAGAAGAAAAAAGAGAAAAAAAAAAAGAAAAAAGAACTAGCTGTAAAAATTGTGTTTGGTTAGACTTTCAAAACTTAATTCCAATGTTTGTTTTGCATGTGGTGTTTGGTTAGCATTTTCAAAAGTTGATTTCACACCCACTTTTCAAAACATGTCTACCTGGTCATCTCCGGACGTCCGGCCGGTTGACCGGAACATTGTTCGTTTTTTTTTGTTTTTTTTTTATATTTTAAATAAAAAATATTTTTTAAATTTTTTATGAGCTTTGAATAGAATTTTGGATTGTGTGTTTGGTTTTGAATTGTAAGTTTTTTTTAATTAAATAGCATACGTAACATAAATCATTTCAAACTCAATTCAAAATTCTTTTCAAAACTTATAACCAAACAAATTTTTCACACTCAAATCATAATTCTAAAACTCACAAATTCAAAATACAACTCTATTTTCAAATCATAATTCTAAAACTTTGCTAAAAAACTGTGTTTGGTTAGACTTTCAAAACTTAATTCCACTGTTTGTTTTGCGTATGGTGTTTGGTTTGCGTTTTCAAAAGTTGATTTCACATCCACTTTTGAATTGTAAGTTTTTTAATCAAATATCATATGTCACATCATTCATTTCAAACTCAATTCAAAATTCTTTTCAAAACTTATAACCAAATAAATTTTTCACACATATATCATAATTCCGAAACCCACAAATTCAAAATATAACTCTATTCTCAAATTATATAGTTCTAAAACTCTATCAAACGCTACCTTTCATTTCAAGGTACTTGCACAAAATTTATGTTTCGAACGCACATCATTTAACTCCTCTGACAAAGAGCATTAACTCTAACAATGCATAAGTATCAAAGAACATCAATTATTTTCTGAACTTGTAGTAACAGTTTTATTGACTTCATTGGTACATAAGTGTGTACGTAAGTGTGTTTCACAAAGGTAGATCGAACAGAGACTATCACTAACTAGAATGAATAAATAAATAAATGATTAGAGGCGGCATAATGCATATCAAACAAATTAAAGCTACCAAAACTCCATTAAATTTTGTAAATTAAAAATAAGTCAGTGACATGCATACAATAATCATTAAGGGCTTGCCAACAGCGAATAGAATGACTTTTAATGACCAAAACTAAGACATGGTTTCAAGAAGATCAATTACTTATAACAATCTTGAGAATGGTTTTGTTATTGGATCCATGAGAGGGCAAGGCTTGTCCAGATGAAATATTCTGAGTTCCCATGGATTGGAGATGACTTGTTGAGAGATCGAGCATGCCAAGATGAGTTCCAGAAGTAATCGATCGGTCTTGCCAGACATGAATGAGGCTAGTAGTGTTGTTGGGAAGCTCTATGATTGCGAAAATAATGATCTGATCTTCTGAAAATGTGGCAGACAAGTAATTAATTGGGGAACTCAACTTCCCCTCTTCTATATGACTCGCGTAGCTATCAATGGATGATGTGTAGAAAGTCCTGCTTCCGTCAAGCTTTTGGTATACAACTATGGCCTGGGTAGCCTTCATTATGGTTGATGTGGGGTTGATGCCCCATGCAACCCGTGGGGAAGATATGACGTGGCTGTGACGATACGCAATCTCAAGAGTTGATGATGATAGGTTGGAGGGGCGGAAGTGTGTGAAGATGGGGCATGGCCATGGGCTCAGCTTAAAAAAATAAATAATAATAATAAGATGCATATATTTTTGTTAACAACAGTAATTTAGACTACTAAAATAACATTACTAATATCAGCTCAACCAAAGAAATGAAAACCGGAAGCTCCCAGAAGGTTTTGTAATGTAAAAAGTAGCCTTGCTCAGCTCCCATTGAAGTTCTTCATCAGAAGTATCCAAAGTGCACCTGATTTATAGCTAACCCTCTCTGCTTCTACCAAACAACCTACTTTAACTTCTGAAAACACGACCAAACATAATTTCATATTTTGGGGGTAGGTAGGCAGTCCTATCCCGCTCGCAGCAGGCTCTTGTTTTCCTTGTGAAAACTTGAATTTTAATTGCAGCCTTTGTTGGTGGAGTTCTGTTTTTCTATACTCTCTTTTACAAATATTCTTTTTCCTTTGATCCTTTGCTCAGGATTGTGGCAAAGGGTGCTGTAATTGTTCAAGCAAATGGAGGAGCCTATTTGGGTAATTTATAAATATTCTGTGTACACAGGAAAAAAAATGCTGAAAGCCATTTACAAGCAAAAATCAACCAAGTATGACTAATTTCTTTCCATGTAAAAAATTCAGTAGAAATAGTGCAAAACAGAGCCCATTAAACACTAGACTAAGATTCCTGTACCCATTGCATATACAAACATGCAAATAAAGAATTTAAAAAGAAGAAAAAAGAGAAAAAAAAAAAGAAAAAAGAACTAGCTGTAAAAATTGTGTTTGGTTAGACTTTCAAAACTTAATTCCAATGTTTGTTTTGCATGTGGTGTTTGGTTAGCATTTTCAAAAGTTGATTTCACACCCACTTTTCAAAACATGTCTACCTGGTCATCTCCGGACGTCCGGCCGGTTGACCGGAACATTGTTCGTTTTTTTTTGTTTTTTTTTTATATTTTAAATAAAAAATATTTTTTAAATATTTTTTAAATTTTTTATGAGCACCTTGAGAGAGGTAGCCTGAAACCCCCTCGAAATGCCTCCTTTACAAAACTAAATTCACCCGCGCAAGTCTTGATGCCCTTTCCTGCGTGTGGCAATAAATCAGCCCTATTCCGAGGTAATTTGGTTACTTCTTCCTAGTCCCTCCAACTCCTGCAGCTGTCAGTAAAGATCTATCCGGTTTTGGTGGTGCAATGGTCTGCTCCACCTGACTGATAAGCCATCGCGGCCAAATATCGTTTCCTGGGGCGAGCCCGCACACTTGAGCTCGGTCCCTCTCCTTCCCTACGCTTCGTCCGGATTGTTCGCCAAGTCAACTGCATTCATCGTCATCTAGGGGTTTCACCCTCGCGGTTTGTTGCTTCCTCTGAGCTATTCTTGTATGTCTGCGAACAGTTCGAGACGTGGCGCAAGAAAATTCAAAAAGTGTTGCCAGGAGGTGTTAAATTTAGCAACGAAGGAGTTTACACTTTGAATGTTATTTGATTTTTTGCAAAAAAGTAGTAAAACGAATAATACCAAAAGCCCAAAGCTTCCTGTATTCAAAGGGTCACAATTTAATTTTCCCAGTTTGAAAATTTCCAACAAATCTGCCAAAATGTCTTTTTCAAACACCCTTAATGAACTATCGTTTCACTTCTTGCAAACGTCTCTAACCTTCCCACTCCAGGATCTGGCCACGTGTACGACTACGATTCATGCCCCTTCCCCTTACCCTGTCTTTGCCACTTCAAATCACCATGTGCCCCGCCGTCTCTCGAGCCCTGCGTACCACCACCCACCCTTCCGTCGGCCCTCCTCATGGTCGTCCCTCACTCGCCACCCTTCGCGGTTGCCCTCCTCGCGATAGCCTCCTCACAGTCAGTTCATCCTCGTGTCGGGGGGCCCCTTTCGGCTTCGGGGCCCCCCCACCCCCCTTCGCCGGTTTCGGGGGGGGGGGAGGGGCCCCCCCCTCCTCGTAGTCGACCCCTCTGCTGCCAAGCCCATCGCGGTTGGCCCCTCCTCGTAGTCGGCCCTCCTCTCGCCACCCTCGGGTCGGCCCTTCTCATGGATCGCGATCACTCCTCTCCGTCGACCTTCACCGTGCCGGTCTCTCACCACCTCATTTTTCTATTATCCCTTCGTTGGATTAAAGCTGCACTTGGGAATGGGGACTTACTACGATGAGTAAGTCCATAAAGATTATAGCCCACCATAGCCCAATACACAACTCAAATACTAAGGCCAGCAATGCCGAAGCCCCACGTACAATAAGAAACCAAATGAACATCAAACATATGTCAAGAGAAGGGCAAGCCACATCAGCAGACAAAGATCATGCAAAGTTATTCCCCTGCACAATCGCCATTAATGAACCCTTACAGCATTTATTGCGACAAGCCCTCTCCGTTAGGACCACATTCGCCTTCACCATGGAAACAAGGATAAAGATAGAGCATAGGACTTTCGGCCAGATGACAGATCAGTAGGACAACGAAATGATTATCAGAGATTAGAAAATTCGAAGACAGAAAAGAAGGTTAGCTTTCGTCTCTTAATTCATCTCCCTACATTCTACTTCTCTCTCTTAACTTGCTCGTCGAGGGTTTGTTGGGGAGACTTCCCGTGTCGCGTTGAAACTCTTTATGCAGATTCCTCTGTCGTACGCTTGGTTCATCTGACTCCAGTTTGGAAAGCATGTGATTCAGATCCGACCCGTTCCGTTGAACCGCTGTATTCATCATGACTTATGATAGAAACCCTCGATTCAATACCAAAACACAATGTTTCCTTTAAGCACCTAAGTTGAACGCCTCCTTATTCAATCAAACCTAGCAACTCATGAACCAAAAAGAAACGCACAAGCTGAAAAGACCCCGAGTTACTTAAAGCCTCAGCCAGACTGAGCCACCATTGCAACTTCATGATCGTAGCATAGTTGCCATACTTAGTCAAATTCCAGTTCAATGTTTTCTAGGTCAAGCTTGTTTCTTGCTGGGTCATGATTCACAACTTCACGTTTTTTAACTTCACTCAGCATTAAGGTTTTATTACACTTTAGACTTCACTCTGCATTGAGCTTTTCTTACATTTTACACTTCACAGTGATTTATACACAACCCCTGGGCAAGTCACCATCCTCATTCATTACAGAATTATAAACATAAAAACAACAGTATGCCAAACACAAGTCCCAATTTTATTCATTCACAAGCTTGTACAAAAGTTTATTACAGCAATTCAAAAAAAAAAAAAACAACAATAATAATAAAAACAAGACAAACAAAACACAAAACAACCAAAATTCTAAGTCCAAATTTTCTCCACACCACTCATTCCTTTTCACTTGATACAAGTTCTTCTTCTTCAACGCCTTCGTCTAAGGGGGTCTGGGCCACGTCGTCTTCATCAATCTTGACACTACTGAAGTCTAAGTGTGGGAACAGCTTTTCTGCTTTACGCTTGAACATTTTCCACCCACTGTCCCATAAGTCAGCCATCTCATGTTTGTAGAAGTCCAACCGCTGGAAGCTCTGGATCACCTCTTCTTCACTCCTGCTCCCAGCGGTCGCCCCCGACGGGCCAGCCCCCCCAGCCCCTTCTCTTGTCAGGCTGCTGGCGATCGCAGCATCGATAGCCATCTGAAAATCAGCAGACACCTTGAATTGCTTTACTACTGCGACGCACAAATCAGGGTATGCTGCCCTCTCAGAGGCTGACTTGGTTTTCTCTTCCTCCAACTCCTTCTTCAGCGCTGTTTTCTCCGCCGCTGCCTTGGCACACTCGTCTGCAAGATCCCGCTCCAACCCAGCGATCTTCAAGTCTGCTTCTTCCTTTTCTTTGACCCACTGGGGGCGCAGATCTTCATTGCTGGTCATGGCCTCTTCAAATCGCTCGTTGGCAATAGTGCAAGCATTTTGGGCATCTTCCAACTTCTTCTGCTTGCCAGCCAGCTGGAACTCGAACGACACCACCTTGCGGCGTTCGTCCTCCAACTCCAACTTGGCCCCGAGCAGCTCAGCATGGGCACGATCGGCAACGTTGCTCTGCACCATCGCCAACACCTCCATCTTCTTTGCCTTCTGAGCCTCCTCCAACTCCCTGGCACACGCACTCCGCGCAGCCCTTCTCCAGCCTACACTCTCCTTCTTGAAATTTTCAAGCTGGGCCTCCACCTGCCCCAACCTCTTCCTCTCGTTCCTCACTTTACCCTTCATCACCGCTGCCTTGTTCAACAACGCTCCTGCCAAGGCAACCACCTCCATCTGGGCAGAACATAACCCCTTCATCAGCTCAGCCTTAGTAAAATCGGCGACTGAGCGAACGACTGCGTCTTCCACCGCCCCAAGAGGCGGTCTGCAGCCATCCTCGCTTCTATCCCTTCTCCTTCCACTCGCCCAGACACCACAGGGACGTAATAGAAGGCGGTCCTCAACCCAGGCCTCTTCCTCTCTCCTTGGGGCGCCAGACCCTCCTTAGGCTGTGGCTCTGCCCTCTTCTCAGTGCCGACCGCCCCACTTTGCCCTTGTTCCTCAGGGCCAGTCGCCCCACTTTTCGCCCCCTTTGCCGCTCCCCCCAACCCCATTTCAGGGGTCTCCCCCGCCATCACCTCCTTCCTCCTCTTCAAGGCGGGCTCCCCCTCAGTCTGACGGACTCTCTTCTTCTTCTTCAAACCCTCCATCTCTTTTTTGTTCCTCTCCTTCAGAGGATCCACTTGGGGCGGTCGTGGCTCGAAGCTACCCAAGTCCTTCTCTCCCAATGGCCTGGGGCACGGTCAGATGCGCTCCCTCGCGATCGGTTTCGGTGCAGGCCCAAGTTGTGTCTCTTTGTACTTGTCCACTCGGGCAAATAACCTTCTCTCCTCCTCCGCCTTCCTCTGCGCTTCCAGCTCTTCCCTTGCTGGGTCCTCCCCAAACAGTTGCGGTCCTAATTTCAGAGCGAACAATGTTGAAGGCAAGACCAGCTCATCCCACCTCACCCCCTTCTCTTCTCTCCATTCCCTCACCCTTTTCACTCGATCCTCAGCCGCCTTGTCCAACTTAGGCTCGACCAATTTGGTTGGCACCTTCAATATGGTTCGAACTCCCGCCCCAGCGTTCGCTGTCACGAAAAACCGTCTCGGTCTCCATCCCTTCACCGACGATGGCAGACCAGCCACCAGCCCTCGCCCAGCCATTGCTTGTAGAGTGACCCAAGTCTCCTGCTGACCGGAAGCCTTGTAGCAGGAGAAGAACTCCTCTACTGTCATTGCCGCCCCTCTGGTCGCTTGAAGCCAAGCACTCGCGCAGGTCATTTTTATCTTCCACGCATTCGACATCAGTTGCCCTGGCACCACTCTTAGCTTGATCAGAATATCCACCGCCACTTGGAGGAGAGGTAGCCTGAAACCCCCTCGAAATGCCTCCTTGTACAAACTAAATTCACCCGGCCGCAAGTCTGATGCCCTTTCCGTGGTGGTGGGCAATCTCAGCCCTATCTCCGAGGGTATTTGGTACTTCTTCCTTAGTCCCTCCAACTCCTCAGCTGTCAGTAAAGATCTATCCGGTTTGGTGTGCCAATGGTCTGGCTCCACCTGACTGATAAGCCTCGCGGCCAAAATCGTTGTCCTGGGGCGAGCCCGCACCACTTGACTCGGTCCCTCTCCTTCCCTACGCTTCGTCCGGTATTGTTCTGCCAAGTCAACTGCATCATCGTCATCTAGGGGTTCAACCCTCGCGGTTGTTGCTTCCTCTTGAGCTATCTCTCTTGTATGTCTGCGAACAGTTTCGGATACGGGCGCAAGAAAATTCAAAAAGTGTTGCAGGGGTGTATCATTAGCAACGAAGGAGTTTACACTTTGAATGTTTTGATTTTTTGCAAAAAAGTAGGTAAAACGAATAATACCAAAAGCCCAAAGCTTTCCTGTATTCCAAGGGTCACAATTAATTTTCGCCAGTTTGAAAATTTCCAACAATCTGCCAAAACTGTCTTTTCAAACACCCTATAATGACCTATCGTTTCACTTCTTGCCCAACGTCTAACCTTCCCCACTCCAGGATTCTGCCACGTGTACGACTACGATTCGATGCCCCTTTCCCCTACCCTGTCTTTTCCACTTCAAATCACCATGTGCCCCGCCGTCTCTCGAGCCCTGCGTACCACCACCCACCCTTCGCGGTCGGCCCTCCTCATGGTCGGTCCCTCCACTCGGCCACCCTTCGCGGTTGGCCCTCCTCGCGGTAGGCCCTCCTCACAGTCAGTCATCCTCGTGGTCGGCCCCTTCGCTCGGCCACCCTTCGCGGTCGGCCCTCCTCGTAGTCGACCCCTCTGCTTGGCCACCCATCGCGGTTGGCCCTCCTCGTAGTCGGTCCCTCCTCTCGGCCACCCTTCGTGGTCGGCCCTTCTCATGGTCGGTCACTCCTCTCCGTCGACCTTCACCGTGCCGGTCTCTCACCACCCTCATTTTCTTGATTATTCCCTTCGTTGGATTAAAGCTGCACTTGGGAATGGGGGACTACTGACATGAGTAAGCCCATAAAGATTATAGCCCACCATTTAGGGCCCAATACACAACTCAAATACTAAGGCCCAGCACTGCCGAAGCCCCACGTAGCAATAAGAACCAATGACATCAAGACATATGTCAAGAGAAGGGCAAGCCACATCAGCAGACAAAGATCTGCAAAGTTATTGCCCCTGCACATCGCCATTAATGAAGCCCCTTACAGCATTTATTGCGACAAGCCCTCTCCGTTAGGACACATCGCCTTCACCATGAACAAGGTAAGATAGAGCATAGACTTTCGGCCAAGATGACAGATCAGAAGGGACAACGAAATGATTATCAGAGGATATAAGAAAATGTCGAAGACAGAAAGAAGGTTAAGCTTTTCTGTCTCTAATTCATCCCTACATTCTACTTCTCTCTCTAACTTGCTCGTCGGAGGGTTTGTTGGGGGACTTCCCGTTCCGCGTTGAACTCTTATGCAGATTCCTCTGTGCGCTTGGTCATCTGGACTCCGATTTGGAAAGCATGGATCAATCCGACCCGTTCCGTTTGGAACCCGCTGTATCATCATGACTTATGATAGAACGCCTCCGTATTCAATCAAAACACAAGGTTTCCTTTAATGCACCTAATTGAACGCCTCCCTATTCAATCAAAACCTAGCAACTCATGAACAAAATATTCCAGGAAACGCACAAGCTGAAAAGACCAAAGAAATGAAAACCGGAAGCTCCCAGCAGGTTTTGTAATGTAAAAAGTAGCCTTGCTCAGCTCCCATTGAAGTTCTTCATCAGAAGTATCCAAAGTGCACCTGATTTATAGCTAACCCTCTCTGCTTCTACCAAACAACCTACTTTAACTTCTGAAAACACGACCAAACATAATTTCATATTTTGGGGGTAGGTAGGCAGTCCTATCCCGCTCGCAGCAGGCTCTTGTTTTCCTTGTGAAAACTTGAATTTTAATTGCAGCCTTTGTTGGTGGAGTTCTGTTTTTCTATACTCTCTTTTACAAATATTCTTTTTCCTTTGATCCTTTGCTCAGGATTGTGGCAAAGGGTGCTGTAATTGTTCAAGCAAATGGAGGAGCCTATTTGGGTAATTTATCAATGTTCTGTGTACACAGGAAAAAAAATGCTGAAAGCCATTTACAAGCAAAAATCAACCAAGTATGACTAATTTCTTTCCATGTAAAAAATTCAGTAGAAATAGAGCAAAACAGAGCCCATTAAACACTAGACTAAGATTCCCGTACCCATTGCATATACAAACATGCAAATAAAGAATTTAAAAAGAAGGAAAAAAAAAAAAAGAAAAAGAACTAGCTGTAAAAATTGTGTTTGGTTAGACTTTCAAAACTTAATTCCACTATTTGTTTTGCATGTAGTGTTTGGTTAGCATTTTCAAAAATTGATTCTACACCCACTTTTCAAAACACGTCTACCTGGTCATCTCCGGACTGGTTTTTTTTTGTTTTTTTTTTAATATTTTAAATAAAAAATATTTTTTAAATATTTTTTAAATTTTTTATGAGTTTTGAATAGAATTTTGGATTGTGTGTTTGGTTTTGAATTGTAAGTTTTTTAATTAAATATCATATGTAACATAAATCATTTCAAACTCAATTCAAAATTCTTTTCAAAACTTATAACCAAACAAATTTTCCACACTCAAATCATAATTCTAAAACTCACAAATTTAAAATACAATTCTATTTTCAAATCATAATTTTAAATCTCAGCCAAATGCTACCTTTCATTTCATGGTACTTGCACAAAATTTATCTTTCGAACGCACATCATTTAACTCCTCTGACAAAGAGCATTAACTCTAACAATGCATAAGTATCAAAGAACATCTATTATTTGCTGGGCTTGTAGTAACAGTTTTATTGACTTCATTGGTACATAAGTGTGTACGTAAGTGTGTTTCACAAAGGTAGATCGAACAGAGACTGTCACTAGCTAGAATGAATAAATATAAATCACTAGCTAGCATGAATAAATAAATAAATGATTAGAGGCGGCATAATGCATATCAAACAAATTAAAGCTACCAAAACTCCATTAAATTTTGTAAATTAAAAATAAGTCAGTGACATGCATACAATAATCATTAAGGGCTTGCCAACAGCGAATAGAATGACTTTTAATGACCAAAACTAAGACATGGTTTCAAGAAGATCAATTACTTATAACAATCTTGAGAATGGTTTTGTTATTGGATCCATGAGAGGGCAAGGCTTGTCCAGATGAAATATTCTGAGTTCCCATGGATTGGAGATGACTTGTTGAGAGATCGAGCATGCCAAGATGAGTTCCAGAAGTAATCGATCGGTCTTGCCAGACATGAATGAGGCTAGTAGTGTTGTTGGGAAGCTCTATGATTGCGAAAATAATGATCTGATCTTCTGAAAATGTGGCAGACAAGTAATTAATTGGGGAACTCAACTTCCCCTCTTCTATATGACTCGCGTAGCTATCAATGGATGATGTGTAGAAAGTCCTGCTTCCGTCAAGCTTTTGGTATACAACTATGGCCTGGGTAGCCTTCATTATGGTTGATGTGGGGTTGATGCCCCATGCAACCCGTGGGGAAGATATGACGTGGCTGTGACGATACGCAATCTCAAGAGTTGATGATGATAGGTTGGAGGGGCGGAAGTGTGTGAAGATGGGGCATGGCCATGGGCTCAGCTTAAAAAAATAAATAATAATAATAAGATGCATATATTTTTGTTAACAACAGTAATTTAGACTACTAAAATAACATTACTAATATCAGCTCAAATCAACTAAAAAGAAAACGGAGTAACATAGCACATCAAGAAATAAGTCTCCACAATTAATACCCTTCTAATACTCTTAGGTCATGTTTGATTCACTTCACTATTAGTGAAGTATTAATAATTCTATCAAATTAGTGTGGTGTTAACTATCCCACCCCTATCCCATTACTAATAATCCTACAAATTTGTTGATTAATTATCCATTGGATTAATAATCCTAAACCAAAGTGTCAAAACAAACATAGGATAATTGGGCCCACGGATTAATAATCCTAATCCCATGCTTTAATCCCTCCAATCAAACATGCCATTAAAATAGGTCTTAAATATTTTTTTTTTGTTAAAGCAACCCAAGTCGAGGCGTGGCCTCCCTTATTAAAAAATAATTCATAGACAAATATGTCAAAGTGGTGGAGCCCAGCTAAAGTTTTTTTGTTTTTATTTTTTGAAAACAACAACAAAAAAAGTAACAAAAACTTGCACCGCCTCACACCACCTGGCTCTGTTTGTTCGTAATTTATAAATTGTAAATGTCTAAGGCCGGTTTATTTTCAAAGTAGGATAACGGGGTTTGTTGCGAGTGTATTAAGTAAAATTATATTTTTTATGATAATTTTAATATAGAGATTGTTAAATTATTTTTATATAAAATAGATATAAAATAATAAAAAATATAAAAATATTAAACATTAATGTTCAAAAAAATACCCAATATGTAAAAAAAATTTAAAAATAAAACAAATAAAACTATGATTTTTACTTAACAAAAAATAAAAAAATATTAAACATTATTGTTCCAAAAAAAAAATTCCCAAAATGTAAAAAATAAACTAGATAAAAAAAATGTTCGGGGACTATTTTTTAATATCAAGTGCTGGCTAAATAAAAAAATAGTCCGGGGACTATTTTTTAATACTAAGTGCTGGAGACCCATCCGAATCTCCTTCCGAAGGGGATTTATAATCTGGAGGGGATCACGCATTCCCTTTCCATCTCCCAAAATAAACACAAAGATAAGTCTCATCTTATTATCAATCTCAATCCTCTCTCTATAACCCAAACGAACGGGCCTAAAAGTATTTTTAGTGGTTGAAGTCCGAAAGTCTTTTTGCCAAGAAATTCAAAACTCTTATTGAGAGTGTTCTTCCATTCCACCCTTTCCTCCCCGACTTTCTACAAAATTGATTCAAACTCAATGATTATGTTATATATAATTGTAGACACGCGCCCGCGAGGGACCCCGCGCTACAGTTCGGACTCGATTTTGTTTGCGGTCCTTAATCTGAACCAAAGAGTCCAAATCTGGCAAATCGTTTTGAGAAAACAGATTTTAGGAAAGAAATGCCAAACATGGACTGCTTTGCCAGATACAGAGTCGCCACCTAAATATTTTTATTGAGGAATTTAGGAAACCCTGACTCGGTGCCGAAGGCCACATGTCCGTCATCACCGGAGTTGTCTCGGCTCGGGAGCTAGGGTACGATTGGAGAAGGTCAGCTATGAGCACCCCCTCTCGCCCGATCCGAAGATCGGCCTCTACTAACCGTGATATCCGTTTTTGAAAATATTATGTGTTCTTACTCCAATTGTTAGCCTAGAATTACTATGTTATGCGCACAGCAAACAAGTATAGACTAGATTGCCTAATTTGGAAAGAAACATTGCATATCCGTTTGTTTTGAAAAGCGCTTTAGAATTTGCTACTCGCAAGTAGACTAAAACACGGATTTCAACGATTTTTTCTAACTCAAACAATCCAACCTTCACCCACGGGCATTCAAACAGTTTATATCATATAAGCATCTAACCGCATGGCAACACTCACACGCATGCGGTATGCTAAAGCATAAATACTTACGTCGTACTCCGTGCCAAAACAATAAACTAGTTAGCAAACATGCGTGTCCTAGTTCATGTCAAGTTGACTAATGCAATACATGCAAGATGCAATTAGAGTAGGCTCGGCTAACCTAAACATGGCATGTGAAATGCAACCAATTGATGCACGTATTCAATTTGGAATTTGAAATACAAATGCAGTTAGCATGATGTACCGAGCCCGGTGCATGCAGGACAAATGTATGAATGCACGCATGCATTGCATAAGGTATGCTAATTTTAAATATGCCCTAGTCTACCATCATAAGCAGGTAAATAAAAGGGAAGAAAGAAGTGGGGATTGGAAGACATACACACACTCACCCACACTTATTACAGATTTGCCCTCATTCGGAGGGTACAAATAAATATTACAGTCTGAATAACAAATAAATTAATTATTACAGAATTTCTACTTAATTAATAGAAAGAATGCAAAATGAAGGAGAGAGATGGCCACAGCCTCCGCCTCGAGATGCGTGAATGATGTATGCTCGAACCCGCCTTGCCCGGAAAGTCCGTACCATACCAAGGCTGTCTCTGTTTACACTGCCCTATCCCTCTGAAAAATTCCAAAGTGTTGG
This sequence comes from Camellia sinensis, assembly GCF_004153795.1. Lineage (NCBI taxonomy): Eukaryota > Viridiplantae > Streptophyta > Magnoliopsida > Ericales > Theaceae > Camellia > Camellia sinensis. The sequence goes on along the minus strand of NW_021027866.1, from coordinate 591,399 downwards.
GACAAGTTTATTGCATACTGCAGAGGACCACCGGCTGGGGGAAAACCCCACCGGCAGTGCATAATTTCCACCGGCTGCTTCTGGACTTATCAGCCCTTCACCAATGGCCGGTCGGCACTGAATTATGCCGGTCAGCAGAAACTTTCTGCAGGAGACAGTTTTGATAGCAACAGAGAACAGACAGCATATGGCATGGGATTTCAGGCACATGTGAGCATGGTCATGTTTCCCATCATGTGTTGAACTCAGGGAACATGGCCCTCGATATTCGAGCCATCAATGGTGCATGATAGCCCAAGAGATCGAGCTTGCCATTTGATGAAAAGAATGCATGCAACACACAAATGAGGACCAAGGCCTTATCATGTCGAAGTCAAAGGCCCCGGTGACCGAGAGTTAAGGCACGTTACATCACTTATGGTATGAACGCCCCTTGACCCTCACACTTGGTTTGACACCCCAAACCAAGTAATGCAATGCATGTTATGCTAACATGGCTCAAAATGCAACATGATATCAAGATGCAAGGCATGCCAAGTATCATGCAACTAGTATGGCAAGCATGCAATGTTAGGCATACAAGATGCAAATGCAATGTAAATATGGACACTTTAAGCCAAAGGGTGATCATGATACAACACCTAATGAAGCAAACATGCAACAAACATGAAACAAACATGCAATGGTGGCTTAAAATGGTAAAGGGGCAGACCTTAACCCACCTCAAAACAGTGGCCAAAAGTGTCCAAAAGGTGGACTAATACTCATGCCAACAAGCAAGCCAATGGTCCTAAGGTTAAGGCACAAAAAGGAGGCACTTCACTCCCACCAACATGACCACACATGGCATGACTTGGACAAGCCAAAACAGAATTTTAACATGCAAAAAGGGACTCCAAAATCTCCTAGTATGACAACTTAGGTGGCTCCCATGAAATGCATCCACCAAGACTCATTTCTAGGCATAAAAGGGTACACCCTAAGAGCATGGAAGAGGTCACAAATGCAAGCACACAAGCATGATTTATAGGCTGAAATATGACCCTAAATGATGGTAAATCATGAGGATGGCCTAAGCTATGCATGTTGGAGGTCAATGTGCTCAAGGCTTACAAGCCAAAACACAAAGAGATGACATCAAACAAGGCAAGCATGACTGAAATGAATGGCCAACAGACCTTAAACATGGTAAAATAATGCCAACACCTTCATAGAACCAAGCCAACACATGCAAGAAACATGGCCTAAACACAAGGTACAATTCTAGGCGAAATGGGGGAATGTAAAGCAAGTCTATTAAGCATGCAAATGGGTACAAATCCGGCCAAAAACAGAGATCACATTTGACCGAAAACACCCAAAAAACTTCTAAAATGAGGCCAAAAATGATCAAGCATACATGTTACCCTTTTAAGCCAAAAAGCAAGGAAACAAGACAATGAAGGGAGAGGGGTGTCCCTCCCCTATGCAAGACTTCAAACCACCTTGCTCACCATTGAAAATCGACTGGTTTTCAGTGGTGAGAAAACCAAAACACTTAAGCAAACAAAGCCTTACCAAAGAGGCAACAAAAGGGGCCAAATAAGGCCTAAGAGGGTGAGTTTGAACTCAAACCATGAAAGACTCTTAATGAAAGTTCTTAAGCATGAAAATACAAGCCTTTTTTATGTTATGCACAAAAACTAAATTAGCAAGTAAGATAGGTAAAAGACTAGTGCAAGTTTGGGGAAACTAAAGTAAAATGCTCACCCTTGAAGCACACTTCAAGAACAGCCAAGGCAGCCTCCTTCTTTTGATCAAAAATAGCCCAAAAACTCAAGAATCAACCCTCAAAGTCCTCAATCTCGGAGCAAGGTGTAATAGTGTGTGTATTGGTGCAAAAGTAAGGTAAAATCACACTTTTAGGCCAAGAAACACACACAAAGGAGGAGAGAGAGGGAAATATAGAGATAGGGTGTATCTATATGTGGAAGCTCTGGTTTTTTCCTTCAAAGTCTCTAACCTAGAGCAAAGAGAAGGCTTCTCCTCTTATAGAACTCCCTCTTGCAAAGCTTATACAACAAGCTTGCTTAGAGGGAGATCCCTCCATACACATGTATGGAGGGAAGCAGAGTTGGTGCCAAATATCTACATAAAGTAGATGAACAGTGGTCGGCTGCCCAAAAAAGTCATTTTGACAAAATTTAGTGCCGACCGGCAACAAAATGTGCCAACCGGCAGAAAAGATTGCCGATGGCAGCAAAAACCAGCCGGTGGCCTTTAGCCACTGCCGGTGGTGTGTGGGGATGCCTCACAAGGCATTCCCTGCCCCTCCAAGGCAAAACACAAGTGTTTGGTGCAAAACCAGACACAAAACGGTCAAGTTCGGAGATCCTAAGGCAGGGCGCATAGCCGAGACCTCCGGGAACTCCAAACGAACACAAACATGGATGATCACCGAGTGTTCAAGCGGTGACGTCCAAGTCTTGAGGACGGTCAAAAATGGGGTGTCTACAATAATATTGTGAAAATTTTATTATTCATATTTTTTAGGGTTTTGTGTTGAATTTTTTTTATTTTAAATAAATTAAATTATGTATTATCTATAAAATTCTCTCAAGCTCATGGGATTCAATGAAATTGTTGATTTTGTGTGTAATTAAATAATCTCTTAGCAATTGTGTAATTTTGGGGGTTGAATGATTGATTTCAAAGTACATTGTGTATTAAGGGAAATGCTTTTACTTGGTCCAACAATCAGGTCGGCCAAGACAATGTACAAGAGAGATTGGACAAAGCTTTTGCAACAGCAGAGTGGAGAGAACTGTTTCCCTACGCCCAAGTGTTTCATGAAAGCCGGATTGGATCCGATCATTGTCCGATTCTAATCAACTGTTGTGTCCCATTGAAGCCCATCCCTCGTCAATTCAAGTTTGAAACCATGTGGTCTACTAGTCCGAGTTGTGGCGATGTTATTTTGCAAGCTTGGAATCAGTGCCCTCTTGGATCACCAATGTTCCAACTTGTCCAACGCCTAAAATCGTGTCGTAGAAGTTTACTGACTTGGTGCAAAGAGGAATTTAGGAATAACAAGGTGAAAATAAATTTGCTAAAAAGCAAGCTGGATGCACTTCACTACCAACCACCCTCCGCAGACACTGTCCGTGCACAAAACTCAATCCAGACTGATTTGGAGGTTTCATTGGCAAGGGAGGAAATGTTTTTATACCAACGGTCTCGGGTCAATTGGCTCTTATGGGGATCAAAACTCTGCCTTTTTTCATGCTACTCTCATTCAAAGACGTCAACGCAACCAACTGCTGTGGCTCAAATCTGAAGAGGGGGTTTGGCTGGAAACTGATGAGGAAATCAATAACCAGTTACGTCGGTATTTTTCTAGTCTCTTCTCATCTGGTGGGGTGAGGGATTTGGAGGAAGCCTAAGCGGTGGTGGATCCTATTATCACCGGGGACAAGAATGATAGACTTACCAGGATTGTCTCAGAGGATTAGATCAAAACAGCGGTCTTTCAGCTTGGATCACTCAAAGCCCCTGGCCCTGATGGGTACCTGGGGTTCTTTTACCAACATTATTGGGAGGCCATTGGGCCTGAAGTGTGTCGGGCGATTCAAAGTTTTTTTGCTAGAGGTTATTTACTTAAGGAGATGAACCAAACCAACCTTGTCCTCATCCCCAAGATTAAAACCCCCGAAAAATTATCACAGTTCAGACCAATTAGTTTGTGCAATTTTCATCTAAAAATCATCACCACAATCTTGGCTGATCTATTGAAGGGCATTTTGGGTGGCATCATCTCACCAAACCAGTCGGCATTTGTCCCAGGGCGTCTAATCCGGGATAATATACTGGTGGCTCACGAAGCTTTCCACTTCCTTAAAACTCACAAGTCTGGCAAGTGCTCCAAAATGGCAATCAAACTGGACTTTAACAAGGCGTATGACCGGGTTGAGTGGGATTTTCTTGAGGCTGTTCTTCGGAAAATGGGCTTTAATGAGAAATGGATTACTTGGGTGATGGAATGTGTTTCAACAGTGTCGTCTCAGTTGTTGTCAATGGGGCTAAGCGAACTTGTTTTAAACCATCGCGAGGACTCCGTTAAGGAGACCCATTATCCCCCTATATGTTTCTTCTAGTGATTGAGGTCTTCTCCAAACTTCTACACCAAGGCCTCAGGGAGCATCATTTCTCGGGGCTCAAGGTTCGCCAGTCTTGTCCAACGCTATCCCATTTGTTGTTTGTGGACGATGCCTTATTGTTTGTGAAAGCGGACTTTGGCCAATGTAGTCACATTCTTCGAATCCTGGAGGTGTATTGCAAAGCTTCAGGACAGTCGATTAATTTTGACAAATCTGGGGTTCAATTTTTAGCATCTGTGACACCATTGATGAAACATCAAATTTGTAATTTATTGCAGATGAAACCAGTGGGGGTTGGGGCAAAATATTTGGGACTGCCATCGTGCTGGGGTCGCTCCAGAAAGGATGCTTACAATTTTTTGGTCGAACGGATGATGGATAAGCTTCAAGGTTGGAAAACAAAATTTTTATCACATGCTGGAAGGGAAATCTTACTTAAAGCAGTTGTGCAAGCGATTCCGACTTATGCAATGGCCTGCTTTCTTTTTCCAAACAACTTGTGTGAATCAATGAACTCCATGATGAGCAACTTTTGGTGGAAAGGTGATTCTAAGAGCAAAGGGATTCATTGGGTTGCTTGGGATAAATTGTCCTTGCCAAAGACCAAAGGGGGTTTGGGGTTACGTGATTTTCGGGCTTTTAACAAAGCCTTACTCGCACGACAAGGATGGCGACTTCTAAAGTACCCCAATTCTTTTGTAGCTCGGTTCTTGAAGGGCATTTACTTTCCTAATTCAGGTTTTTTAAATGCTTCGAAAGGTGCCCAAGCTTTTAGGGCTGGGGCTAGTCTCCTTGAGGGCTGCAAGATTTTGCAGCGAGGGATTCGATGGCAAATTTCAAATGGGGCCTTAGTAAATTTCTGGGAGGATAAATGGATTCAAACGGAAAAGGATTTCCGTTTCAAATCTTGCAAGCCCGCTGGGTGCCCCATTTTGAAAGTTATAGATGCTATTAATCCGATAACTAAATCATGGAATGAAGGGCTACTGACACATTTCGTCTCACGACCGGACGTCCGCAATATCTGTGCTATTCCCATTTCGATTGACAACACGGATGACACTCTTATTTGGCACCATGACTCTAAGGGCCTGTACAAGGTCAAATCTGGGTATCAAGAGGAGATCATGTATCAGCAAGCGCAACTTCTTGACAAACCATCCACTTCCATCCATGTCCCTGAACCGGTTTGGAAAATGATCTGGGGCCTTCCAGTACCTCCAAAACTTAAACATTTTTGGTGGCGTTGCTGTCACAATTCTTTGGCAACAAAACATAACATCTATAAACGTCGATACACACGGGATGGTGTTTTTCCAGTCTGTCTTGGTGCGCCTGAATCTATTGAACATTTACTTTTTGGGTTTGCGTGGACAAAAGCTGTTTGGTTTGGCAGTGATTTGGGTTTGATTCTCCACGATGGAATTTCTTCTCTCACCAAATGGATGTGTGACTTGTACATTGCCTTCTCCAACAACAAGGATCGGGTGCCTTTTTTTAGTAAGGTTTTGTGGGTGAGTTGGCATATGTGGAAGTCTAGGAATGATCTGGTTTTTAATGGACTGCCTGTGGATCCCATATCTACCATTTTTCAAGCTGCTTGGGGTAATATGGAGCTTATGTCAGTGGCTTGCCAAACTCATTCTGGGGCTCATGTCAATCCTGTACCAGTGGCAGTTTCCATTGGGGGCTGGACGGCTCCTCCACCTGGCTGTTTTAAAGCTAACTATGATGCGGCTATGTCTCCTGATTCAACCTCAGCTACTATAGCGGTTTTGTTTCGAAATTGGAAAGGTGAGCTAGTAGATGGAGTTGCACAGCGGCTAAAGGTTCACTCTGCTTTGCAAGGAGAGGCGTTCACGATCCGCAAGGCTTGTCTCATGGCCCAAACTCTTAATCTCTCTCACGTCGAAATTGAAGGGGATAACAAATCAGTCATCTCGCTTTGTGTTTCCGAGGACGCTCCTCCCTGGGCATGTGCCCCCCTTATTGCGGACATTAGAGCATTAGCTCGAGGTTCTAATTTATTCTTCCATTGGTCACCTCGGATGGCTAACAAGGCTGCTCACTGGACTGCGAGAGCATCTCTTTCTGGTTCTTTGCCTAGTAATTGGGTGCTACATCCACCCAGGCCTTTGGTGTAAGCTTTGACCTGAGCTTGTCTTCTTTTGTTTGTTTGTTCCCCTGTTTCCTTTAGTTTCTATGTTCAAAAAAAAAAAAAGTACATCAGTAACAATTTATATTCTTTAGTGATAAATAAATGCAGATTTTGTTAATATTATGTATTGATTTTGTATTTGATTTAATTTTGATTTGATTTGGTTTGGTAAATAATTTTGTATTTGTTTGTATGTAATTAAAATAAAGCTTTGCAACAGGATAAAGGATGATTATTTCTCAAACTCTGTGGTTTTATACATTGAAAGAGAAATTGCAATGAAATTTAGCTCCGAAGCAATCTAAGATGATTTGAGATTTGAAAGAGAGTCAAGTTCTACTTTGATAGTTGATCGAGTTGAAAAGTGAAATTAAACTTCCTTTGTTCTTATTTTATCAAGGTTGAATGCTTCTTTTTTTTTTTTTTGTAATATTATTATGGAGAATTTTTTTTAAAAGTCCCTTATTATGAATTTAGAGGATAAAGGACATTAAAAAATAAGAAGAAGAAGAAGGAGCATTTTTTGTATTAAATTTTTTGGACCAAAATGCCCGCCATCATCAACAGAGAAAAATGCTTCCATTTTTTTTCTCAACGACTGATCTTCATCATCTCCACGATCAAGATCATCATCTCCACGATTGAGTCCATCGTCTTCACGATAGACAACGAAATTTGGGTTTTAATCGACAGCGAAAATCTTTGTCATTCTTCACAAATTTGTCAGACATATTTTCACTATTCATCCTTGAGTCAGTTCATCTTCATCTCAGTTAATCTCTAATTGTAATTAGGGTTTCATAACCTTGGAAGAAATTTGCAGGTGATAATAGTCAGAGAAATTTGTAAAAATAAAATTTCTCTACCTTTACAATGAACATTTTGAAAAGTATCAAACCTATTTCAGTTGATTTTCTCAAACCAAAAGACGGATTAATTTTTCTATCATTTTAGAGAATTTTTTGAAAGCTTTATCTGTTGATAAGTTGATTTTGTTTGCCTTAAACATTGGTCAGATTTGTGTGTAATAGCTAGAGAAATTTGTAAATATAAAATTTCTCTGGCATATTGATTTTCTCTACAATTTCTCTAGCATTAACATATCCCCTTGAGATATGAAATTTCTCTAGAATTCTTCTTGTGCCTGTTGATTTTCTCTGGAATTTACTTACTACTTCCCTTTTGAGCTTCTTCTTCAAGTTAGTTGTCTGTGTGTACGCGAAATTTTCTTTGGCATTTAAAATTTCTCTAACCACATTAGACACTCAAATTTGTGTATGAAAGCCAAAGAAATTTGTAAAAATAAAATTTCTCTAGCATGTTGATTTTCTCTACAATTTCTCTAGCATTAAGATATTCCTTTGAGATATGAAATTTCTTCAGAATTCCCCTTGTGCCTATTGATTTTCTCTGAAATTTACTTACTGCTCCTCTTTTGAGATTTTTCTTCAAGCTAGTTGTGTGTGTGTAATTTTCTCTAGTATGTTGATTTTCTCTATCATGGGATTTCTCCGCCTTTATAGTGAACATTTTGAAAGACTGGGATAAATTTCTTTATGTGATGGCCAAAGAAATTTGATTTTCTTCCCTTGTCATGATGATTTTCTCTGGCCAAATCACACACTCCGCCCTGTAATTTTCTCTGGCCAAATCAACTCGAAATCAATTAACAACGAACACCTCTATTGCAAATCAACTTGAAATCGACTCCACGATCAGAAATCAACTCAAAATCAACTCAAATAAAACTTCAAAAACAAAAATCTCAACAAAATTACAAAAATGTGATCTCCAAATCACAAATTGAAATTGAAAACCTAATGCGAATTACAAATCGATTCGAAAACCTAATCCAAATCATAAATCGGAATCAAAAATCTAATGCGGATCAAAATTCTTACACATAAATCAAATTGAAATCAACAAATAAAGAACACACAACAACTCTAAATCAACTCTACTAGAACAACAAACAATGAAATCACAAAGAATCGAAAATCAAATCGCAATCTCAATCCCTACGAAATCTCTACCAAAATAGCAAAAAAGATCTTTAATTTTCAAATCAAAATCAACATATCTTATATGAAAGGGTAAATTAGATATTTTACAATATCAAAAATAGATGAGGAACCTTAACTAACATAAAATAATAATATATTTCTCTTGATTAAACTGGTATAATATGTCTATATTTTTTTAGAAATGTAAATGTATTGGCCCCCTTCAAGTTTAAATCCTGGTTTCGCCCCTAATGGGTTATAAGTCCAGTGAAGAAAGAAGTTGAGAACGGAGAGAACGGTGCATGATATGAAGACCTTCTTATTGTTGTTAGGGAGGATGAGGTCAGAATATGCAGCAGATGATGATGATGATGATGATGATGATGATGAGAGCAGAGCTAGAGATGGAACAAAGAACCACCACCACCAGCATATCATCAAAAAGACACAAAGCAGCTTCATTGTGTTGTGTTGTGGTGTAAAATAGAAAGAGACAGAATGAATGAATCAAAGGGTCTATATTTATATCGCATAAGGAGAATCCTACTCCAAACGAGTAGTAGACAAGTTTAGGAAATTGTCCTAATCCTACAAAAATTCTTTGAAGACCTTATTTGGTTTTGAGTTTTCAAAATTAGTTTTATGATTTTTTGTATTTTTGTATTTTTAATAATTTTTTAAAATATTTTAATCAATTTTTTTTTCTTAATTCTTAGATTCACTTAATCTTAACATACTTAAAAAATAAAAACATAAATATATACAAAAATCATTGAAAATTTTTATTAAATACTATAAAATACGAAAATATATTGAATTTGTATTTTTTTTTTTTTTTGGTGGTATTTGATGAATTTCTTCTTTTCAAATAGAAAAAAGAAAAGAAGAATAATTAATCTCATTTAAAATTTTCAAATGTATTTGATTCCAAATACAATGGATATTAGGGCTCTCGCAGCCTCACAAACTGTATCAGTGAGTATCAAATTGGAAATGGAAGGCCCATAGGCTAACGAGTTGTAGACACCCCATTTTTGACCGACCTTAAGACTCAGACGTCACCGATTGAGCACTCGGTGATGGTGCATATTGTGCTCGTTCAAAAGTTTCAGAGTCTCGGCTGCGAGCCTTGCCTCCGGACTTCCGGACTCTCTCATGCTTTGTCTCGGTTTGCGAACCAGGCACTGTTTTCTCTGTTTTCTCTTCCTGAAGGGAGGGAGAGGTCTCGTAGATCATCTCTCAGTGGCCGTAGGCTACGTTTCGTGGTCGTAGGCCATTTTGCCCGTTTGGAGTCCGGTTTCCGATTTTTCGGAACCGTTGGCCGTGTGCCTCGGTTCAGGACCGCTTAACCACCTCCGTTTGCTCCGGGTTTTGGCATACATCTTATTTGCTCCCTTTTGAGGGACACTGGGGTCTGAGAAACCAACTTCGTGGTCGAACACCACTTCCGGTGCCTAACAGCAGTTTTCGGGGCCTCGGGCTGCGCGTTTCGGCCCCCGAACCTTCGTTTTGCATCGGTTTGGGTTCATTTTTGGCAGGGACCTCTGTTTCATTGTTAAGAAGGTTGTAGAAGGGTGGGAGGCCAGCAATTGTTCTGACAACCAGTTTTATTCCTCCGTCGCCCTCTGTCGCCCCTTTTTTTTCTCACTTAAAAGCCAATGTTGACCACCCTAAGGCCACTTTTTCTTGCCCCAAACCACATATTTGTGTTGTACACACCTGGGGGGCCACCAATATCACATGGCCGGCCAGTAATTGGGTTTGACCCTTTTAAACCCCTCCAAAAAGTGGGTTTTTCTCTCTCCTGGTTTACTTTCTTCAGTTTTTGACCACATGGTTGTGTTGTGCACACATGGGAGGCCACCAATCTGGGGTGGCCGGCCACTAATACCTCTTGACCCTTTTGATCCTTGGCCGGCAGGCCATGGGAAGGGCCGGCCGGCCACCTGTAACTCCAATAACAGGCCGGCCATGATCCCCTCCACTGGTACATTACAAATATGTATTTTGTTTCCCCCCAGATTGTGTATCCGGAGGGCCAACTTTTGGGGGGGAATTTGAAATCCATTTCCCCCCATTTTTTCCCCCTTTTCTCCACTCCTTTTTGCCTATATATCAGGCCCTCCAGCTACATTTCAGAGGGTTACCAAAATTTTCCCTAAGCCTCTTGTATTGTATCTCCCTCTCATTCTCTTCCAAGCATCAAAACCTCTCAAGTCCTACACCATTTACCCTACACCCCTTAGCACAAGGCCCCCATCCTCCATTCCAGCAGCTTGAGGCTGATTTCCAGAGGTGAAGGACTCCCAAACTTGGCTCAAAGGTTGTTGGAGCATTGGTCTACAAGGGTGAGTCACTTTCTTCTCTTTTCTAGCCTTCTTTTGCATGCTTTCTAAGCCATACTTTCTTCCATTTTTGGGCTCCGACCCTAACTGAAAATAGTCATGTTTTGATGCATTTTTCATGTTTGTTTTAGGGTCCTTCCATGTTTAATGTCTCTAGCTACTACCTGCTTATTTACCTCTCTTGTATGCCTATTTCTTGCATAGTATTTTAGGCCTATTTGTAAACTGTTTTGAGCTTTTCTATAAACTGTGAATTGCCTTAGTTTGAGCCCCTATTCAACATTGTTGAAGGGCTGTTCACTGTTTGAAGCTTCCTTTTGTCACTTGCCTCTTTATCCCTCTTTTGGCCTCATTTTTGCATGTTTTCTTAGCCCCTTTTGCTTATATTTTTGGGCACTGGTCCAAGCTGTAAATGGCCTTATTTTGACTTCCTCTCCATGTTTGATCAAGGGTCATTTGCTGTTTGAGGCTCCCTTTTTGCACTTTGTGTTTAAACCTCTTTTTAGGCCTTATTTTGCATAGTATTTTAGGCTTGCATGTGCACTGTTTTGGGTTTGGTTATTAACTGTAAAATACCATGTTTTTTTCCCATCTTCAACTTTATTGAAGGGCCCTTCTTTGTTTGAGGCCAGAAACCATCACTTTCTTCTTTGTCTCCCTTTTGGCCCATTTCTTGTACAATGTTTTAGGCTTGTTTTTGTTTAGATCCGTGGTTTGTTGTGAACTGTAAGGTGCCTCATTTTGAGCCCCTATTCAACTTTGTTGAAGGGATCTTGGCATTTGGGGCCAGAAGCTGTTACTTGCTTCATTACCTCTTTTACGGGGCCATTTTTGCATGCTAGCTTAGTCCTATTTGTGTTCATTGTTTGGCCTTACTTAAAACTGTAAATATGCTTGTTTTGGGACTGCCTTGAATCTTTCTTCACACTTCATGTTCAAATAATGCATGCTTTATATAGCTGTAGGCCAATGCATATGCCTAGTTTTGTATTTCGGGTTCATTCCATGCATCGGGTGCCATGTTTCCATGTTTTGGGGCTGTTTTGCATCATATTTTGCTACTGAAATTTGCATGTTTGCATACCATGTTCCATGCCTTGCCATGCTTTGGTAGAGTGGCATTTGTGCCTTAGGTTCGGTCCTCGATCTGCGTGCATGTGTGCACGCATTTCGAGTGTCTCATTTTCATCTCATGGCCTCCTATGTGAGTGTGGCTGAGGTCCACTCATGTTGGTGTAAGTCCCTTGAGCATTGTGTATGCCATTTAATTTCATAGCATTGTGTATGCTAGGCCGTATGTTAGCGCATTGTGTATGCCATGTTATCCCGTGCATCGTGTATGCCATTTCATAGCATTGTGTATGTTAGCTTGTATCTTAGTTGCATTTCATGCATGTCATGCATATTGCATTGTGCTTGGGATAGGAGTTAGCCCAAGCACGGGAAACAAGGTACGTTTCGTACTTCGAGTGACGGAACGTGTCTCAATTCCCAGTCACCGACACTCCGGATTATCCATGATGGAGTTTAGGTTTTGTTGTGTTTATATGTGCATTCATTTCATATTGAGTCGTGCAATTCAACTCCTCGGCCATCATGCATCGATATGCATGATTGGTGGCACGAGGATCGAGGCATGCATACATTTATGAAAATACATTGCCATGCCCTCTTCCTGCTCTCTGTTGCAGCAAATCAAGAATTAGTAGCCTTTCAAAGGCCTTGCACAGCATTCCGGCATCAATCGAAAACAGAGGCTAATTGGGGCATCGCAGTGGATTTCCATGCCAAGCAACCCGAGCATGCATCATCCGTCGTTCGGAACAGAGTCGAGGCAGTCCCTAGCTTGCATGCTAGTTTACCTCTTTCCTAATTTAATTTGTTAATTAATTAGGGTTTTGTAATATTTGGACTGTAATTATTTGGGACTGTATATTATTTATTCGGACCCTCCGCGCGAGGGCACAACTGTAATAAGTGTGCGTGTGTGCGATGTATGTCTTCCAACCCCACGTCTTTCTCCCTTTTATTTACCCGCTTATGAATGGTTAGATTAGGGCACATTTCAATTAGCATACAGTATGACAGCATGTGGCATCCATTCATCTGTCTTGCACGCACCGGGCTCGGCGCATTATACTAACTGCATTGTATTCCAATTCCAAGTTGAACACGTGTTAGCCGTAGCATCTCATATGCCATTCTTAGGATAGCCGAGCCTATTTCTAGTTGCATTTTGCATGTGTTGCATTAGCCATCTTAACATGAACTAGGATCATGCATTGATTACTAACTAGTTTCTGTGTTGGCTCGGAGTACTCGGTAAGTGTTTATGCTTTAGCATCCTTGCATATGTGTGAGTGACTGCCATGATAACATGCTTACCATGAGGCTAACTACTTATGTGATATAACTGCCTGAATGCCTGTGGGTGAAGGTTGGATTGCTTGAATTAGAACAATTCATCGAAAGGGAAGAGAGAGAGAGAGAGACAGACAGACAGAAGCATACCTGAGAGTTGCCGGAGAGAGAGAGTGAGAGTCGATCAGTGGAAATCAGTGGCCACCATCGCTATCGCCACAGAGAGAGAGATGGAAGAACGAGACGTCGATCGATGGAAATCAGTGGACGCCGTCGCCATCGCCACAGAGAAAGAGAGATGGAAGAACGAGACGTCGATCGGTGGAAATCGGTGGAAATCAGTTGTTGCCGTCGCCATCGCCACAGAGAGAGAGATAGAAGAACGAGAGAGAGAGAGAGAGAGAGAGAGAGATGGAAGAGATAGAGAGAGCGCATAACGCAAGCTACCAATCATACTAGCATAGTTCTTTTGATTAATTACATCCTCATCATTTTCAATAGGAAATAAACGCACATGAGGATCAAAAGGAGTAAGAACATGCTTACAGTTATATATTTAGGTGGCGACTCTGTATCTGGCAAAGCAGTCCATGTTTGGCACTTCTTTCAAAATCTGTTTTCTCAAAATGATTTGCCGGATTTGGACTCTTTGGTTCAAATTTAGAACCATGACAATTTGAGAGTCCTGAACTGTAGTGAGCCCAATATCGAACGGAACGGGGTACTCGTTCCTCCCGGGGCGTTCGGGGGACGTCTACAATTTCTGGCGACTCTGCTGGGGATTTAGAGAACTTAACTCGAACTCATGATATCTGTTTTTTACTACACTTGTGTGTTTCTTTGTATTGCATTTGCATTGGTGCGCCTAGGACACCGTGTTTGCCATCTGCTATTCCTGAACGGTTTGCCGGAGGCTTGTGTTGTCAAGGCATGACCATAAGGCTGACCGGTTGTGGGCTCTGCCAGTATGGGAACACAAACCCCGGTTTTACTGGGGCACCCATTTGACCATTCGACCTAGTGCATATTCGAAATCCATAGTGACCATTCCAAGCTAGGACAGGTTGCTTACCCGTTTATAGGTTGTTCGAAACCGCTGCGTGCGTAGTGAAACCCTAGCTCCTGACAAAATAGGACAGGGAAAACCCTACCCCAACATAGGGGTGTTTTGGTTCTCGCTTATTTGTTATGTGCTGTAAGAGTGCGTCTCTACAGGGGAAAATGCATGTATCAGTCTACAAGTTTGGGCATCAGGCCTGCAGGCACCAGTTCAGTACTTTGGGATTCAGTTTACCTGAGGGTATCAGATTTGAGGCTGAATTTTGGGAGGCAGAATTCAGTAGAGGGCACAGTCATCCTACTATGCTCGCATCTGTTTTGGTGAAGTTAGGTTGAGATGCTGCATGTTTTCTCTTTTGCTAGGGATAGTCTGGGAACCATAGCTTCAGAAGGCTCCGACATCCCCCGAGGTTCATTGGACTTGTCCTGATAGACTTTGTCAAGTCAGAGATTCAGTTCAAGGGCAATCAGTGTTCCTTTGCCAGAGGCAGGGTAAAAGGGCCAGTCAGGCACAAATCACCAGTTCAGCAGTTACCAGATCAGTGGCCCCTATCCACTCCACCAGTGAACAATCAGGCTGAGGTCTTAGTTTCTACTGCAGGGATAGATACCAGTCAGTTAGATGGATCAGCAGAACACATCAAGGATGGAGGCAATGATGCGCCAGATGCAAGAAAGTATGAAACTCATGCAGTAAGACGCTGCCCGGCAAATGGAATTTGCCAAACAGCAGGCTGCGATCATGGCCCAGCAGGCTGAACTAATCACCAGGCTGCAACAGCAAAATGGAGCATCTGCTTCGCACCAAGCCCCTCCCCCACCAGGAGTTCCAGCACCTGGGGAGACGCCAAATGTCTAGGAAGGTACGGACATTCCGATAGGGCCGGCTCTGCCCCCAATCTTACCCCAGCTGTCTAAAGCACCAATCAACCCACCGTACTCTCCCTTTGAGTTCTAGGTAGACCATACAGCGTTGAAGTTGAGCAAGCTTGAAAAGTTGTTCAAAAAATCCCAGGGGGTAAAGTCCATCCCGAACATTGAGGACGGGTGCACTGACGCAGCTGTGACACTGCCAGACAGGTTCAAGATGCCTCACATCGACCGTTTTGATGGGTCAGGAGATCCCATGGTCCACCTGAGTTTGTTTTCAGATGTTCTGCACTCGATGGGCTTGACAAGATTACAGAAGCTTTCCCTTTTTGGCAGGACCCTGTCGGGTATTGCGGCCATCTGGTACGCCAAATTGGAGGATTCAGTAAAACGAAGCTGGGAGGAGATGGCCGAGGCCTTCGTCGCACAATATTCATACAATACCCAAATCGAGATTACAACCCGTGATCTTGAGGCGACGAGGTAGGAGCCTAAGGAGAGCTTCTCAGAATTCGTGGCCCGCTGGAGGGCCAAGGCCTCAATGATGACCATTAGGCCAACGGATAAGGATCAAATACGGATGGTTGTGCGCAACTTCCAGCCCAAGCTAATGCAGAAAATGATCGTGCTCCCCTTCTACACCTTTTCAGATTTGCATGAGATGGGAGTACAGATCGAGGATGCTATGAAGCAGGGCCTCATTGACCAGGAGAAGGAGCAGCCCAGGAGGGCGTTTACCCACAGTTCGAATGCGACCACCAGCGGTGACGCAGCTGCAAGATCTTCCGAAGTGGGCATGGTCGCCACCACCACACCAAGAGCAGCCACCCCCTTTGTTGGTGCATCCATTTCAAACCCCCGAACTTCAGACTATTTACCCCGAGGCAAGAGGGTTTTCACCCCACTCTATATGTCTTTGTCTAAAGCCCTGGGGGTCCTACTCAGGAAAAGACATCTGAAACCGTTAGAGCAACGGCCTCTACCCGATCCTCTCCCTCCAAAACATGACCCGACTAAGTACTGTGCTTTCCATCAACAAACCGGTCATGACACCGACAGTTGCGTCCGTCTCCGCCACGAGATACAAAATTTGATTGACAACGGGGTCATCCCCGTACCAGGTCCTACAAAGTCTATCGGCACTTGATCAGTGAACTTGTAGGGGATAATGTGATGTGATCGAGGGATGAACCACCTGCGGGCAGCGTTCAGTTTATTTCAGATATGGTGTATGGCACGCACTGTTTTGAGCATTTGTGAATGCTGGTTTTTGTACATTCTGACTTAGGTATTGGGTCAGTCTTGTTGTTTTGTTTTTGAGTCTGTCTTTTTGTTTTGAGTCAGTCTCTTTTGTTTTGGGTTTGTCTTGTTGTATCGAGTCAGTCCTGTTGTATAGGAGTCGGGTGATTCCGGAAGGAATTCCTCGGGTTTTGCAAAAATTTGATCATTTGAGAGAAAGAAAGACATGCTCAGCCCTTAATGATTGAGATTATGCTTGTTAGTGTGAGTGCTGGGAAGGATCCTAGCTTGATCCAGATTGGTTCTACACTGTCTTTAGCGCGAGCGACTGGTCGCTTTCTTAAAAGATTTCAAAAAATGTTTTGCGTGATCCTGCGAAGACCTGTGTGGAATCGCTCTTGAGATTGTGCAGCTTAGGATCGCTCTCAGCCTCGAGACTCGATCCCTCTGCTTTCAAAACCTTGAACTTGAATTCAGAACGTTCAACGGTCAACTACAATGTGAGGCCTGAGTGGCCAGAGTCGAAGCAGCCCATGAATTAGTGGTAGAGAAGTCAGATCAAGAAGATCAGACGTCGTCAAAAGAAGCTTGCAAAGCTAGATCAGAAGCACCACTCGAACTAGGGGCGAAAGATGCCAGATTGTGCTCGAAGAGCCGAAGACGGATCGTTCCACAAATCAACGAAGATCGACAAGAATGCCAAACCCCAGAAGGGAGGAAAGAAGAAGACATTGCTGAAGGACAACCAAGTTCCTATCCACAACACTAGGGGCAAATTCAGCCCCCGTTGGATGGACCCCTACATCGTCAGCGAATAGCAGCCACTCTCTTGGATTCAGACGGATTCGAGATCTCAGAACCATTTGACATGGACCAAGCTACACATTTACCCTTGAGAGGCTCGCTGGGCCGAAAACCCGGAAGGGCGACCCAGGAAAAAGTTAGAGCAAGAAAAAGAACAAAAAGAACAAAAAAAAAAAGAAAAATGCAAAGAACAAAAAAAAGAAAATCAAAAAAAGAAAAGAACACAAAAATTGAAAAAAAGAAAAACATAGCTCGCAAGGTTGAAAACCCGCAAAGGGCGGCCCTGGCAAAAGTTAGAGCGCAAAAGGAGAGGTTAAATACCCGAGTGTACCTTAACCCCGAACTACGTAAGGCTTGATTCCCATCTTTGGGATACGTAGGCAACTTCATTCTGGAGTCCAGCCGTAAAACAATTCGATTGTGTCCATGCTATGGTTCTAGTCATCTTTGTCTTCTCTGTATCTGAGGATTTGGTTGTGTTCGTCACTCTGAGGACTGCCTACAATGCACTGCGGTGCCATCCAAACAAGGGGCAACTTTCCGTTGCCATTCAATGCGCCGCGGTGACGTTCAAACAAGGGGCAACTTTCCCTTGCCATGCAGTTCCCCTCAAGCAAGGGGCAATTTTCCTTCGAATCTGAAGTTATGCATCTCAAGAGCTGGTTTCATGCTCGTTGAGCAGTGGCCATTTGCAAAAATAGTTTTTGAGAATTTTTAATGAAGTTGACTAATTTTCTCTCAAAAATTATTCCATTTTTCCAAAACTGGACCATTTCTTGGACCCCAAAAAGGGAAAATTTTCAGTGCTCACAGCCTAACTTGCATGATTTCAAATCAGAAAATCGAGCAAGCGCGTTAATCTAACTCTCATTTTGATCAAAATTGTTTTAGAAAGCCAAAACAAAAAAATGGTCAAATTGATGAACTAGGGGGCACAGTTGAGTCAGGCTTCCTGTCTTTTCCTCATTGTCAATGCATTTTCCAGAAAGGGCACTCTACTTGCCAGAAAGGGCATCGTATTCACCAGAAGAGGGCACAACTGAAGTTAGCAGAAAAGGGCTGAAAGCTCTCAACATCCTCCAAGCAGCGAGGTATCAAGCCAAGTGCAAAGCACGAACTGGAATGATCTGATCACGTCCAAACTACCCAGTGGAGCATCATCAACCAATGTCAATTACAGATCTGCTGCACATCCAGCCGCATCACAACCCCTCTGTGGGAGAAACTCACTGTTTTGAACAAAAAGAAGAATCTAGCTGAGTGCTAGGGGCAAGAGCCCATAACTTTTTGTTTATCCGTCAACCACCCTGGGGAGGGATAAAAATGAGAGAATAAAGAATAGAGAGGTGTGCGCTGAGAGAAAAAGTGAGAAAATGGCTTTTTCAGAAAAACAGAGCTTGAGGGCCGAGTGATGTGAGAATCACAAATGAGAAAGGGTGGGAAATAATACCTGGAGAAACTGGCTCCTCGCGTACGGAGAGATCTCTCGTCTTTGTAACATGTCTGTGTGTCATGTCTCTTGTTTTGTTTGTCTCGATTCTTGCTTTAGGTCGTTCCGAGCGTGTCTCGATGTGTTTAAGTTGTTTTACCTTGTTTTTCCTTTGTTGAGTGGTGTTTAGGTTGTTTACCTTTTGTTTTTCGTTGTTGAGTCTTTTTCGCTGTGTTCAGTCGTAGGCTCAATACCTGGTCGAGAACTCATTTTCTCAAATTCAAAAAATGATTTGTTGTGTGCTCAGAGTGCTGTGCCATTCTCCACATTTGTGCAAAAAAGGGAATTTGTTCTTTCGAAAACTGCAGGGTTCAACCCAGGTCATGTGAGAACAGTAAAATCAGGATCTATCTAAAGCTATATGGGTTCCAAACTGCAAAGCAAAAGAAAAGAGGAAAAATCGAAGCATCTGAGTGTGTTTCACCTTCAGCAAATTCCGTGATTGTACTCCGGATGTACCTCGTCAGGCCTTGTCACTACTCTGAGGCATGAGTGTATCTCGGCCCCAAGCTTAAGCATATTCCAAGTCAGAATGGCAATTAAAGCAGCAGCAGATGTTATCTCTCTCTGGTATGAACAGGGTGTGCCCGTTTTGAGCTGAGTGTGTTGCAAACCCCTCCGAAAGGTAAATCAGAGGTCGCGTTTGAATTTGGTCTCATTAAGGCTTGTATTCCCTTATTCGGCATTTTGTTTTAAATATGCGTTGTCACGCACGTTCCGTTTGCATCGTGATGCACGTTCCAATTGCATTGTTATGCACCCACTTCACTAGCATTGTTGTACCTATTCATTGCATTGATTATGCACATCTATCTCGCATTGTTATGCTCATTCATTGCATTGTTATGCACCAATTCACTTGCAATTATCATTCTTTCTCCTCGCGCGTGCGACGGCTTAGACCTCCTTTGGTTTAGAGCATTTGGAACACGTTCCAATGCCCGCATCTTTTATTCTGAAACACCGGGATACGTCCCTATGTTTCTCCTCCTTATTCGTAACACTGGGATACGTCCCTAATCCTTGGGATACGTCCCTAACCCTTGGGATACGTCCCTAATCTTTGGGACACGTCCCTAATCCTTGGGATACATCCCTAACCCTTGGGATACGTCCCTATGTTTCCCCCCTCTTCAGTTAAAAGCGTTCAGAATACGTTCCAATCCTCACACCATTTCGAAACACCGGGATACGTCCCTATGTTTCTCCCTTCATTCTGAAACACGGGGATACCCTATGTTTCTCCCTTCATTCTGAAACACCGGGATACGTCCCTATGTTTCTCCCTCTTCGGTTAAAAGTGTTCGGAATACGTTCCAATACTCACACCATTCTGAAGCACCGGGATACGTCCCTATGTTTCTCCCTCTTCGGTTAAAAGTGTTCGGAATACGTTCCAATGCTCACACCATTCTGAAACACCGGGATATGTCCCTATGTTTCTCCCCCTTCGGTTAAAAGCGTTCGGAATACGTTCCAATGCTTATACCATTCCGAAACACTGGGATAAGTCCCTATGTTTCTCTCTTTGTCCCCTTCCTCATACGATTTCAGCGTGTCTGGAATTTATCTTAGGATGCATAGAGCACGCTCCTGATTAATTTTCTTTATTCTTCCTCCACTCACGAGTCCAACGTTGTTGGAGTATGTCACCATTTTGCATCTATTGTACTCTCTGTTGCATCGCATCTATTATCTATTGCATCACATCTATCACATCCATTGCACCATATCTATTTTATCGTCCGGTCT
Organism: Camellia sinensis; assembly: GCF_004153795.1. NCBI lineage: Eukaryota > Viridiplantae > Streptophyta > Magnoliopsida > Ericales > Theaceae > Camellia > Camellia sinensis. Next base: position 571,183 of record NW_021027866.1, on the reverse strand, counting down.
AAGGAGACCTTAAATCCTGCATCATCATTCGCGTTGTTTTGCGCATCGCACTTGCATTTATTTGCACCGTCTTGTGCACTTTCCGGTGTAGGAGACCTTAAATCCTCTGAAGGTGCAATTCCTTTGGTGTTTGTCGTGCCTGAACGACTTCCCGTGGTCTGGTATAGCCACCTGCCTATGTTTGCGGTGAGTTCCTAGGAGACCAACTGAGATGGTGGAAACTAGAGTTCGAATGGCTCACGCCTAGAACACAAAGGTTCGGGATGTCCGAGACTAAAGTCTGATTTAAATACCCAGGGGTATATCCTCGGCTTGAAATCTGTATGGCAGCCCCATAGATTGAGATAGCATGTTTATGCGCCTCAATTCTGGATACTGAACCAACCTAGTCTGTCACCCTGTTGGAGAATAGGGAAAACTGCGACCATAGTCAGGGAGAAAAGTAGTACCTGCGGTTCAACCAAGGAGAAGCGAAAGATCCCCAGCAGCATGAGGTAAGTCATTGCCAATTGCCCCTGTAAGGTACCTTTACCTCTTAGCTATTACATTGCATTTTAGCCACTACATTACAGTGCATTGCATAAATCCTCAATTTTCAAACCGGCTTCGCGTAGCGTATAAGTCCAATTATCAAACCGGCTTCGCGTAGCATATAAGTCCAATTTTCAAACCGGCTTCGTGTAGAGTATAAGTCCAATTATCAAAATCTTCCTGCATATCATTTTGCATCTTGCCCCCTGCCTGCGGGCATGCCTACGGGCGCATCTCTGTTTATCTCACCTGTTTGTCTAAGTCTTCGGCCTTGTCAAAAATGGGTTGTCTCTAGGCTTTGACATTCACTCCCGTCACTTATGACTTTCGAGTTCTGTCAAAGAGGGGCAACTGTAGACACCCCATTTTTGACCGACCTTAAGACTCAGACATCACCGATTGAGCGCTTGGTGATGGTGCATATTGTGCTCGTTCAGAAGTTTCAGAGTCTCGGCTGCGAGTTTTGCCTCCGGACTTCCGGACTCTTTCATGCTTTTCCTCGGTTTGCGAACCAGGCTCTGTTTTCTCTGTTTTCTCTTCCCGAAGGGAGGGAGAGGTCTCGTAGATCATCTCTCAGTGGTCGTAGGCAACGTTTCGTGGTCGTAGACCATTATGCCCGTTTGGAGTCCGGTTTTTGATTTTTCGGAACCGTTGGCCGTGTGCCTCGGTTTGGGACCGCTTAACCACCTCCGTTTGCTCCGAGTTTTGGCATACATCTTATTTGCTCTCTTTTGAGGGACACTGGGGACTGAGAAACCAACTTCGTGGTCGAACACCACTTCCGATGCCTAACAGCCAGTTTTCGGGGCCTCGGGTTGCGCGTTTCGACCCCCGAACCTTCGTTTTGCATCGGTTTGGGTTCATTTTTGGTAGGAATCTCTGTTTCATTGTTAAGAAGGTCGTAGAAGGGTGGGAGGCCAGCAATTGTTCTGACAACCAGTTTTATTCCTCCGTCGCCCTCTGTCGCCCGTTTTTTTTTCTCACTTAAAAACCAATGTTGACCACCCTAAGGCCACTTTTTCTTGCCCCAAACCACATATTTGTGTTGTACACACCTGGGAGGCCACCAATATCACATGGCTGGCCAGTAATTGTGTTTGACCCTTTTGAACCCCTCCAAAAAGTGGGTTTTTCTCTCTTCTGGTTTACTTTCTCCAGTTTTTGACCACATGGTTGCGTTGTGCACACATGGGAGGCCACCAATCTGGGGTGGCCGGCCACTAATACCTCTTGAACCTTTTGACCCTTGGCCGGCCGGCCATGGGAAGGGCCGGCCGGCCACCTGCAACTCCAATAACAGGCCGGCCATGATCCCCTCCACTGGTACATTACAAATATGTATTTTGTTTCCCCCCAAATTGTGTATCCGGAGGGCCAACTTTTGGGGGGGAATTTGAAATCCATTTCCCCCCATTTTTTCCCCCTTTTCTCCACTCCTTTTTCCTATATATCAGGCCCTCCAGCTGCATTTCAGAGGGTTACCAAAATTTTCCCTAAGCCTCTTGTATTGTATCTCCCTCTCCTTCTCTTCCAAGCATCAAAACATCTCAAGTCCTACACCATTTGCCCTACACCCCATAGCACAAGGCCCCCATCCTCCATTCTAGCAGCTTGAGGCTGATTTCCAGAGGTGAAGGACTCCCAAACATGGCTCAAAGGTTGTTGGAGCATTGGTCTACAAGGGTAAGTCACTTTCTTCCCTTTCTAGCCTTCTTTTGCATGCTTTCTAAGCCATACTTGCTTCCATTTTTGGGCTCCAACCCTAACTGAAAATAGTCATGTTTTGATGCATTTTTCATGTTTGTTTTAGGGTCCTTCCATGTTTAAGGTCTCTAGCTACTACTTGCTTCTTTACCTCTCTTGTATGCCTATTTCTTGCATAGTATTTTAGGCCTATTTGTAGACTGTTTTGAGCTTTGCTATAAACTGTGAGTTGCCTTATATTGAGCCCCTATTCAACATTTTTGAAGGGATGTTCACTGGTTGAAGCTTCCTTTTGTCACTTGCCTCTTTATCCCTCTTTTGGCCTCATTTTTGCATGTTTTGTTAGCCCCTTGTGATTATATTTTTGGGCTCTAGTCCGAGCTGTAAATGGCCTTATTTTGACCCCCTCTCCATATTTGATCAAGGGTCATTTGCTGTTTGAGGCTCCCTTTTTCCACTTTGTGTTTAAACCTCTTTTTAGGCCTTATTTTGCATAGTATTTTAGGCTTGCATGTGCACTGTTTTGGGTTTGGTCATTAACTGTAAAATACCATATTTTTGGCCCCTCTTCAACTTTGTTGAAGGGCCCTTCTTTGTTTGAGGCCAGAAACCATCACTCTCTTCTTTGTCTCCCTTTTGGCCCATTTCTTGTACAATGTTTTAGGCCTGTTTGTGTTTAGATCCGTGGTTTGTTGTGAACTGTAAGGTGCCTCATTTTGAGCCCCTCTTCAACTTTGTTGAAGGGCTCTTGGCCATTTGGGGCCAGAAGCTGTTACTTGCTTCATTACCTCTCTTACGGGGCCATTTTTGCATGCTAGCTTAGTCCTATTTGTGTTCATTGTCTGGCCTTGCTTAAAACTGTAAATATGCTTGTTTTGGGACTGCCTTGAATCTTTCTTCACATTTCATGTTCAAATAATGCATGCTTTATATAGCTGTAGGCCAATGCATATGCCTAGTTTTGTATTTCGGGTTCATTCCATACATCGGGTACCATGTTTCCATGTTTTGGGGCTGTTTTGCATCATATTTTGCTACTCAAATTTGCATGTTTGCATACCATGTTCCATGTCGTGCCATGCTTTGGTAGAGTGGCATTTGTGCCTTAGGTTCGGTCCTCGGTCTGCGTGCATGTGTGCACGCATTTTGAGTGTCTCATTTTCATCTCATGGCCTCCTATGTGAGTGTGGCTGAGGTCCACTCATGTTGGTGTAAGTCCCTTGAGCATTGTGTATGCCATTTAATTTCATAGCATTGTGTATGCTAGGCCGTATGTTAGCGCATTGTGTATGCCATGCTATCTCGTGCATCGTGTATGCCATTTCATAGCATTGTGTATGTTAGATTGTATCTTAGTTGCATTTCATGCATGTCATGCATATTGCATTGTGCTTGGGATAGGAGTTAGCTCGAGCACGGGAAACAAAGTACGTTTCGTACTTCGAGTGACGGAACGTGTCTCAATTCCCAGTCACCGACACTTCGGATTATCCATGATGGAGTCTAGGTTTTGTTGTGTTTATATGTGCATTCATTTCATATTGAGTCGTGCAATTTGACTCCTCGGCCATCATGCATCGATATGCGTGATTGGTGGCACGAGGATCGAGGCATGCATACATTTATGAAAATACATTGCCATGCCCTTTTCCTGCTCTCTGTTGCAGCAAATCAAGAATTAGTAGCCTTTCAAAGGCCTTGCACAGCATTCCGGCATCAATCGCAAACAGAGGCTAATTGGGGCGTCGCAGTGGATTTCTGTTCCAAGCAACCCGAGCATGCATCATCCATCGTTCGGAACAGAGTCGAGGCAGTCCCTAGCTTGCATACTAGTTTACCGCTTTCCTAATTTAATTTGTTAATTAATTAGGGTTTTGTACATATTTAGACTGTAATTATTTGGGACTGTATATTATTTATTCGGACCCTCCGCGCGAGGGCACAACTGTAATAAGTATACGTGTGTGCGATGCATGTCTTCCAACCCCACGTCTTTCTCCCTTTTATTTACCCGCTTATGATGGTTAGATTAGGGCATGTTTCAATTAGCATACAGTATGATAGCATGTTTGCATTCATTCATCTGTCTTGCATGCACCGGGCTCGGCGCATCATACTAACTGCATTGAATTTTCAATTCCAAGTTGAATACATGTTAGCTGTAGCATTTCATATGCCATGTCTAGAATAGTCGAGCCTGCTATAGTTACACTTTTGCATGTGTTGCATTAGGCATTTCTGTATAATTAGGATCATACATGGATTTCTAATTAGTTTCTGTTTTGGCTTGGAGTACTCGGTAAGTTTTACGATTTAGCATCCTTGCATGCGTGTGAGTGAATGCCATGATAGCATGCTTACCATGAGGCTATATGCTTATGTGATATAACTGCCTGAATGCCTGTAGGTGAAGGTTGGGTTATTTGAATTAGAACAATTCATCAAATGTGTGTTTTAAGCCCACTAGATAGTGGCAAAATCATGTTTTCTAAGCCCACCCGAGGGTGGCAAATCCACGTCTTAGCCTAATTGCGGGTAGCACCATCAAACCATTTTCAAAATAAACAAACATGAAATGTTTTGTTCCAATTCAGACGATCCAGTCTATACTTGTATGCTGTGCGCATCACATAGTAAATCTAGGCTAATAATCGGAATAAGAACACATAATGTTTTCAAAAATAGATATCATGGTTAGTAGAGGCCGATCTTTGATCGGGCGAGCGGGGGTGCTCACGAAGTGACCTTCCCCAATCGTACCCAAGTTCCCGAGCCGAGGCAACTTTGGTGATGACGGACACGTGGCCTTAGGCAACGAGTCAAGGTTTCCTAAATTTTCCAAAATAAAATATTTAGGTGGCGACTCTGTATCTGGCAAAGCAGTCCATGTTTGGCACTTCTTTCAAAATCTGTTTTCTCAAAACGATTTGTCGGATTTGGACTCTTTGGTTCAGATTTAGAACCGTGACAATTTGAGAGTCCTGAACTGTTGTGAGCCCAATATCAAACGGAATGGGGGACTCGTTCCTCCCGGGGCGTTCGGGGGACGTCTACACAAGCCCATCTTCAAATTGGGCCTTAAAAGAGGCGCTTGCACTTGAAACATGCCAGAAAATCGTATAGGGTTAATTATGGGTGAGTCATATTAAATGGACCTAAACCTTTAGGTCTTACGTATCCTTTAAAAGGGCACTTATAAATTATATTAACCAGATTTATTTACTTATAGTTTAAACTAATAAATTTCTCACTATAAATTTATTCATTGATATCCACCATCTTACTCATATTCACTCATTTACTTACAAGAATCCGTCATCTTCTTCTACATACACAAAGAGCAAAGAAGACTGATAAATTTATCACTAAAAAATAAATTTGAATCTATATCTAGTTTGCAACAGATCTTGTTTAAGAAAGAAAGAAAGAAAGAAAGGGAGAGATCTGGAGAATTATCATTGTTTAGAGTCATTTAGTGCCGATTTCACCATCTAAAACTAAGGAGGGTGGTGATATGGTGGTTGTATAGATCGGCGATGGTGGAGATAATTGATGAATGGTTACGGCATCCAAATAACGACGGTGGTGGTGGTGGTGGTGGTGGTAATGGTGGTGGTGGTGGGTAAATGACGATGACGGTGGTAGGTAAACAGTGGTGGTGGCAGTGGTGGTAGTGATAGACAATGGTGGTGTGAGGTTTTTTTAAAAATGGGATAGAGAGAGAGAGAGAAGATAAAATAATTTATAGGACCGATTAGTGCATTCAAAAAGTCGATAGGACTAATGATATTCAAGTCTACTTAATGGGACTAGCTAGTAATTACCCCTCTTTAAATGCACGTAAAAACCCTAAAATACTTATTATATCTTCATTACTTATTTTGTGAAACCAAAAGACAAACCCTTCTCTCTCTCTCTCTCTCTCTCTCTCTCTCTCTCTCTTGTTTCTTCAAGAATCTCACCACCACCACCGGGGATTGCCACCATCGCCGATGAATTGCCATTGTCTATCGTTGTCAACAATACCACCGTTCACTTAGTACCACCACCATTCACAAACCACCTTCATCGTTGTCAATCTACACACTGTCGTCATTGATCTACCGCTACCATTCACCAACCACCTCCACCATCACCAACCTACACTTTACTATTGTTGATCTACACTCTACCATCTCCGATTTACACCTCATTGTTGCTGATCTACTACCACCATTCACCAAACTACCTCCATCGTTGTTGATATTATTGTTCAGATCTTGCCATTTACAATGCCAATATACTATCTTAGACGTCGATTTGGTATAATAACCATGTTTGTCATCGAGATGCAGCCATTACATGATCGCTAGAGCTTTAATTAGTGAGATTAGGTCTCTCTCTCTCTCTCTCTCTCTCTCTCTCTCTACATAGTAACGGGTCTTCATTAATCTGCTGGTAGAGATCTAGTTAAACCAGATCTGTAGTCTGTAAAATGTGAATATATCTATCAATGAATAAAGTTACAGTGATAAATTTATTAGTCTTTTTTTGTGCGTGTGCGGGTGTGTTTCTGTGAATGGATAACTAAATGATTGTGAATGTAAGAGTAAGAAAGAGTAACTAATTAAGTGGTCTCACAAATATTAATAAATATTATCAATTCACTGATAACATCAGTGATAAATTTATCACTGCTAGATTTTCATAGTTTCTCTTGTCACTACCAGATCTGTGGAGGTCGTATGAGTAGTGACATGATGGAAATGGACAATTTTGCTAAAAGAATGGTCGAAAAATTATTCAAAAATATTGCTGAAAAAATATATTGTCGAAAATTGGAGGTGATCGCCAGTGATCGAAGACGATTGCCAGAGGTGGTTATCAACAGCCGGAGATGAGGACTAGAGGTGGTTGCTAGAAGCAGAGGTAGAGGTCATTAACAAGGCGAGGGAGAAAGTCATGGAAGCATTGATAATAAAAATGATAAATGTGAGGATACTCTATTTTGGGAATATTCATAGGTGAACAAAAAAAAAAAAGAAGAGAAACATGACTTATAAATAAATAAGTCTAATCAATAGGACTGACTTGTAAGTACCCCATTTGCATATGACCTAAGGCCCAACATAGTTTGGCCAATCCTAGAATGTACTATACCTATATAATAAAATAGAAAGGTTTTCAAATATATTTTAGAGATACAATTGGGTAGAATGGCTAAGATTAATTTTGGATTTGATCCAACGGTGTAAATGGTTCATTGAACTCATAAAATTCCGTCCAAAAGTGTCAATTTCAACTACCCCCAAACCTTGCCCCAAATCTCGCCAATTACCCTTATTGTGATTCTGGTTTAAACCCGACCCGTTCATTGTTTTTGTAACGCCCCAAAATAAATATGACAAACCTATCTCTTTTGCAGAAATAGAATTGAAACAACATAATATAGAAAATGTGACACATGCGATATACATTCATAAATGTCCTATCCTAAATCTACAGCATGTGTTACATATAATCAAAATATGAAAGTTGAATAGATATTTAATTGCCCTAACATCTTACATCTTCTCAAGGCATTCCTTGGTTACAATAAAATGAGTCTAGCTCAATACAGTTAAACCCCTTAGCTATACAAATTAAATACAACAAAATGAGCCCCTTTGCTCCAAGTCTCTTCAAGCTACTGTCTTAGCGGAGGCATGTCACCAGCACCTGAAAATGGTTTTTTCCAATAGGGTGAGCCAAAGCCTAGTAGAAACAATCTAACACAATATACGAATCTTAACAAAGGGATAAGCATGAAGTGCATGTCTAATGCCCATTATAGAATCAATTATATCTTACAAGATCATAATATGCCAAATTCTTTTATTCCAATCCATTTTATCTCAATTTCATTCATGTCTATTCATTTCACCTCAATTCATGAGTCATGTTCATTATTATCCAGACAACTCAACTGAGACTACAACTCAGTGGTTCTCAAATGTACATAACCAATACACAACACTTCAATTTTTCATTTTACGAAAATTTCATCCGCAGGAATCGACACCCATGTATACAAGCGATTTTTTGGACTTACACCCAGGACACACAGGCCAACTTAATTCAATGGAGTTCATCTCTTTTCTCCTCCCATATATGGAGTACATACCCTTCCTCCTCCTAAATATCATACATAGACAATGTATTATAACATGATCATATTCAATGACAACCAATAAGTGATCAGTTTCAAATCGCCTATTCCTCATACAATTTCTACAACAATCATGGCTATCCTCCACTAATAGCCCAAACAGATATTTCTAAACCGATATACAATCTTTTCAACAGATAAACTATCCAAATTTCCATAGATGCGAGATAATACATATCTAAGCCCACTATTTATATAAACAACCTCTCAATTTCACACTTTCACTCCCAATTCCATTACTTATACAAAATAACCATTTGAGTCATTTAAGGGCCAAGCTCCCATTTTTTCCAAGTTCATCTTAAATACCAAAATCAATTACTTTAGCATAATATAAGTTCATATCTACTCCTATAACCATTTCCATTACATTCGTTCGAAAACTCCTCTTAAGATTTTAAATCAAAACCCTAGGTTTATCTAAAATCCTCTAAATCCCAATCTTGTCCATACAATATCAAATAACTAAGTTAAAAACCATATGAAAGTGTAGAAAATCCCTACCACAAGCTTAGAAGACCAAAGGGAAAGATGGAGGAACTTCAAAGAAGCCGAAACCAAGCTTTAATCGGATCAAAAGAGAGCTCTTAAGACATACTACCTTTTTAACAAAGACACACGGATAGAGAACCCACTAGATCTAAGTAAAAATAGAGAAAGAGAGAGAGAGAGAGGGAGAGAGTTGGTCTAGGGCTTTTGAGAGAAAATATGTCAAAAAGTGATGTAAAAAGATGTTTCTGCAAACTGATATACACAAAGCTTACTCGAATGCAAAAGTTGTCGCTCGAGCGACCAGATACAAATAAGTGAGCTCGCTCGAGCACAAGAAGCTTTGCTCGAGCGTAGAATACACACTCCCAAAAGTTTTATAGATAGAAGACCATCGCTCAAGCACAAGAGTTCTCGCTAGAACGAAGAACACAACCCTCCCAGTATCTTTGCAAGCCTGTAAAAGTACTGGGAGCTCACAAAGCTCGCTTGAGCGAGGAGGCCAAAATCTGGACAAAAACAATTGGAACCAACTAGTAACCAACCTGTTCCAAATACAACCAAGGCACTCCAATATTCAATTTCAATGAGGAATAAGGGAAAATAGACAAGAGCAACAATACAGAATCATGAAACTTGAGCTCAGGATACAACAATGGCTGGGTCAAAATTGGAATCACTATAGTTTTGGATCCGAGATTTCTTGTCTTGATGATTTTTCATGTCTTCTTCCATCTTATTCCTTGTTAGGTTTTGCTATTGGAGTGTCTTGGTTGTGTTTGACACAGGTTGGGTGTTAGTTTTTCAAAACTGTTGCTGCCTAGATTTTGGCTTGTTCGCTCAAGCGAACTTTGAGAACTTCCAGTACTTTTGTAGGTTTGCAAAACTACTAGGAGTATGGCATTCTACACTCGAGCGGTGTTTCTTATGCTCAAGCGGTCTTGGGTCGAGCGGTCTTTTGGAACTCTCAGTACTTTTGGACGCCTACGAAAGTACTGAGAGGGTGGTGTTCTTCGCTCGAGCAGTACTTTGTTCGCTCAAGCGATCTCTCTTGTTGTGTTTGGTTGCTCGAGCGACCATTCCTGCGCTCAAGCGATCTGCGGGTATATCAGTTCCGAAAAGTCACTTTTTGAGTCATTTTCTCATCTCTCTCTCTAAACATTTCAAAATCTTAAATCTAGACTGTCACGACCCGAACCTGCCCCTATGGGTTAAGGCCATAACTGGCCAATAATCACGAGATTACCTACGGCCTCAAACCAAATAAGACAAAACGCATCAGAGTAAAGGGCCCAAACGGAAGCAAATTTAAAATTTTGTCCATAGAGCCGTGCTTATATGCACATCATAACATTCCACATTTTACATATGTTAATAACTCACAATAGAAAGTACAACAGCATAAGGTTCTGTACAAACAGGATCATTCAAATCTAAGTCAGCCAAACAAAACTACACATAGACGCATACCGAAGTCCTCGCCAACATGACAAAATACACAGAAAGGCAAAAGGGCGAAGACGTGTCTCGTGCTTGAGACGCAAGGGCTGACTTTTCAAAACTTTGGTTGTTCCATACAGACTTCACTGAAGCTGGGTCTGGACCTCTGTTGGCTCACCTACAAACACATGAATGAGCGTGAGCGAAGCCTAGTGAATAATATCAATTAAAGAATATACATTGGAACAATATACATCAAACGGCCTTGGGACCAATTTATATTTCTAACTAGTACATACATACATAGACATATGTAAGTTAAGTAACTGCGGTTCCAAACACATCATACAGCCTCAGGCCCAATTCATTAGTATCATTCAGGTCAAACTGGCCTTTGGCCCATTCCTTTATGTCAAACTGGCCTTCGGCCCATTCAAATGACAAACTGGCCTTCGGTCCATTCAAATGACAAATTGGCCTTCGGCCCATCCTTTCTTTCTTGTCAAACTGTTATTCATATCAGACTGTTATTCGTGTCAAAGTGTTATTCGTATCAAACCGTTATTCGTATCAAACTGTTATTCGTGTCAAACCGTTATTCATGTCAAACTGGACTCTGGCCCATTCATTCATGTCAAACTGGCCTCTGGCCCATTCATTCATGTTAAACTGGCCTCTGGCCCATTCATTCATTATTGTCAAAACGGCCTCTGGCCCATTCATTTGGTATAGCAAACATTGTTTACCAATCGAATCAACGAATCTTATAAAACTTATATGGACGTAAGCGATTGGACAATAACATATTTCAGATATCTTTGTTAGATATTACTCACAGTGATCGGCTAATTGATTTTCCCTGGAGCTTGACCCTGCACATCACATAACACATATAGGTCACAACTGATTCAATCCGTTCTTAATTCACATATTCCTCTTTAGGCTTAATTCTTATTCTTCTAACTCATTTACAATGCTCAATGCATGCCTAAGAGTACTTGGAAGTGAAAGAGAACAGAAAATGAAACACAGAATGTCTTTTTAAAATTTCAGAAAACAGGGTCCCCGCTCGAGCGTGGACTTCCCCACTCGAGCGGACCCTTGAGGCCTGCAAAAGTACTGGATATGTCAAATTTACGCTCGATCGCGAACTCTGGCGCTCAAGCGGAAGGCCTCTCTACATGGCTCGCTGCTCGAGCGTGAACTTACCCACTCGAGCGGACACCATGTCTGCAGAAAATGCTGGGAACACGATTTTCACGCTCGAGCAGCGGTTTCCCCACTCAAGCGGGAATCAAAATTCTGGAAAACCCAGAACATGTTCTTGAGCTTCAATTCGACATTCAAAGGTTCCAAATGCATGATTTTGGCTCAAATTTCACATATACATATTCTAACATGGTATAAACACCAAATTACAACACAATGGAGCTCAATTTCATAATTTAATCACATGTATGTCTCAAATAAACTCAAACTCATCACCAACACACTAGATTCAAACATGCAAGACTCAAACTCCCATGATTTGCACTTGCGTGTGAAATATACACAATATCCTCAACTTAATTGGTGAAGAGATGATCAAATACATGGTCATTAATCAAAACTCAACATAGATTACATACTTTATGCTCAAACATAGAAATTTATGGCAATTTCTTACATGCATGAGCTCTAAGACTTCAAATTCAACAAAACCAACTCAATTTCCTTATAATCAAACTAATTCATGTTCTTGACCATTAACTTGAATTCACAATTTACAACATTAAACTCATGAATTCACTTACCTAAGAGTTCAATCTTCCAAACTATAGCAATTTCTTGAGTTTAATCTTCAAATTCCCCAAACCTTGAGCCAAGATTACACAATTCTCTCCCTCTCTCTCTCTCTATAGCCGGCCCTCTCTCTATTTTTGAGTTCAAATCAGCCAAATGAAGTTATAAAGAGAGAATAGAGGGCGTAGCGCCTTATATAAAAGCTCCTCTTGTTATATTATTTTAATATATAATAATAGAGCACTAATTCATTAATTAAATCAATCTAATCTGATCCGAATCAATTTTCAATTAAATTTCACAGTAGGCTCTAAAAATTACGCCAATCACAATGGCGCAGTCAATTTCGGGTTCTGTGGCCGATAAGGCCTTCAATTTAATTTCCAAAGCAGACAATCAAACAGATATTCCTACGGTGAACAAATAAAAATTCAAAACCATATATTGTCACATAATGGCACACAAAATCATGTTAAACACATAACCGTACTCATATTAAGGACCAATTAACATATTGCGGAACAGGGATATCACAGTCTTCCCTAACTCACAACAAAATATGTACTACATAAGATTCTGTACATACAGGATCATATATGTCTAAGTCAACCCATTACGACTATATACAACAGATGCAAAGTCTTCGCCAACATGACAGAATA
>NW_021027866.1:527845-558126 GCF_004153795.1 Camellia sinensis | reverse complement strand
TAGGCTGTTAGGCACCGGAAGTGACGTATGACCACGAAGGTGGTCTCCCGGGCCACAGTGTCCCTCTAAAGGGAGGAAATAAGACGTGTGCCAAAAACCGGAGCAATCGGAAGTAGTTAAGCGGTCCCGAACCGAGGCACATGGCAGACGGCTCCGAAAACCAAAAACCGGGCTCCAAATAGAAAAAATGGCCTACGACCGCGAAACGTAGCCTACGGCCACTGAGAGATGATCTACGAGACCTCTCCCTCCCTTCAGGAAGAGAAAACAAAGAAAACAGGACTTGGTTCGCAAACCGAGGCAAAGCACAAAAGAGCCCCGAAGTTTGGAGGCAAGGCTCGCAGCCGAGACTCCGCAACCTCAGAACGAGCACAATGTGCAACATCATCAAGCGCTCAATCGGTGACGTCTGAGTCTTAAGGTCGGTCAAAAATGGGGTGTCTAAATAAACACATAATCATATGCATAAGGAGGATCAATTAGCATAATACGAAACAGGGGTATCACATAGACACTCTATCTCTAATACTCATCTTCAACCCTCAAATACACTATCATCCGTTGATCTCTACGCCCTAGTCCCTTGGTTAAAAAGGTAGAGCTTGCCAAGAGTTTCCATTTAATCGGAGCAAAGTCTATTTTTCGACTCCATTGAAGTTTCTTTTCTCTCCCTTGTCTTCAAGCTTTGAGGTAGGGATTTCTCTACACTCTAGTATGGTTTTTAACTTCGTTATTTGTCTTTTTAAAGAAAAGTTGATATTGGGGATTTTTAGAACAAAGCTAGGGTTTCAGTTTGAAATAAAAAAGGGGGAGGGGTTTCAAAATAGGTTCTTGAATATGATCATGGGTTTGTAAATGTGGTTTTGTTGTGATGAAATGGTGGATTTTTATCGTTGGAGTTGATTTTTTAAGAAAGAGGATTTTTCTCTAAATTGTGAACATTTGATTTTGTAAAGGGAAAATAGAATTGATGTTGGTTTTATAAAATTGGAACGATGATGATGATGGTAATGGAGTTAGATATGAATTATTCTCCTATCTTGAAATGTTAGAAAGTATATCTTTATTGAAAATTATTTATCTGTTTAGAGATATCTGTTTTGTCCTATCGGTGGAGGATAGTTATGATTGTTATAGAAATTGTATGAGAATTAGGTGAATTGAAACTAATTTCTCATTAATTTTCATTGAGCATTGTAACATATTTAACACATTAAAAATGTTTATTGTTTGAGAAAAATGGGTGAATATCGTGGTGAATCTGGGTAGGAGTGTAGTTGATGTTGGCCTGTGTATCCTTGGTGAAAGTCCAGAAACCCGCGCCGATAAGTGCCGAGCCTTCCGGTTAATACTAGTAAAAATGGCAATTGGTAATGCATGTAGCTTACTTGTATACACATTCTAGAGATTTCCAGTGTTGTATCCACTACCCTGTCTTCTGTTGTAAAGAAAAGGATTTCATGAATTATGATATAAACTTGGCATTACATAGTTTTTGGAAAGAGATATAAAATGTTTTGGCATGAACATTGCATATGCATTAATCTTAAAACTCTATTGAGATTCATACTCTGTGTTGGAGTATCTCTACTGAGTTTTGGTTCACCCTATGAAGAAAACCATTTTCAGGTACTGATAATATGCCTCCGTCAAGGCTGTAGCTTGGGAGGACTTGGAGCCGAGGGTTTCTTGTTTTGTTTTTGTTGTAATTATTTCGTACAAGCCTTGGGCTTTATTTGCATTGAGTTCAAACTCATTTTGTTATAACCAAGCATCGACTTGGAAAGTTGTAGCCATTAAGGCATTCATTTATCTGTTTAACTCCTATTTCATATCTCTTGCTTATGACACATGTTATAGATTCAGGGTTAAGACTTATGAATGTATTAATGCATGTGTTACTCTTTTGTACACTTGAAGTATATATGAATTGAAGGACTTTACTCTCGGAATATAATGGTGCTTAATTAATTATTACTCTTGTTTTATTGTTATTATTTTCGAGGTGTTACATACTTCTAAATCTCGCCAAATCCAAATCTCTCTCATCTAATCCAAATCTCTATCGCCTTTGTTTTAGAATAACTTTTCAAAGCTCAACTTAAAATTTTTTAATTTTTACATTTCAAAATGTTGAAAAGAAATTTCCATACTGAATTTCTATATTTCATTTATTCAAAAAAAAAAAAAAACAAACAAAAAAACAAACAAATAAACAATCGCATAAATGTTAACTTTTTAAAATAAAAAAGAATTACAAACTGTAATAACAAATAACCAACCAGATAAATATTAAAATTTAAAATTCAAAATTGTTAACACTATCCCACGATTTATGATTTTTAAGAGGTCTATCCTATGATTTAAGTTTTTAAAAGGTGAGTATTACTATTTTCCTATATTGTCATTTATTTTGTCTATACCTATAAAATAGGAAAATTCAATATCCATCTATATCTATTTACTCTATTTATAACTAATTTTTCTTTATTTGAAAAAAATTTCTATCTATTAGATGCAATTATTATTTTTTTATTGTTTGTAATCAAGACTTATAAAACTCATATTCTTCTTACTAAGCTATCCAAACACGTGTAGTGTTAGTGTGGCAAATCCATCATCCTCCAACTTTTAACTATCATCAGTATTAATGTCATTGTGAGTCATGGAGTGCGCGAACCTAATGTAAAGTGAAACTTGAGTGCATGTTTGAATTTTGTAAATTTTTTATTAGTTTCATTTTATTTTTTATTATCATTATTATTTTGCTATCATTGGTTTTATTTTATGTCGAAGATTCTTAATCCTTTACATATGCTTATATATTTTTTGAATTGTTGTTGTTTTTAAGAGAGAAAGGTAAAAAATAGAAGAATGGTGGGTGGGATTAATGATACCTGAATGTGACGAGCTCCTTCTGTTTTGGTAGATTTTTTTGACAGTGTTTTTTTTTTTTTTCCCTAATTTTTTTCAATGATAATCTATGACACCCTATGGAATGGATAGACAATTCCATATTTTAACAAAGGCACATAGAATAAGAGAGTCATGTTTTTCCCCTAAACTTCTATATATTGTTGGAAAAATGATATACTTTTGTGTGAAGATGAGAGAAATCTCTTTCATGATGCTTGTGTTAGAGGATTTAAAAAGATAATTGTATTTCAAAAAAGATAGCAAGTGCCAAAAGTTGAGAGAATTTTAAAAGTTTTACTGCTAATGTTATATCAGGTTAATCTTGACAAATAATTATTAAAATATGTATATTGAATTTTGTTTTGGTTATTAATTTTGAATAATTGCTAAAGAAAAACTAACTATATTGAATTTTGTTTTGATTATTAATTCTGAATGATGGTTAAAGAAAATAGGCGAATCTATTTTACCTCCATGTAGTATGACTCGATGACACTTTACCTAGGGGCATAAATAGTTTGGTTCGGTCAATGTTGAGGGTAAGTTTAGCACCGAACTGATTTTTTCAGTTTTGATAACTGAAAAACCAATAGAGGCCGTATACTGCAGTTCGGTTTTATCAGTTTGATGCAGAAGAGGGATTTACTTGAATTTTTAAAGGGTTTTATAAAATATTGTAGAATTTTATATTAAAAATAAACGAAGAAATGTGTGAAAATTGCTCTATAAATATTTCTTTCCTTAGTTTTTATCACAAAAATGCATATTAGTCAACAATCATCTAATGCTTAAAGCATTAAAATATAAAAATATTTAAATATAATATTGATCGGTTCAGTTTGCATTAGTATAAAAATTTTCAAATCCAAAACATACTGTATATTATGAAAAACATATTGAAAATTGAAATTTTGGTCTAGTTCAATCCATTGGTTCGGTTTCATTGGTTTTTCTTACACCCTTAACTTTGTTGGAACAATCTTCTGTGTAAATAAAATAAAATAAATTAAAACTAAATCAAACAAAATAAAATAAAATAAAAACTTACAAAATTTATTTTGTTGAACCAAATGAAAAATAAAAGACTAAGTCGAGTATGTGACACTCTGTCCTTAAGACAGATTCGCCCCGCTATGGTACTTACGGTTATGTGGCGTCTATCTCCCAAGACACAATGATCTTCACAAATTTGTAGTAGCACTTCAAACAAATTTGTCCGGCGAACTAGAATCTTGTGTTCTATACTCTCTTTAATTTTATTCTAAAACTAATATGAAGAATAATGCACCAAAAGATAAAAGTCTGGACTGCAAAAGAATATTTTTCAGACTGAGTTTTGGTCCCAAGACTACTGGAAATGGTTTGAATTTATAGGCAATCCAAACTGACCCGAACAGGTGCTAAAAGGAAGTGAACAGGTGTGAAAAAAACTGGACAGATTTGTTTTTGAGTTTCAAACAGATGCAATAGCAGTTTAAACAAATACACGGCAGTTTGCAACACTGTTTGAAACAATTTGGACTGCTGGAATTCGGACTGGAGAGGTGTCAAATGGACAGGAAAATTAAATTCAAAAATTGAATTTATTTCGATTCAGAAGATTAAATTTTCCCGCAAGTATTTTTGAAAAAATTCAAATGAATTTTATCCAAAAAATTAATATTAGAACCGACCCGACCCACAACCCACACCCGGCACGGCTCGGCTCGGCTCGGCCGGACAGACGGACGGCGGCGCGCGCGCGTGTGTGGTGGTTTGGGCTAAGGTTCACTTTGTCTATAACTCCTCCCTTCTACAAACTTGGGGTGCGTCTTGGCGCCCAACCCAAGGTTGTACACCTAGAGCTTATATACTCACAAAAACTCTCTTCAAGTTTCAATGTGAAACAACCCATATAAGGAGACCCACATTTAATTCTTGAATTTGTTCAATTTCACGAACCCGAAAATGACGCCAAGTTCCCATTCACTCATAAATGGTTTTGACGAACCGTCTTCACCGTGTGACTTACCATGCGGCAAGGAACACATCACCTCTTCGGACCCACCCCAAAAGACATTTGGGGCCCACTCTATTTTGGGCTCAAAGTTGGCCCAAAATAAGCCTTATAAACCAAAATTTCCAATAATCCCCCACATGAATGGAATTTGACGGAGAGAAAATGCAGCAACATGATCTAATTACAGAGTGTACATAAATTGGAAATATTCTGCAATTGATAGGTAGCTTTTGGCTTTGAACCTTTCCTTGTGAGACACTATCGAATTTACTAGCTAACCAGTGAACATGATGTCTTGAACTGTTCAGCCGTTTGTGTAAACCAAGACAATAAAACTCACACAGTATATTCTCAGACACAGTTTAGTTCTCACTATTGTGTTCATTTTGGCCCTGAACAACCTGGTCTTTCATGAGTACTCTAGAGAATTGTAGCCCTTCACAAATCTCATAGAAACCGGCCCAGTTCACACTCACATAGGTGATTCTTATGAAGAGTATCCTGCCATACTCCACTAGATTTACCTAGATATAAGAATCATTAAAAGTATTACTTAACCTAAACTGCTGTAGACATCACTTATTTCATCCTAGAAATGGGTAGTAGTTGGACTCCCCAGTGATCCTTCTGAGTCATACACAACTCGATTGTCCCTTTGAATCTAGATCTTGGGATCTCCAGTCAACTAGGTTGGGTTGCCGTTGTGGTAACTTTTATTTAATAGGCTTTAGTTCCATTCCCCTCAATGAATTTTCAACTAACTCTCTGACTAACCCTTTGGTTAGTGGATCCGCTATGTTGTCTTTAGACTTCACATATTCAATGGAAATAATTCCATTAGAGAGTAGTTTTCTCACGGTGTTATGTCGACGACGAATGTGTCGTGACTTACCGTTATACATATGACTCTATACTCTACCTATTGTTGATTGACTATCGCAATGTATGCATATAGCAGGCATTGGTTTTGGTTACATTGGAATATCTTCAAGGAAACGGTGAAGCCATTCTACTTCTTCCCCAGATTTATCTAAAGCTATGAATTCTGATCCCATAGTAGACCTAGTAATGCAAGTTTGAGTCTCTAGTATCCGATATCCAATTTGCATTGCAGTATCCTTCAAGTACTGCTGGATATCTAGTATAATTCAGCCCAATGTTACGAGTAAATCGAAGATATCTAAGAACCTTTATAATTGCTTTCCAATGTTCTACTCCTGGGTTACTCGTATATCTACTTAATTTACTTACTGCATAAGCTATATCCGGGCGAGTGCAGTTCATCAAGTACATTAAGCTTCCAATAATTTGGGCATAGTCTAATTGAGAAATACTTTCCTGTACATTCTTAGAAAGAAACAAATTAACATTTACTGGTGTTCTAGCAAGATGGTTATCATCTTTGTTAAATTTGTCAAGTATTTTCTTAATATAATGAGATTGTGACAAAGCATATCCTTCTGATGTTTTGATAATTTTCATACCAAGAATTACATCAGCAATGCCCATGTCCTTCATGTCAAAATGTTTATTCAACATTTTCTTGGTAGTTTTAATCATGTCATTATTATTACCTGTGATGAGCATATCATCTACATAAAGACATACAATGACATAACTTTTGCTTGTGTTTTTAATATAAACACATTTGCCACACTCATTAATTTTAAATCTATCTGACATCATTGCCTTGTCAAATTTCTCATGCCATTGCTTTGGCGCTTGTTTTAAACCATATAATGATTTAACCAATTTACACACTTTCTTTTCTTTTCTTGGAACAGAAAAACTTCTGGTTGTTCCATGTAAATTTCTGCATCTAACTCACCATTTAAGAAAGCAGTTTTCACATCCATTTGATGAATTTCTAAATTGTATAGAGATGCAATGGCAATTAGCATTCTAATGGATGTTATTCTAGTAACTGGTGAGTATGTGTCAAAGTAATCAAGACCTTCTTTTTGTCTAAACCCTTTGACAACAAGTCTTGCCTTGTATTTGTCAATTGATCCATCCGCTTTCATTTTTGTTTTGAAAATCCACTTGTACCCAAGAGGTTTACAACCTGATGGTAAGTCCACTAATTCCCAAGTGTGATTTTGCAAGATGGATTCAACATCACTATTGACAGCTTCTTTCCATAAAGGAGCCTCAGGACTGGACATAGCCTCTTTAAAAGTTAAAGGCTCATTTTCTAACAAATATGTTAGAAAATCTGGACCAAAAGATTTTGGGTTCTGGCACGTTTACTACGCCTAGGTTTCTCTTCCTCATTTTGATCTAACTCTTGCTCTTTATCATATTCTTGATCATTACTAGTAATAGCATCAAAAGATCTTTTATTAGTACCAGTCTCTTGTCCAGTTTTATTTGGAAATACATGTTCAAAGAATGATGCATTCTGAGACACAATAATAGTATTTATATACATTTCAGTATGTTCTGATTTATAAATTAAAAATCGATGAAAATGCAATCAATGGTATTAGGACCTATCTTAGTCTTTTTAGGACTAGGAATAGCCACTTTAGCCAAACAACCCCACACTTTTAAGTATTTATAGGATGGTACTCTTCCATGCCACATTTCATAAGGCATTTGATTCACTTTTTTTCGGGATACTTTATTTAAAATATAATTTGCAGAAAGTATTGCTTCCCCCCACAAGTTCTAAGGTAATTCAGAACTTATTAACATGGCATTCATCATTTCTTTTAAAGTCTTATTTTTCCTTTCAGCAATTCTATTTTGCTGAGGTGAGTAAGGAGCGGTGGTTTGATGAATTATTCCATGTTCTTTACAAAACTCACCAAAAGGTGATTCATATTCACCACCTCTATCACTTCTTAGTTTTTTGATTTTCGTACCAATTTGATTTCAACTTCATTCTTATATTGAATGAAAGTTTTCAAAGCTTCATCCTTAGTTCGAATTAAATAAACATAACTATCTAGTATAGTCATTTATAAAAGTGATAAAACATTTTTTCCCACCTCTAGTTTGAATTGATTTAAAATCACAAATGTCACTATGAATTAATTCAAGTGGTTCCGTACTTCTTTCAATTAAATGAAAATGAGTTTTGGATAATTTTGCCTCAATGCAAATTTCACATCTATGATTTGAATCAATGTCAAATTTAGGTAAACATTCCATAGTAATTAATCTACGCAAAGATCCATAATTAACATGTCCTAGTCTACCATGCCATAAATTTGAAGACTCAAGCAAGTAAGAAGAAGACGCATTTTTATTAATAACTGAGGGTACAACGGTCATTACATTCATCTTGAAAAGGCCATCAGACATATACCATTTTCCTACATACATCCCATTTTTAGTAAGTATAAATTTATCACTCTCAAACACTAGCCTAAACCCATTCTAACTCAACAAAGATCCGGAAACAAGATTCTTGCAAATGTTCGGTACATGCAGCACATTGTTGAGAGTGAGTTCCTTTCCAGATGTCATCTTCAAAACAATCTTCCATTGTCCTTCAACTTTGGAAGTTGAGAAGTTGCCCATAAAAAGTTGTTCACCATTGTCCACTGTAGAATAAGATGTGAACATCTTTTTGTCGGCACAAATGTGGCGAGTAGCACCAGTATCCACCCACCATTCTTTAGGATTTCCGACAAGATTTGTCTCAGATACAACTGCAGAAAGATTGATGTCATCTACACCATTGGAAATATTGTCCACTTCGGTCATATGGGCTTGAGCAGGCTTCTTGCTTGTTCTTCTTTTGCTTTTGCCTTTGCTACAGTAATCTTTGGCCCGATATCCCTCTTTCTCACAGATGTAACATTTGCCATTAAACTTGTACTTTTTATTTTCCCCCGCCCTTTAGAGCCTTGTGGTGAACTTTCTCCAGAAAACTTTCGTTTCTTGGTTTTTAAAGCATGTTCCACCACATTTGTCTTAGAATTCATAGGATGCTTAGCAGCCCGCTTTTCAGAATTGCGGTTGTCCTCCTCAATCCTCAAACGCACAATTAATTCTTCCAAAGACATTTCTTTGCGCTTGTGTTTGAGGTAGTTCTTGAGTTCCTTCCATCCTTGTGGTAATTTCTCAATTAAGGCTGCAACTTGGAAGGATTCACTGAGAGACATGCCCTCTGTGTGAATGTCATGCAGAATGAGTTGGAGATCTTGAACTTGGTTGATCACAGTCTTAGAATCAACCATCACAAAATCCAGGAATTAGCCAACCACAAATTTCTTTGAGCCGGCATCTTCCGTTTTGTATTTTTTCTCCAAAGACTTCCAAAGTTCCTTTGTTGTCTTGATAGGACTGTAGACGTTGTATAATGTGTTGTCAAGTCCGTTCAAGATGTAGTTCCGGCAAAGAAAATCAGCATATTTCCAGGCATTGACTGCAACAACCACTTGCCGGTCAATTTCATCCTCTTTCAAAATAGGAGCATCCTCGCGAAGAAAACGAGCCAAGTTCAGAGTTGTAAGATAGAACATCATTTTTTGTTGTCATCTTTTAAAATCAGTTCCTGAGAACTTCTCTGGCTTCTCACCGTGATTTACCGGTACTGTCACAACAGGAGAGAGGGTTAGCGCAATTGCAGCCACCACACTATTACTTGTTTGGGCATTAGTTTCAGTAGCATGAATTTTAAATTATAAAACAAAATTAGAATTAGAATTTCTACTACACAGAAAATTAAACCAAATTCACAGAATTAAATTCTGTAAAAATAAAAGAAACAAGAAATGTAACTTTTATTTTCTAATTAATTTGGAAATAAAATAAAATTTTATTTAACCAAATTAATTTCACACAGAAAATTAAATTTCTTTAATACTTCAATAATTAAAACATTAAAATAGAATTTTAATTAATGAACACTCAAAAATAATTTCTGAAAGCCAAAATTAATTTCTGAAAAAATTTCACAAATAAATATTCTAAATTGTTAATAACACCAGTATATTATTACTAGTTGTAAAAGAAAATAGACAGTATATTACTACTATCTGTCAAATAGTATATAATCACTAATTGTTTTTCCAATCAGAATATTATTTTGTAAATCCACAGAAAATAATTTTTATAAACGAAGAATGAGAAAGGGAAACAAACAAAAAATTATGTAAACAGAATAATTCGAATATGTCTTACGATTGTTGGAACAATCTTCTGTGTAAATAAAATAAATTGAAACTAAATCAAACAAAATAAAATATAAACTTACAGAATTTATTTTGTTGAACCAAATGAAAAATAAAAGACTAAGTCGAGTATGTGACACTCTGTCCTTAAGACAGATTCGTCCCGCTACGGTACTTACGGTTATGTGGCGTCTATCTCCCAAGATACAATGATCTTCACAAATTTGTAGTAGCACTTCAAACAAATTTGTCTAGCGAACTAGAACCGTGTATTCTATACTCTCTTTAATTTTATTCTAAAACTAATATGAAGAATAATGCACCAAAAGAAAAAAGTCTAGACCGCAAAAGAATATTTTTCAGACTGATTTTCGGTCCCAAGACTGCTGGAAATGGTCTGAATTTATAGGCAATCCAAACTGACCCGAATAGGTGCTAAAAGGAAGTGAACAGGTATGAAAAAAACTGGACATATTCGTGGCAGTTTGAACAGATACACGGCAGTTTGCAACCTGTAACTGCCTGTAACTGCTAGGCAGTTGGCAACACTGTTTGAAACAATTTGAACTGTTGGAATTCAGACTGGAGGTATCAAATGGACAGGAAAATTAAATTCAAAAATTGAATTTATTTCGGTTCAGAAGATTAAATTTTCCTGCAAGAATTTTCGAAAAAATTCAAATGAATTTTGTCCAAAAAATTAATAATAGAACTGATCCACAACCCATACCCACCCTCGGCACGGCTCGGCTGGGCCAGACAACGGCGGCGGCGCGCGGGCGTGTGTGGTGGTTTGGGCTAAGGTTTACTTTGTCCATAACTCCTCCCTTCTACAAACTTGGGGTGCCCCTTGGGGCCCAACCCAAGGTTATATACCTAGAGCTTATATACTCACAAAAGCTCTCTTCAAGTTTCAATGTGGGACAACCCATATAAGGAAACCCACATTTAATTCTTGAATTTGTTCAATTCCACGAACCCGAAAATGACGTCAAGTTCCTATTCACTCATAAATGGTTTTGACGAACCGTCTTCACCATGTGACTTACCATGCAGCAAGGAACACATCACCTCTTTAGACCCACCCCAAAAGACGTTTGGGGCCCACTCCATTTTGGGCTCAAAGTTGGCCTAAAATAAGCCTTATAAACTAAATTTTCCAACAAACTTAGCCCCCTATTATTATGGATTTTATTTTCTGCACAAGCACAAAATAATCTTTTCGTATAATCCTGTTGATTAAGTTTGCACTCTTCCAGACGTCGTTGTTTTACTACCTGAAAACACAAACGTGAGCTAGCTGGCAGGTGTATGCCGGAAACCTCTCCGATGCCTAAGTCAACAAATAGATAATAGACACAAAAGCTCTGTGTATTCCAGAGTAAGAATTGTGATACTTGTACATAGGTCCTGCTATGAGCTTTTATAGATTCTGTCTGGCACAATCCTAGTAGGATTCCAACTTTCCTTATAAGAGTTCTCCTAGGAATCACACTCCCAGTGCAAAGTGTTTGTCCTGATAACACTCTACTCACTACCAACCAAGTGAGATGGTTTGCATAATCCTAGTAGGACTCTACTCTACTCAGCAGAGTCCTCCTAGGAGTCTCATATCCAAGGATAATGTTTATCCTTAAAACACCCTCATCATTACAAGCCAAGTAAGATGGCCACACCCTCATGCTCAAATACACATTCCTGACCGAGCTATTTTATCTCAGTCTCCTGTCGTTTGGGCCGTGTGATCGGAAGTCGAGCCACCAAATGGCACCCTGCCGAGCTCTACATAGTTTGGCCGTCTCTATTGACAACATCTTGGTTTGACAAAGGATTACTTTCAGATAGCTAGGTCCAGGCCCTGGCAACCCATCTCTGGCCGACCTAATGTCTTCTTAGCCCAAGACCAAGCTACATCAGCTCTTATCTTGGCCCATTGCGTGGCCTAACTTCCAAAGAAGACTTTTCCTAGCTCGGCCCAATTTGTTCATAAATTACCCTCTCATTTTTTTATGTGGGGAATTGGAATTTTTTATTTCTTATGAATAGTTTAAAATTGTATTTGATTGCGAGTGTATTCAGGTACTAGTCATTCGCTAGTAAATAAATAAAGGAGCATTGTATTCACCCAAAAAAATAAAATAAAAGGGCATTGACTAGTGAAAAATCTAAAATCTTCGAGATATTGATTCGTGATTATGTTTCAATTTAAAACAATAAATATCAATCATAATCAAACAATCAAGATAAGTCGACACAACGATTTAACGTGGAAAAAACCACAATTGCAGCGCCTCCAATTGTGATAAAAAATCACGGGTCAAAGACACAAAATAATCTACTAAGAAGATAAAACAGAATTACACATGTGTACGCTCAATTACCTAGCGAATCCACGCTCAAATTGAACCAACTCCAATGTTCCTCTTCTACCAACGTCTTCACCTCGGAATTGTTTTGCCCAACATTGAATCCACAACGCTGATGTCAAATCCACGACGAGGAATGACTTTAGAATCCATCACAGTTTTAGACCCAAGTTTCCTGGAATCCACCAAAGAACACCTTTTTCTCTTACGAACGTACGTAACAGAAAAAAACAACCCTTTGATAAAGTCAATATGAAGCTCGTAGATTCATTGATCACTCTCAAATCATTAAGGAAATACTTATAAAACACCCTCCAATATACTACACTTTGATTTGTCTTTCTCTCTAAAAGTCTGGATGGGTTAAACCCTAAAAACAACGAAGGCACACTTTATAGAAAACAGAATCGTGAAGACCGCTCAAGCGCACACTTCACCGCTCAAGGCGGTGCAAAACATATAGGCCAATTGCTCGAGCGAACACTTCACTGCTCGAGCAATGAAAGATCTTTCCCAAAAGCTTAGTTTATAAGTAGAGATACTGGATCCTCTTATTCACCGCTCGAGCAGTCAAACAATCTTATTGCATTTTTTGCTTTGGGGGCACTGCCCCTAACCCCCGTGAGCTAGCTGGGCAGCTCGATCCCCGTATATAGTCAGTGAAATGGCAAACATGAAAGCCTCAAGATCACAAACTCATCTGCATAGATACAATTCGGGTTGGATTTGCATTTAAACACTCACAACCTCACTGAAATAAAAAGAACGGATAAAATTACAACTGAAAGGAGTTTTGTCAAACGAAATTGCAACACTACAACAAAAAGCAGATTTGGCGACTAAAACTGGATTTTTCGTCGCTGAAAGTAGTAGAATTGGCGACTAAAATGGAATTAGTCGCCAAAATTGGTCACCGAATATGGGGGTTTTAGCGACTAAAAAAATTTTAGTAGCCAAAAGTTAAGGTTTTTGGCGACTAAAAACATTTAGTAGCCAAAAGTATAGCTTTTGGCGACTAAAAAATAGTTTGGTCACCGATTCTACGTGTTTTGGCGACTAAAAACAGTTTGGTCGCTGAAAGTCAAGCTTTTAGCTACTAAAAAAAAATTAGTAGCTAAAAACAGTCAATTATCGACTAAAACTCACTTTAGTAGCCAAAAGGGGACGTTTTTTACGACTAAAAACAGGTTTAGTCACCAAAAGGGGACGTTTGTAGGCGGAACATATTTTTTTAGCGACTGAAAATTAATTAGTAGCCCAAAATTATAGAATTGGCGACTAAATAATTTTTTTAGTCGCCAAAAGTGATCTAATTTTTTTTACTAAATAATTTATTTTTTACATAAATTATATTGAATATATATAATTATATTTATATATATAGTTTTGTATTAATACCGGTCAAAGTAATATATAAATAATATATATTGCATTCATATTCATGCGATGTTGTAGTGGCATAGTGGGAAGATTGTGCTAGTAAATGTTTGGAATGTGGGGGTCTCAGGTTCGAAACCTGGGAACAACAGAGGGTAATTTTTTTTTTCAAATATGCTTTTGGCGACTAAACTCTGTGGTCGCCAAAAGATTGACTATTGGCGACGAAAAAAATAGTCGGCAAATGTATAAATAAAAAAAAATCACTATTGGCGACTAAAAGTTTAGTCGCTAAATGTATAATTTCCAAAAATGGAATTGACTATTGGCGACAAAGTCTTTAGTCGCTGAAGACCTGTATATTGCCGACTAACACTTTTTTAGTTGCCAAAGTTATTTGCGACAAAACCGGCGACTAAAATATTTAGTGGGGGAAAGTGAAAATTTGACTTTTGGCAACTAAAAAAGGACTTTTGGCGACAAAAAATTTAGTCGTCAAAGGTGTGTTTTCTTGTAGTGCAATTACAAAAACCTAACAACTAGTAAATCATATATCTTCAACTTATGACTCACTTAGTTCCATAGTTATTCCTGTAATCCAAAAAATCTTATGTCACATTAAAAACTTTCAAATAAAACATACCCACATATGAAAATGTAAAATGTATATGTGAAAATGATATTTCAAATTGAAAAATAGTAATTGTGATATTAGGTCCTATTGTCACATTTTAAGAATCAAGCATTTGTCAAAAAAAAAAAAAGAAAAAACCGATAATACACATTAAAATTATGTGGAATACCTGCATTTGGAAATCAAACGTAGTATCATCCAAAAATCTCCAAAAAAGATAGTGAAAGGAGAATGTCACATTCGACAAAAGTTTAAGAAAATAACAGTGGATGCATTAGAATGACATTCCGTTATCATATTTTGAGAATGACAATCTTACATTAAAGTATCCCAACTGTGGCATACCCACATTTGGAAACCAAATGTAGTATCACCATTTTTTTTAAAGAAATATAGTAAAAAAATCTCTGTATCTTTCAAAATTCAATGGAGCTTAATTGTCTATAAAAAAATTCATCGATATTTTTTATATGAACTTTTTTTAAATGAGATTTTCAAATAAATTTCCCATATATATATATATATATAATATTAGCAAAATGGGCATCTCAATACAACAACAGAAAACCAAGAAATAAAGTACTCATGCAGGAAGTTGGGTTAGGTTAGGTTGGGTTGGGGCAGGTTGGGTCTAAAATAGTAAAAAAAAAAAAAAAAAGACAAAATAGGTTTTTTAGCCCTAGGCTACAAAATGTCACATTCAAATCATGATCATTTTATTTTATCTCTCACAAAAATTAAAAAAATTCATTCCAAATGAGGCTTTTCAACCCCAGACTAAAATAGCCAAAAAGTCCAAAAACTAAAAAATCAATGCATATCCCAAACGAACTCAAGCATCCCGGTCCAAAGTGATTTGAATTCAAGATATTAAAAATTAAAGTAATTAAAGTACACTAATTAGAAGAAGACGTTGGGTTGTGATCCAATGGTCTAATAGTCACACTTTAAAATATGGTGAATGCAAGGTCAGGAGTTTAAGTTGATAGAGTAGTAACAAACCCTTTCATTGTAATTTAACACTACACTAACAAACTAACGCTATCTTTGAAAAAATAAAAAAATAAAGGGTAAACCAAGAAGGTGAGTCAGTTTGGCTATAACCTTTGTACTTTACTGATAGAGCGTGTTTTATTTTTTATTTTTATTGACAAAAAAAAAAAAAAAAAAAAGAGCTAAGAGAGATGGGAAGTTATTCATTGTTGTTGGGATAAATATAATTGATGCTACAATTTGATGGTAATTAGTTTATGAATAATATTATATACATTAATTAATGTACTAATTAGTGTACTAGCAGATGATGTGACATAATTTTAAAAATTTTAAGTATTTTTAATTTGTATAATGGGTGGACTCAGTAATAATGTCATAACACTAATTGATATATTAGTTAGTACACTAATTAATGCATTATAGATTTTGTTAACAAATCCTCTTAGAACATTAAATATGGTTAATTACTCCCACTATTATAGAAGGAAAATGGTAGAGGTCCCAAATTTTCTACTAAATAAATGACCAAATGTCTCACATGGGTGTGGGGCCTACAAAATTGCAGACCCCACACCCATGTGAGATATTTGGTCATTTGTTTGATAGAAAATTTGGTGTCCCTAGCATTACCCATTATAGAAAGTAAACGAAAATTTATTGTATTAATAATATTATTTTTTTTCTAATGTGACGACAATACCTTTTTGGCATGTTTGATTGGAAGGATTAGAGCATGGGATTGGGATTATTAATCCGCGGACCCAATTATCCTATGTTTGTTTTAACATTTTGTTTTAGGATTATCAATCCAATGGATAATTAATCCAACAAATTTGTAGGATTATTAGTAATGGGGTAGGGGTGAGATTGTGAATACCTCACTAATTTGATTGGATTATTAATACCTCACTATTAGTCTTGTGGAATCAAACATGGCCTTTATGTATTTCTTTTCATTTTATTTTTATTATTTTTTTGTTGATCCGTTCACCTCCCACCCGCCTGTGTATCTTCAAATTAATTAATCAAATAGATATTCAAATATTATTTGTAATCGTAAAATATTTTATTTTGTTATTTATATTTTTCATTAGTCACATTTTTGCCGAATTTTTCATAACATAATTATTAGGGCGGATTATACTAATGGTCCCTATAGTTTGAAGATTGTGTCACTTTAGTCCCTAACTTTTCAATTGTGACACATTTGACTCTAAATTTTGAATCTTGTTCCAAATAAGGACAATTAAAAATACCATTAATTAATTTTAAGGGCAAAATCGTCAATTTAATAAAATACAAACTAATTTGACAAAAATAAATGCCAAAAAAAATATTTTTGAATTTTTAAAAATTATTTATACTCACTAAAGGTAAAATTATATAAAATTGATAAATCTCTTAGACATTTATTTATTTTACTAAATTAATTTTTATTATATATTTTGATGATAATCATGTAATGGGTTGTTATTTTTATTTTCATTAAATTAGTTTTTATTTTTTCAAAAGTCAAATATGACGACAACTTTAATATTATTATTAAACCAATCCATTAAATTAAAAAATCTAAAACTAAAAATATTTCATATATTAAATATATTGATTACACATTAAAATCTTAACAATCATCCATTAAATGATTATCATCCAAACACATAATAAAAATTAATTTGGTAAAATAAATAAATAAATGTCTAAAAGATTTATCAATTTTACATAATTTTATCTTTGGTTGGTAAAAATAATTTTTAAAAATTTAAAAATAATTTTTTGACAGTTATTTTTGTCAAATTAGTTTATATTTTATCAAATTGACAATTTTACCTTTGAAATTAAGCAAATGTATCTTTAATTGTCCTTATTTAGAACAAGATTCAAAATTTAGGGTCAAATATGTCACAATTGAAAAGTCAGGGACCAAAGTGATACGACCCCAAAATATAGGGACTGCTGGTGTAATTCGCCCTAATTATTATGGTTCGTAACCTGTATTTTAATGGTAAAAATCACACTTTATTTTTTTATTTTTTTTTATACAACCATTGAATTAGGGATGAGTCATTTTAATGAAAAAAATATAAATCTATAGATGATAACAAAATATATTAAAATAACAAATGGTAATTGAATTTCTATTTTCCTAGTCAAATTAGAAAAATAATAATTTAATACAATACGTTTAATGTCTTTGTTTACTTTCTGAGAGGGAGTTTTTATGAACATTAAGGCCGAGCTAAGTCCAGGCGTAGTAATAGGCCGTTCTATGGGCTGTGGTGAAAAGGGCTTAGCAAGTGGACCTTAGTGTTAGCTCGGTCCAAGTATGGTTACAGTCACTACGGTCGGAGTGGTGATAATTAACTCGGTCATAGTATTCGGAGCCAAGGTATTTG
The DNA here is from genome assembly GCF_004153795.1 of Camellia sinensis. Classification (NCBI taxonomy): domain Eukaryota; kingdom Viridiplantae; phylum Streptophyta; class Magnoliopsida; order Ericales; family Theaceae; genus Camellia; species Camellia sinensis. The sequence continues at coordinate 540,319 of NW_021027866.1, read as the reverse complement.
GGCTTCTTACGGTGGACCTTGCTCCTGTTAGCTCGGTCAAAGCATGCTGTAGTTAGCTCGGTCTCAACAGACAAAACCGAGGTACAAGTGAACAAGAGCTGAGCTATGTGTTGCATGTGAAGGCACTGGATTAAGTATGACACGGGGCTAGTGTTAGCTCGGTCGTATTGTCATCAAACCGAGGTAAAACCATCTCACTTGGTTTAAGCAGTGAGGGGGGTGTTGAAGGATAAACATTATCTTTCAGGAGTGTGATTCCTAGGAGGACTCTACATGGAGGAATAAAAGTCTTACTAGGATTGTGCCAGGCAAAAACTATAAAAGCTCACAACATAGCCTATGTAGAGGTAACACACAACTTTAATTCTCTAATACACATAGCTTTTGTCTATTTGTCTATTTTGCTAATTTAGGCATCGGAGAGGTATCCGGTAGACACCCGCCAGCTAGCTCACGTTTGTGTTTTCAGGGAGTAAAGCGACGACGTTTGGAGGAGTGCAAACTTGATCAACAGGATCATACAAGAACATTATTCCGTGCTCGTACAATTGACGTCGTCTGTAGGAATTCCACAAAGAACAAAACCTCTTGATCAAGCCAACCTAGTTGGAAGCAATGGCGCACAATGAAGACTTGCCGTAATCAGCCATTGATGGGAAAACCCCGGAGGGGGGTGGAAGGCGCGAAGGTTTGCCTTCTATCCCTCCCATGGCGGATTTAGAACCCCAGCGACAGAACTCCCGGAGGGATGCAAGGGGGAGGCGGGGCGGCAGCCCCTATCGCTCTCAAAGTCCTGATAGACAGAGGCGGAGGCTAGATCCTCAAGTTCTGGAGGATCGTGTAAGGGACCAAGACGAGTTGATACGAAGGATGGCGGAGGACATGGAGTCAATAAAACGCCAGATAAAGGGAAAAAGAGTGGCGATAGGAGAGAGGCGCAAAGGAAACATGCCCCCTCGCCGTTCAGAAGATCGTGACAGGCATACCACACCATCGCAAGCAAAAAGTAGGAGCCTTAGAACAGGTGACACTTAATCGAGGACCTCCAGGAATCGTTACTCCAGGTCTGAGAGAACAAGAACTGAGAGGTCGTATATTGGGGGAAGCACCTATCGGCCCTCGCACACGCACCAGACGTCATTTAGGCACACGGAGCTGTCTAGATCATCTGACTTACAAACTGCGCTTGAAGAAAGGGCCCCGTGGAAGGAGGACACCAGGGCTCGCGATCCGCGCAGAGTTTCAGCCCTTCAGCGGTTGGCCCCTCGGACGGATGTGAGCGTCGATGTAGGAATGCCAATGTCACGCCTTACTTACGAACCTGCAGACAAAGTGTTAGCAAGGTTACAGAGCTCGCTGTTCGTTCTGGCAATTGAGAACGCATCACTACCCTCAGGCTTCTATGAGGGGAAGTCCGACCCCTACATGCACCTGAGCCACTTCTGCCAGGTTATGGCGGTATACCGGCGAAACGAGACTTTATGTGCATCCTATTTCCATCCAGCCTTGGCGACCTAGGTTTAACCTAGTTCGAAAGGCTACCAGAGGGCAGTATTGCCTCATGGGCGCAGCTGGCAGAAGCGTTCGTGACTAGATTCAGGATGAACACCAATAAACCAGTAGAGATCGACCAGCTACTCTCCATTGACATGGGCGAAAAAGAGACGTTGAGGTCCTACAACAGTCACTACTGGGAAACCTTTAGCCAGATTGGGGATTGCCCTACGAACCTCGCCATTGCGCAATACAAACGGGGCCTGCCAGTCGGTAACGAATTGAGGGACTCAATTACTATGACGCCACCCCTCACGATGGAGGCTTTAATGGAGAGAGTGCACCAACATATTCGTATGGAGGAAGATAGCGCCCGGGCTAAGACAAAATCCGGCACAACAGCAATGCCAGATAAAAAGACTACAGTAAAAGTCAACGCGGTAGAGCAACCTAACAGGAATGGACGAAGCAGGCGGGCCAACAGAGAGGACCCAGACAAAAGGAGGTTAAGAGTCCGCATTGCCATTACCATAGTGTTCAAAAAACCAATCTACCGAATTCTCAGTGAGATACGCAATGAACCTTTCATCCGATGGCCAGCAAAGTTGGGAGAAGCACAAAAAGACTATGACAAGAGGTCCCGGTGCACCTTCCATGATGAAAAGGGGCACCGCACTGAAAATTGTACACCGTTGAGGCAGCATTTGGAGGAGTTAGTGGTAGCTGGGCACCTGGACAAGTACATAGAAGGAGGAACACAGCCAGCCCCCCAGAACCACAATAACCCAAACGGGATGCTGGTCGACACTCCACCTCAAGGCGTGATTAACGTAATACATGAGATATGCGAACCTGAGCAGGTATGTGAGCTCAAGGGGATGATCAAAAAGGCTGAGCACTTGAGGGAGGTATTAAGTGCACAACCTGCCATCAAAAAGGGGAGAACAGATGCCACAAATGTCATATCTTTTTCAGATAAAGATTTAGCAAGAATATATTGCCCTCAAAATGATGCACTGGTTGTCACTCTATGTGTCAAGAATTTCGACATCAAACGGATTTTGATCGACCAAGGAAGCTCATGTGAGATAATGTATTACAAAATCTTCAAACAACTAAAACTGCAGGACAAAGACTTGGCACCTGCAACATCTCTCCTAATCGGATTCAACTCAATACCAGAGTGGCCAGTGGGCAAGATAATCCTCCAAGTCAAGGCAGGAACCATGATGAAACAGGTGGAATTCTGGGTATTAAAAGTCCCTTCCACTTACAACATAATCTTGGAGAGGACATGGTTGCACGCCATGCATTCGATAGCGTCAGCCTACCATCATGTATTGCGGTTCCCTAACAAAGCTGGAGTAATTGAAGAGGTCTTTGGAGACCAAATTATGTCCAAACAGTGCTTCGTCACAATAAATGGCAGCCGCGCTGCCAAAGGGTATGTACAGATGGTGGAAGAGCCTAAGAGCAATGACCTATTTGCGGATGTTGGCAAGGCAACTAAACAGAAGGCAGTGGAAGACTTGGTACAGGTAAGGATAGATGAAAAAGACCTGGAAAAGTTATTTTTGCTCGGCTCGTCTTTGTCCAGCACTAAGAGAATAGAGGTCATGGAATTCTTAACCTCTAACATCAAAGTGTTTTCCTGGACACCGTATGACATGCCTGGCATTGACCCAAACTTCATCTGTCACCAACTGAACGTCCACCAAACTGCCAGACCAGTTATACAGTGCACTCGCAGATCAGCACTCCACCATGCCGAGATAGTGGTAGAAGAAGTGGGAAACTTACTGGAGACAGGAGCTATCAGAGAAGTGCACTATCCCAGGTGGATCTCCAATACCGTAGTAGTGCCAAAGAAGAACGGAAAATGGCGTGTCTGCGTGGACTACAAAACAGTCAATAAGGCATGCCCAAAGGACAGTTTTCCCTTACCACGGATAGACCAACTGGTAGACCTGACGGTAAGACACAATCGACTTAGCTTCCTTGATGCGTACAGAGGTTACCACCAGATCGCTATGTATGAACCAGATCAGGAGGTCACATCCTTTACAACGCCTAGAGGATTGTATTGTTACAAGGTCATGCCCTTTGGCCTAAAAAACGCAGGGGCAACATTCCAACGGATGGTCACCAAGATGTTTGAACCATTGTTAGGCAGAACGAATGGAGGCTTACATAGATGACACGGTGGTCAAAATCAAGGATGCGAAGGACCATCTCAGGGACCTAGGCGAAATGTTCCAAATTCTGAAGAAGAACAAGTTGCGCCTAAATGCATCCAAGTGTTCATTCGGTGTAGGGTCAGGCAAATTCCTAGGCTTTCTGGTGACCAACCGAGGTATAGAAGCAGACCCTTCTCAGATCAAAGCAATCTAGGATCTTGAGAGGCCCAACACAGTCAAAGAGGTACAGCATCTCACCTGCTTAGCAGCCACGCTCAATTGGTTCATAAGTCGGTCGTCAGACATATGTCAACCATTCTTCCAAGCATTAAAGGCCAAGTTTGAGTAGGATGAAGAATGCGACCGTGCCCTAGAAAGCTTGAAAGAGTACATGTCTTCTCCGCCGTTGCTAGTAACCCCAATACCTAGAGAAGAGCTCTTTTTGTACTTAGCAGTTTCACAGCACGCAGTCAGCGCAGTGTTGGTTAAAGCAGAAGGAATCCAACACCTGCCCATCTTTTATGTTAGCAAAACCTTGCTGGGCGCAGAAACCAAGTACCTACCATTGGAGAAACCGGCCTTAGCCTTGATGATGGCCTCAAGAAAGCTGTCGCATTATTTCCACGCCCACACCATAATCGTCCTAACAGCTTTTCCATTAAAATCTTTGTTTGAGAGGGCGGACTTTTCTGGGCGAATCTTGAAGTGGGCTATGGAATTGAGACAATTTGATATCAAGTTTCAACCCAGAACCGTAATAAAAGCCCAAGCTTTGGCAGACTTTGTAGCAGAGTTCACACTAGGAAGTCATCACATCTACCCAGTTGACTTGACTGGTACAACCAAAATGGGAACGAAAAGTGCCGCAAGAAATGTGTAACCCCTAATACAAGACACCCAGCCACATTGCAAACCACATAGGCTTGAGGATCAGAAGGATAGAATGAACCATGCCATTCCCAGTGAGGACTCCTCAACAAGTAAAAACTTGGGGCAGTCAGATAGTGAAGAGCAAACCTCAACAGCAGGCATGGACTTAGAAGAAAACATCAGCAACACGCATAACCCCAAGACATTATCCAACCCCTCCACTTGTTGGAAGCTATTCGTTGGAGAGATGTGGAAGCTCTTTGTGGATGAAACATCCAACAGGCACGGTGCAGAACTTGGCATAGTCCTCATCTCACCAGATGGCCTAATAGTGGAACAAGCAGTCAACCTTGGCTTCCCAGCATCAAACAATGAAGCAGAGTATGAAGTGCTTTTAGCAGGCCTAAAATCAGCACTCTTCATGAAGGCCACCGAGCTAATGGTTTACAGTGACTCCCAGCTAGTAGTAAACCAGATTTCAGGCGATTACGAGGCAAAAGATGAGAGGATGGCTATGTACCAAGAGTTAGTCAGAAAGGAAATCATGAAATTCGACGTAGTACGGATAGAGCAGATCGGCCGAGAAGAAAACAGTAGAGCAGATGAACTAGTAGGCTTTGCATCGATGGTAGATACATCTATTCCATATCCATTACTGATCGACTTCCTACCAAGACCAAGCATTGAAGAATCCGAAGTAGCTGAGATATGTTGTCCCGAACTAGGCCCTTCATGGATAGATCCCATTATAGTATTCTTAAAAGACGGCATCTTACCTGAAGAGAAGAAAGAGGCCAACAAGATTAGAGCAAAGTCATAGCGATTTTGGCTCTCTCCATCACTGGCCTTGTACAAAAAATCCTTCACAGGACCTTACCTGAAATGTGTTCATCCCAGCAAGGTCGATGCATTCTTGTTTGAGATACACGAAGGCGTATGCGAAAGGCACCAAGGGGGAAGATCATTGGCCTACAGAGCAATTTCACAAGGATATTGGTGGCCATACATGCAAGCAGATTCAAAAAAGTATGTCAAGAGGTACGAAAAATGCCAAAAGTTCACACACCAAATACATCAACCAGCCAGAGAGATTCTACCGTTAACTAGCCAATGGCCCTTCGCAATGTAAGGCTTGGACACAGTAGGACCACTTCCAACGGCACCCGGTAACAGAAAGTTCTTTCTTGTAGCAACAGACTACTTCATAAAGTGGGTGGAAGCAGAAGCATTCGCCTCAATAAAGGAGAAAGATGTGAAGAAGTTCGTCTGGCAGAATACCATCACTCGGTTCGGCATACCCAAGGCTCTAATATCTGACAATGGCACTCAGTTCGATGGAAAAATTTTTAGAGGCTTTTGTGAAGAGTACAAGATAGAATTCTACAATTCTACACCAGCATACCCCCAAGAAAAAGGCCAGGCGGAAGCATCAAACAAAGTTGTCTTAGATGGATTGAAGAAAAGGCTGGAGAAAGCAAAATGCAAGTGGGCTGAGGAGCTTCCTCATGTTTTATGGGCTTACCGTACCACACCTCTGTGGTCAACTAGAGAAACACCTTTTTTCTTGGCCTATGGCATGGAAGCAGTAATCCCACTGGAAGTAGGCCTCCCCACTATTAGAAGTGAAAATTTTGACCCAGATTTAAATGGAGAAGCCATAGCCTTGGAACTCGACCTTGCAGAAGAGAAAAGAAAAAGAGCACTGGTTCACATCGCTTCATACCAGCAAGAGTTATCCAGAAAATATAACAAGACAGTACATCCGAGGCAATTCAAGATTGGAGATTGGGTGCTGCGCAAAGTAATAGGAAACACTCTGGTACCCGGGTTAGGGCCTAATTGGGAAGGACCATACAAAGTGGTTGGCTTAGCAGAAAAATGGGCATATCACTTGGAAGATGGAGATAGCAAGGCCATTCCCAAGCCATGGAACACTGTCAATCTCAAACTATTTTATTTTTACCTTTTCATTAAAGTACTTGTAATTTTTCTTTTTTCAATAAAACAAGTAGCTCCCTTTTCAGCATAATTCTTTCTTCTGTAAAAGTTAGTGAGCTAGGGGCAATGAAAGCAGAGTTGGCCGGAATAACCAACACTTCGCTCTAAGTTGGCAGGAATAACCAACTTTGAGCTTTCTTCAGCTGAGGTCAGGATCTAGGCTGAAGAAGTTTGGCAAGAATAACCAAACACTTGGCTTTAGGTTAGCAGGAATAACCAACTTTGAGCTCTCTTCAGCCGAGATAAGGATCTAGGCTGAAGAGGTTGGTAGGAATAACCAACATTTATCTCTCTTCAGCCGAGATAAGGATCTAGGCTGAAGAGGTTGGTAGGAATAACCAACATTTATCTCTCTTCAGCTGAGATCAGGATCTAGGCTGAAGAGTAGTTGGCTGAAATAACCAACTTTGGGTACTCTTCAGCCGAGATAAGGATCTAGGCTGATGAGTGGTTGGCTGGAATAACCAACTTTGGATACTCTTCAGCTGAGGTAAGGATCTAGGCTGCAGAGTAGGTGGCTGGAGAAAATAGGCAGGTATAACTAACACAGCAAACAGTTGTCAAAGCTCTTAATGCGAAGATGGTTATCTCGACAACAAAAAGAAGGCAAATTACAAGACAAAGCATAACCGAACAAAAAGATGAATAAATTGAAGACTTCATTCCAAAATGCATTACAAAAGGAGGCTATAACCCGGTTACAAACTTCATTGATATCAAAAGAAGAAAAAATACATGATCAAGCAAAGAGGTCATCCAAATCGGCATCCAAGTCAACCCGAGCTTCATCAGTCGGTAGCCCGGTGTTGGCATGTAGGTCGGTCCCTTCCACATCATCAACCATAATGGGCACCAATGGCTTCACCCGAGCTGACTGGGCAGCTTGGAGACCGGGATCATTGGTAGCAGCTGGGGTATCGTTGGGCTCTGGAGATGTCTCCTGTAGACACCCCATTTTTGACCGTCCTCAAGACTTGGACGTCATCGTTTGAACACTCGATGATCATCCATACTCGTGTTCGTTTTGAGTTCCCGGAGGTCTCGGCCGCGCGCCTTGCCTCAAGATCTCTCAACTTGTATGTTTTGTGCTTGGTTGTGGACCAAACACTTGTGTTTTTGCTTCTGAGGGAAGATGGTGGCTTGTTGACCATCCTCTCAACCCATCGACCAAGGCTTGAAGCCATCGGCCTTGTTTTCTTTCCATCGGCCAAAAGTTTTGGCTGATCGGCACTCTTTTTAGTCGATCGGTGTAATAACCCTCACCACTGCTAACCGATAAACACTGATTACCGTTAAACTGAACTGATTATGGCGTATAACTGAACTGATTATGACTGATAACTGAACTGATTAAAGTACCGAACTGACTGACTGAAAAACTGGAACTGAATTGACCGAGTATGAGTGTTAATCTGTATTCTATCTGTTTGATTGTTTATTTGATCTGTTCACGTTCCATGTTTAAACTGCTAATTGAAGGCCTTATCGGCGGCCGAACCGGGAATTGATTGATGTTTCATGATCATCATGATTTATGTGATTTTATGGTGTAATTATCAAAAAACTGATTAGGTATGATTAAATTAGATTAAAATGAGTTAAATTGCAATGGTTGCCGTAATTACACAAATGCCACTCTAGTGGCCCACTACTTGGACCTTCTTGAGACTTGATTTCACTTAGGAGCAACATTTGATCAGCCTTTTCCTTGAGTTCCACCGAGTAGAGAGAGAGATGAGAGCTTTAAGAGAGAATTGAGTTCATGTTTGTGAATTGGCTTGAGAGACTTGAAGGAAATTGAAGTGTATTTGCATATTTGAGCTCCCTCACTCCTAATTCTACACCTAAGGTAGATCATTCATCTTCTTAATTGTGTCTTTGAGTTGTTCTTGCATGGTTCATGTCTAATTGTAGAGCTAAGTCATGAATTGGTTCATTAATGGTGAATTGAAGCTCACTTCATGCATGCATGTTTGAATTAATGAGTTTTCGAGTTGAATTCATGGTAAAATGGTGCATGCATGTTCATAATTTTGTAATGGTCCATGTTTTCAACTTGTTTTGGGATCAAGTGGCTCCTTAGAACATCAAATTGGAGCTTCAAAATGATTTGAATTCATGCATGTTTGCATGTTCATATTGTTCATGAAATTGGTTTGAAATTGAGTTTGAATTAAACACCCTTGGGCTTTGATTTCTCAAAATTGAGCTTTGAACCGTGTTATTCTATATGTTTACAAGTGTTTTCTGGAAATTCAGCCCAAGAGGATCGGTTTTGATGCTTTTGAACCTGGGTTTTGGCTTGACGGTGCAATCTGGAATTCCCAGATTTTGCACTTCCGCTCGAGCGGGGGAAGTTCCGCTCGAGCGTGGAATCCATATAGAATAACACGGTTCAAAGCTCAATTTTGAGAAATCAAAGCCCAAGGGTGTTTAATTCAAACTCAATTTCAACCAAATTTCATGAACAATATGAACATGCAAACATGCATGAATTCAAATCATTTTGAAGCTCCAATTTGATGTTCTAAGGAGCCAGTCAGAACAGTTATTCAGTCATATGTGGTACTCCATTAGCATAGCAGTAAACAGTAGGTCTTAAAGACCAAACAGTAATGAGGCCATCCATCAGTAAACAGTTAGTGGTTCCGCGAGGAACCGACAGAATCTTGTAACAGGTAGCAGTACAGTATACACAGTGCTAAGGATGCCATAATACATTTCGGAATATGGACATACAATTCAACAATTAACACATACAGTACTTCAGAAAACAGTTTTCGTTAAACAGTCAAAAAACATTCTCAGGCTTGGAACATATCTTTACACACTCTCGTTGACTCACAGTGTTCGGGCTATAGTGTGCTAAAGCGTGTTCCCAGGTCTGCCAACCCAACATAGTTCGACAGGTTGACACAACCTAAGCTACCACAGTTGGGAATATTCATAATTTAATCCCTAATGCCTCGGTTGGTGGTCTACATCTATTCCTCAACAATATGCCTTAAACTAGGCCTAAGAATGCCTAGATGGATGAGGATGCAAAGATGTGATCAAGAAAAACAGTTTCGGAATTTTTTCAGAAAACAGATCCCGCTCCGAGCGCAGTGTTACCCACTCGAGCGGACATGCAACAAAGGTAATCACGCTTCGGCGTCAACTTTCCCGTCGAGGTACTGTAAACAGTACCGATGGATTGATAATCTCCGCCGATGGATGCTCGACGCCCACCCGCTCGAGCTGAGACACATGACTCCGCTCGAGCGCCCAATCCTCGCTCGAGCGGACTGATAAAACAAGTGCAGAGATACTGAATGCTCGGGGATTTCCACGCTCGAGCGGAACTTCCCCGCATTGAAGCGGAAGTGCGAACATCTGGAATTCCAGATTCACCTCCAAAGCCAAAACCCAAGTTCAAAGCATCAAACCGATCCTCTTGGGCAGAATTTCCAGAAACACTTGTAAACATATAGATAAGCACGGTTAAAGCTCAATTTTGAGAAATCAAAGCCCCAAGGGTGTTTAATTCAAAACTCAATTCAAACCAATCTTCATGAACATGATGAACATGCAAACATGCATGAATTCAAATCATATGAAAGCTCCAATTTGATGTTTAAGAGGAGCCACTTGATCCCAACAAGTTTGAAAACATGGACTATCACAAATTAATGAACATGCATGCACCCACTTTTACCATGAAGTTCAACTCGAAAACTCAATTAATGCTCAACATGCATTGCAATGAGTGAGCTTCAATTCACGCATTAATGAACCAATTCATGAGCTTAGCTCACAATTAGAACATGAAGCCATGCAAGATAACTCAAAGACACAATTAGGAAGATGGAATGATCTACCTTGGTTGTAAGAATTAGGAGTGAGGAGCTCCATATGCAATTACACTTCAATTTCCTTCAAGTCTCTCAAGCCAATTCACAAACTGAACTCAATTCTTCTTAAAGCTCTCATCTTCTTCTCTACCCGGTGGAACTCAAGGAAAAGGCTTGATCAAATGTGTATGTGTGTCAAGTTAAGGTCAAATATGTATATTGAGTGGGCCACTAAGGGTGGCAATTGTTAATATACGGCAACCATTATAACTCAGTTTAGAATCTAATTTAATCTATACGATCTAAATTCAGTTTTGATAATTACACCAAAAAATCACATAACATTATCATGATGATCATGAACATAATCAATTCAAACATACAATCAATTTTACACTCACGATGGTTCTGAGCAGAGTAACCATAAACGGCCCTTCAAATTAGCAGGGATTTATGTATGAACAACAAGAGAACACAAGGCATCTGAGCTGGAACACAATCTTAACAACTAAACAAATCAAAACAGCAAAATAAAAATATCACAGAATACTAAACACGGTAAGCGAATTGATGAACTCTTCACCTCGTTCCCTGTTATATGCCAAGTATACGACTTGTTTACGTTGTGATCACTTACGGAGTCAAGTATCACTGGAGAGGTGATTTTTGGGAGAGGAAACTAGGTTCTTCCGGTAACTTAAATCAGTTCAGTTATCAGCATAAGTCGAGCTGAGCACAGTATAGTATACGGGACACAAGAGAGTAAAAGCGAAATAACAGAATAATTAGTAGGGAGTGAAGTACGAGTGGATTAGAATCGTCACTTTTTCGGTTAAAGAGCAAGTGGTGAGTGTTCTAGTATAATCACCCGAGTCGACTCAAAAGCGCGCGCAGTTGGAGCCAACTTCTATCCGCATCATCCGAAAAAAGCCGTTTTGGCCAGTGGAAAGAAAGGACAACACCATATAACGAGGCCGCATGCGTCAAGACCTCGGCCTTGGTTCTGTGGATAGGGCGTGAACGACTGAGCTATCCACCGTTGAGCGATAGAAAGATTGACCAACAATTGCCCCCATCATTCCCTTCAGGAAGCAAAGTTAACTACGAAGTAGGTTTAGGCGTTCCAACACCAGTGCGAACAAAACCATTAAGGCGAAAGGTATACGTGGCAAGCAAGATCTGATAGCGCGTCCAAGCGACAGCGCAGCTTCTCGCACGCAGTCGAGCTGAGAGTCCTCCGGCCTGTAAAACTGGCCAGGAGAGAACTCTATAGAAGGCGAACACGAGTATGGATGATCATCAGTGTTCACGATGACGGCTCCCAAGTCTTGAGGACAGCGTTCAAAAAGGGGTCTTACAGGAGACCAGCTCCAGAGCCTAACATACCCCAGCTTGCTACAATAGATCCGTCGTTCCAAGCTGCCCAATCAGCTCGGGATGAAGCCATTGTGCCCCATTATGTTGATGATGTGGAAGGAGACAGACCTACAACACCGGGCTACCGACTATAAGCTCGGGTTGACTTGGATGCGATTTGGCCCACTTTGCATTGATCATGTATTTTTTCTTCTTTTTGATATCAATGAAAGTTTTAACCGCGGTTATAGCCTCCTTTTGTAATGACATTTTGGATGAAGTCTTTCAACTTATTCATCTTTTTGTGTCGGTTATGCTTTGTCTTGTAATTTGCCTTTCTTTTTTTTAGTCGAGATACCACTTCGCTTAAGAGCTTTTTACAACTGTTTGCTGGTTAGTTATACCTGCCTATTTTCTCCAGCCACCACTCTGCAGCCTAGATCCCTACCTCAGCTGAAGTAGTATCCAAAGTTTGTATTCCAGCCAACCACTCATCAGCCTAGATCCTTATCTTTCGGCTGAAGATACCCAAAGTTTGGGTTTATTTCAGCCCAACTACTCTTCAGCCTAGATCCTGATCTCAGCTGAAAAAGAGATAAATGTTTTTATTCCCTACCAACCTCTTCAGCCTAGATCCTTATCTCCCCGGCTTGAAGAGAGATAAATGTTGGTTATCAGCAACAATTCTCCCTCGAGTGGCAATTTCCTTCGCTTGAGCGGTCACCCGTAGAACCAAAATGTCACCA
>NW_021027866.1:516380-527795 GCF_004153795.1 Camellia sinensis | reverse complement strand
AAGTATTGTTTAATGAACTGTTTTCATTACTGTAAGGACATTTCATTCTTAACCTCTTTACGCATTATGTTATTCACTGGGCTTTAGCTCACTGTTTATATATATATGTAGGTGCTCAGCCACCAGATTGGAGCTAGGAGCGCGGGTTAGACTTCAGTTTTGTCAAGCCAGCCCATGTGCCTCACTGCGAGGTTCCGAGCCTATCGTGTTAAGGCTTAGGGGTGTTTTACAATTCCCCCTTCCGTAGTGTCTTACTATTCTGTATAGGCTGAATGTTTACTATACTGTTATACAGGGATTGAGTCCCTAATCTGAATGATTGTAAATATTGTGTATCCTGTCCTGCACTGTTACATATAAATGTATGAGAAGTCTTTTTGCATACAGACTGTCACAGCTCATTGGGCATTGTTTATTTACTGTTTTGGCTTCCGCCAGGCCCTGTACTCTGTTTTACTGTATTACTGTTCTGCAGGCCTTCGGTAATCTCGGATTACTGGCCGGTTACGATGCTAAACCCATAGGGCCGGGTTTGGGTCGTGATAATCGGCCCTTATGTTGGTCGATCGGCCATGTTTTCTGGTCGAACCCTATTCATTTGTTTTATGCAGATATTTTATGCCAGTTGTCACAGCCAGCATGCACAATTCACCCCTTCCATACACGTGAATAGAGGGATTTGCCCCTTGGCTTAGCTTCTCCTAGAAGCTTTGAATTTGGTTCTCCATAAGATAGAACCATCTCCTCCCTCCTCAAGGGTTCAAAAAATTGAGGGTTGAGTGATACATATACTTTTGTATCTATATTCCTTTGTTTGATCTTGTTTTGTACTCAAAAGTGTAGTATTGTCTTACTATTGTTCACAAACACGCACTAGAACACCATCCTCTTGGAGCTAAGGTCCCTTGAGGTTGATTTTAGAGTTCTTGGAGTGGTTTAAGCTTGGAAAAGTTGCTGGAGCCTTGTTCTTGAAAGTGTTCTTCAAGGGTGAGCATTCTTGCTTTTAAACCCCCATTCTTGCTTAAGCTTTTGAACCTTCTTGCTTATTATTTTAAGCTTAACTCTTAACTGATAAAAGTTCTGATTTTACAAGCTTTAGACCTTTGTTTAAGGTCACTTTTTGGTTTGGGGTTTTTTACCCCCTCTTAGGCCTTGTTTGCCCTTATTCTTGTGCCTTCTTTTTAAGCCTTGGGATCACCTTGTTTTGGTGTTTTAAGGTCCCAAAAAGGAGAGGGTCATCCCCTCTCCTTGTGTTTTCAATATTTGCATTAATATGCCTCATGTGTGAGCATGTTTGTTAAGTTCATGTTGGCCATATTTTAGCATGTATTTGTGCCTATTTTGCTAAGGCTCACCACTGTTTTTGCTTGTCTTGGTCATTCCATACATGGTTTATACACTTGTAGTGTAAATCACACACACTAGCTTTATATGCTTCATGTTTGAGCATGCCTTTCTAGCCTATGTTGTGTCCATTTCAGCATGTTCTTGGGCTTATTTTACCATGTCATACCTCCGTTAGGGTTTGGTTTAATAGCTCCTTGCATGCTCCATGCACTTGTAGTGCATTTCCATGAAATAGCCTAATGTGTCTCATGCTTTAACATATCATTTTAGCATGCTTTTGGCTTAGCTCTAAGAAGACTTTGTTCATGTTTTACCATGTTTAAGGTCTGATTTATGTTGTTTTGGTCATATATGCCATGCTTTGTATAGCCATAAGACATTCTTGCTTGTTAGCTTTGAGTGTCCAAGTCACTAGCATGCTTTACTTGGGCCATTTCAGTGATTTGGCATCACTTGTTATATTATTTTAGTCCGTATAGCATGCTCATATACTTGCACTTATCACTCCTTTAATGCTTTAAAGAGTTGATGTTTTATACCTCGTGAATGGGTCATTGTGTGTGTCATCATGTTTAGGTCTTTGGGATGCCATCTAAGTGGGTTTTCGGTCTTGTTTTACCATGACATAACTTTGTTTTTCATTGCTTGAGTCATGCCATCTTTGGTTTTGATAGGTGTAGTGTAACACCTCTTTTGTAGCCTTGCATGCCTCATGCTTTCAGCCCTTTGTTATAGCATGTTTTGGCCTCATTCCTTACATGTTTTAGGCTTACTTTGGCATGCTTTAGGACTGTTTTGGTTCACTTTGGCCATTTGCATCATGTTTCACATAGCCTTGGTTTGAACCCCTTGGCTAGCCTTAAACCTTGAGCCTTCTTGCATGATTTACTGGTTTTGTTCGGTTGGTTTGGCACCTTTCCTAACATGGTTTCAGAGCTTACAATGTATGTCACATGTCCATGTTTGTCCTCTTTTAAATGCTCTTGAAAGTTGCCCTCCAATGCCTAGATGTTGGACCATTTACATGTGCATATTTGCTTTGCATTTTCATGCTTCCAATTCATGACTTTGGCCACGGATTTGGGCATGTTTGAGAGTAGCCCATTTTGGTTTAAGTCCATCTTACCATGTTGTTGCATGCTTGTTTCATTTTGCATGTTGTTGCATGCTATGCATGTTTGCATACTTAGGTTGTATGCCTATTACATGTTGTATGCGTGCATGCTCATATTGCATTAGATTTGTATCATGCTTGAGTTGCTTGCATGCTTGCTTGCATGCTTAGGTTGCATTGCATTGTGTGTGCATTCCTTTGCCTCTTAATCAAGCATGATAGAGGTTGGGGCCCCTTATCTGCTTTTGCGCATTTCATTTGATATTGAATTGCACACTTGGCTCCTTTGGCCATCATGCATTGAAATGCATGATTGGTGGTCCGAAGGTCGAGAACTACACACCTTTGAGTCTTAAACATGATAAGGGGTGTAGTTGTGCAGACATTGTCTTGTAAATGTATTGCCATGCCCTGTTTGTCCTCTGCTGCAGCAACAGGAGCTTTTCACAAGAAGAGACAGTCGATCGACCACATTCAGTGCCGATCGGCAACAAACATTTGGCCGAGAGCCTTCCTTTTGGTCGATGACCAGTTTCCCTTGGCTGATGGCTCTACATTTTGGCCGATGGCCTCTCAGCATGATGATGAAGTGGTTCTGGAGCATCACAGAGACTTGCGCAGTCTCCAGAGGTACAGAGCAGTGCAAACAGAGGCAACATAAAGCATGGCAATGGATTTCCAAGCGAAGCCGACCGAGCATGCATTCGTCCCTCTTTCCGAGGTTGTTTTACTATTTTTCATAGCTTCATTAATTTGTTTAATTAGTTAAGTGTTGTGTAATAATTAATTAGCTCGTTAGTTAGTTAATTAGTTAATTTGTATTATTCTTTCGGTCCCTCCGTTGAGAAGGTACAATTTTGTAATAAGCGTGCGTGTGTGTGATGCATGTCTTCCAATCTCCATTTCTTTCTCCCTTTTACTTAACCATTTACGATGGTTAGTTCTAGGGCATATTTCAATTAGCATCCTTATGCTATGCATGTTTGCACCATTCATCTGTATTGCATGCACTGAGCTCGGCGCATCATACTAACTGCATTGTATTTCAATTTCAAGTTGAATACATGTATCAAATTGTCGCATCTCATATGCCATCTTAGAATAGCCGAGCCTATTTCTAGTTGCATTTTGCATGTATTGCATTAGCCATCTTAACATGAACTAGGGTCATGCATTGATTTCTAACTAGTTCTCTATTTTGGCTCGGAGTACACTGTGAGTGTTTATGCTTTAGCATACTGCATGGGTGTTAATGTTGCCATGTCAACATGCTTGCCATGAGGCTAATTGCTTATGTGATATAACTGCCAGAATGTCTATGGGTGAATGTTGAATTGCTTGAATTAGAACGATTCATTAAAATCCGTATTTTAGCCTACTTGCAAGTAGCAAACTTCAAACCGTTTCCAAACGAACGGATATATGATGCTTTGTTTCAAATTAGGCGATCTAGTCTATTCTTGTGTGTTGTACGCATCACATAGTAAATTCTAGCTAATAACCAGAATAAGAACGCATGTGTTTTCAAAAATAAGATATCATGCTTAGTACAGGCAGATCTTTGATCGGGCGAGCGGCGGTGCTCATAGATGACCTTCCCCAATCGTACCCAAGTTCTCGAGCCGAGGCAACTTTGGTGATGACGGACACGTGGCCTTAGGCACGAGTTAGGGTTTCCTAAATTCCTCTAAAAATAAAATATTTAGGTGGCGACTCTGTATCTGGAAAAACAGTCCATGTTTGGTACTTCTTTCTTAAAAATCAGTTTTCCAAAACGATTTGTCAGATTTGGAATCTTTGGTGATTTATCAATCTCACATCGCACATGGTGAGATCAGATTAAGAACCGTGACATTTGAGTCTGAACTGTAGCATGAAGCCCAAGGGCGCGCCTACACCTCATCTTCTTCCTATACTTGAAGAAATTTTTGTTGAATGGCATTGGCGTAATCCGCCATATAGCTCGGAATGAAGTGCTGAGGAGGGTTTTGGATGACCTTAGCTTCGTGGCCATAATCGAGCTGTGACAAGGCCGCCTTCCATCCGCATTTGAAGAATATGTCCTTTGCAGCTTCACATTGCAGGATGTAGATGGCCTCACCCTCCTTGTAACCACGGTCTTCAGCGTCGTCCGCGCTTTTCTTTAGCTCGGCGATCTCTGCATCCTTCTTTTTCTCAAGCTTGGCAAGCTCGTGCAAGTAGCGATCTTTCAGCCCGGCTAAACCCTTCTGCTTGTCCGCTTCCGCCGAATTGACCAAACCGGTGAGTCGGGCTATTTCGGTCTGTAGCTCGGCCGTTCTTTTTTTGGATTCCTCTAGTTCGGCCGTCTTGGCGTTGGCTTCTGCCACAGCTTGCCGTGTGGTCTTACGCAGCTCCAACACGCGCTTGTGAGCAACGTGATTCTTCTGCATAGCCTGCAGAGAGAGAGATAGCAATAATGATTAAAACCGTGCAAACAGATGTATAGATTAGAAAGACAACAAAAGAAACTTACCAGCACCATTGACTTCGTCGCTGAGCGAATGGCCTTCAGCTTGATCAAATGATCATGATGCTCCATGTCGGCTGGCAAGTATACACTCTTAGCAAGATTGAAGGCGAGCGAGTGGTCTTTTTCAGCGACCACTGAATATGTGTTCACAATGGTCTGGTTCTTAAAGGTCACTCTTGGTGTCCACTCAGAAGGGCTAGCCCGGTTAGAACGCATGGGTTCTGGGCTCGGTTGTGTGGTCTCTAGAAGTACGGTGTCATCTTCATCGACGAGATGTGGCCTGGTCGAAGAAGTGCGAGCGCGTTTACTGGGCCGAGATTACGAGGCATGAGCTATTGGAAGAGCTACCACGGCCTCATGTGTTTGTCCGGCCCATAGTACCTCGGTTTGGTCCCCGACGGCTGGGGCAGTTGTTTCGGTGATTAGTGCTCTGACTGCTCTCTTCTTAGCCATTTCTTGCTCCTATGTTAATGGGATCAGATTGATCTGAGGTAGTGTTAGATCTGGTTCTGGTGAAGGTTCTAGAAGGAAATCTGTCACCCTAGTCTTCTTCCTATTGCTGTATCTGTACGTCAGTTCAAAATTGAGTAGCTTGGCCCAACCTCTATCACGGTACCAAAGCGCAGCGCGGAGTGCGTCTAGATTGGGGTATTGGTACTACGATTTTAGTTGGTTCAAGTCTGCATAAAGAAAAAAGGCAACAGTTAGCGCGGCACAAAACTTATAAACAGTAAAGAAAGCACAAGCTAAGCCGATGTATTTATACCGGCTACTCCTTTATTCCAGTTAAATTGGTTGTTCGGTATCTGGGCTTCCTGATCTTCGAAGTTGCCCGAGACCCAGAAAAAGTCGTCGTCATTTACGTCTTTGTCCGGTGTATTTTTGATTATTTTCTCTCGGTGTCTTCTTATTCTTAAATAATATACCCAGCCATCTTCATTCTGGCCAAGTGAATATTGTTGAAAAAGCTCGGCTAAACCGAGGTTGAGGCCAAGCCGGCGATTTAGCTCGGTGATGCCATTTATTATTCTGTATGAATTGGTGCTAAGTTGGGTTGGGCATATTCTAGTTTGCCTAAGGAATTCGCATAGGAGTGGTTGAACTGGGAATCGGAGGCCGGCTTCAACAATGGATAGCACGGTAAATGGAACAAAACCTTGTTTTCCCCAGGGCGTGGTATCTAGTTCGGTTAGGGAAAGATGGACGTCATCTGGAATTTGGTAATCCTTTCGAAACTCAACTATGGCCCCTGGTGAGTTTACTAAGAATCGATATTTTCCCATGTGGACTTAAATTATGTATAAATTAACTCGGAGCCTTAGCTTGATGTTGAGATGACGTTGGGTATCTCGGTTGAGCGTACAAATGTGTGTCTGGCCAAACCTAGTCAGTCTGCAAAGTGAAGATAAAAAGTGTTATGCCCAGACAAGTGCACCGGGCTAAATAAGAAGGATAAGCAAATGATAAAAACTCTAGATTGGCTAAGTAGGTTGCAACCTTTAGCTCGGTCATAGTGCAAGTTTTTAGCCCAGTTATTGAGCATTAAGGGTCCTAACCCAGTCAGGGCACAAGTTTTTAGCTCGGTTATTGAGTAAGGTTTCCTAGTCTGGTTGGAGTAAAGGATTTTAGCTCGGCTAAATGAAATGGAAGGTTCTTAGACTGGTTGAAACTTAAGGTGTGGCGTGAAGTTTTACTTCGGTTAATGGGGGAGTTATCTAGTTCTGCTGGGTGCACACCTAAATACAAACAGGTTCCTAGTTCGGTTGAAGTATTATTTTAGATCAAATGAGTCATTTTTCAGATTGTTTGTGAATCCAGTGGATCTATTACATGGTTTTTGGAACAAAGTGGTTATTTCCCATTGAAATGGGAACTATAATAGTGTGTTTTGAGAAACATACGAATATTATACTACATACCACAAGACTATACAAACAAACAGAAAATGGGATTGAGTTACTTACAGTTTGAAGACAGGAGGACGCAGATCAAAGTCGCAGGAATGGCAGAGAGAACACGAGCTTTGCAAGGATTATGGTGGTGAAAATGGAGGCTCAGAGGGCAAGAGAGAGAAGATGAATAGTAGAAGTGGTTGGTTCAAAACGTAGGGTTTTTGTATAAAGCGTATGGAAAAGGCAGGACTGTTCAAAAATTTCGAAGTACGAGGGCGGCGTTGACAGCTGTACTCAACCAATAGGGGGCCAGCCCACTGTCTATGGAATAGCAAGCGATTCAGATGTACAGCGTGACTGAAGAGACGTTTTTTGACCGAACAAATCGGTGGCCCGATGACAATTTAGCTCGGTTGAAGATCTGAAGTTTTAACTCGGCTGGTAACAAATAATCCCAATCATGCTACGCAGATGGAATTAAGGGGCAATTGAGAGGGAGTTTTTATGAGCATTAAGGCCGAGCTAAGCCCAGGCGTAGTAATAGGCCGTTCTATGGGCCGTGGTGAAAAGGGCTTAGCGAGTGGACCTTAGTGTTAGCTCGGTCCCAGTATGGTTACAGTCACTACGGTCGGAGTGGTGATAATTAGCTCGGTCATAGTATTTGGAGTCGAGGTATTTGGGCTTCTTATGGTGGACCTTGCTCTTGTTAGCTTGGTCAAAGCTTGCTGTAGTTAGTTCGGTCTCAACAGACAAAACCGAGGTACAAGTGAACAAGAGCCGAGCTATGTGTTGCATGTGAAGGCGCTGGATTAAGTATGACAAAGGGCTAGTGTTAGCTCGGTCATATTGTCATCTAACCGAGGTAAAACCATCTCACTTGGTTTAAGCAGTGAGGGGGGTGTTGAAGAATAAACATGATCTTTCAGGAGTGTGATTCCTAGGAGGACTCTACATGGAGGAATAAGAGTCCTACTAGTATTGTGCCAGGCAAAAACTATAAAAGCTCACAACATAGCCTATGTAGAGGTAACACACAACTTTGATTCTCGAATACACATAGCTTTTGTCTATTTGTCTATTTTGCTGACTTAGGCATCGGAGAGGTATCCGGCACACACCCGCCGACTAGCTCACGTTTGTGTTTTCAGGGAGTAAAGCGACGACATTTGGAGGAGTGCAAACTTGATCAACAGAATCATACGAGAACATTATTCCATGCTCGTACACTTTCTATGATAATGAGAGTAATTAACCCTATTTGATGTATTTTTAACTTGTTAACAAAACCTTTAGTTTGTACCGTGATAATCATTAATTTTGTATTGATATTATTGTGCAAGAGCAATAGAAATGTCTTGGTACACCATGTAGAGCATTGCTCTCCGACCATTATAAATCAATACAAAGTTGTGATTTATACAATTATCTTATCATTTGTGATGAATGTACTTGTGTTGTTGTGATTTATTAATACAATTAACCAATAACATTATGCTCGGATCGTATGGTCAAAAAAAAAAATTAAATAAATAAATAAAAGATAGTTTTAATCCCTAAAATATACATTATTTTTTATTTTAATTTCTTAAGTTTAATTTTGTCATTTTAGTCCTCAAAATTGTCAATTTAAGTAAGTTTGTTTCTAGGTCTAACGTCTGTCTACATTGATAACGGAAATATGGATAAAAGACAATTTTAATCCCTAAAATATGCATTTCTTGTCATTTTAGTCCTACGAGTTTTAAATTTTGTTATTTTGGTCCTCAAAGTTGTGAATTTAAGTTAATTTGGCCCTAACTCAAGTTGACAACGTTGAGGACCAAAATTACTAGATTTAAAACTTGAGGGACTAAAATGACAAAAAAACTCAAACTCATACCGTACAGGGGAGAAATATTCGTTGTTTTCCGTACACCTTGCTACCAAGCTCACCTTGCTCCGAATGGACTCTAATTCATTGCGAATAGAACATAAGTAAGCTACCTGGTGGGTGGTTTGCTAGAAAACCCCTCCGACGGTGAAGTTAGTTCACTTGAGGAAGAAATAGTGCAGAGCACTAGAGAGAGAGAGAATTGCAAAAGTTTGCTTACCCTTCTCTGGTGGTCAACGTGCACCTTATCTAGGTTGGCTAGGCAGCTCAAGACTGTGCACACACTATCTCTGTCGTCCTTTCCGGGACACGTGGCAATATTTCCCCCGCTCTTCGTTACATGTATACGCGTCAATACCACCAGCTAACATTGGTCAAATTGCCAAACGGTATTAACAAGTTCAGGTGGATTCCTCGCCAAATTCTATTAGGCCACGTGGTATGCCCTAGCCTAGCAACCACTTTTGTTATTCTCAAATATGCTAGCTAAAGTCCTCTAGTCGATCCAGCATAGGTCAGCCGTCGGTCGATTTTCTAGCTCGGCCAAACCCACTATGGCATTGACCTTTAGCCTGTTTCTTGTTCTTTAGCTCAGTCATAGGTGGTTGGCTTGCCCTTGACTCAGCTCGGTCCATAACCAAAGTGCAGTTCATTATGTAGCTCGGACCTTACACTACCTGACCCAAGCTTGTGGTCCAAACCAAGCCTAGCTCGGTTGGTTCAAAGGTTGGTGTTGGCCCAGCTTATTCTTAGCCTGGCCCAACATTAGAGCCTTGGTAGATTTAGCTCGGTCAAACGTCGAGGCCTATTTGGCTTGATCCAACGCCGAGGCCCATTTAGCTCAATATATTTGTTCGGCACAAATTCCCCTCTTAAATATTATTGTACAAGAGCAATAGAAATGTCTTGGTACATCATGTAGAGCATTGCTCTCGGAGCATTACAAATCAATACAAAGTTGTGATTTATACAATTATCTTATCATTTGTGATGAATGTTATGTTGTTGTGATTTATTAATAAAACTAAACAATAACATTATGCTCGGATCGTAGGGTCAATAAATAAATAAATAAATAAATAAAAGATAGTTTTAATTCCTAAAATATGTCTTGTTTTTTTTTTTTTTTTAGTCTCTTATGTTTTAATTTTGTCATTTTAGTTTTTAAAATTGTCAATTTAAGTCAGTTTGATCCTAGGTCTAACATCCATCTACATTGATAATAGAAATATGGATAAAAGATAATTTTGGTTCCTAAAGTATGCATTTCTTGTCATTTTAGTCACTTAAATTTTAAATTTTATCATTTTAGTTCTCAAATTTGTCAATTTAAGTCAAATTAGTTATAACTCAAATTGAAAATGTTGAAGATCAAAATGACAAAATTTAAAACTTGAGAGAATTAAAAATATACACTCTTTTTAAAATTGAACAATTGTTTGACGCACAACATTTCATAATGATAAAGAAATACATTCATTTTTCAAAAATCAAATGATAAAAACCATTAAAAGTAAGATCATTCAACTTCAGTGTAGATTGGTCTGTCTAGTATATTAGAGAGAAATCAAAACTCTTAGGATTGATGTTACTTTGACTATATTGGAATCCTAGTTTGAGTTTGCTTTGATCTTGATTAGGTTTTTAATGAAATTGATTTGCAAGTACTTGGAATTTGAGTTCTGAAAAAGTTGGGTATAAGAAATGCAACAATCAAATATTCATGAGTTCAAGTGAGTCCCACTTAGAGGATAATGCTAATCTGTTAGGTGAAAAAAAAAGATGTTAAAAAGATTTATTGAAGAACTGGTGTTAATAATAAGTTCAAGAATATGAAAACTAATTCATAGAAGAATTTGTATAGATGGACAAAATTTTAAAGAAGTAAAGTTTCATAAACAAATTTTATAGGCAAAAAAAGTTAACGAAAGCGTGTTGCTTGTGGACCCCATTTGCAAAAAAAGTTAACAACCTTTATTGTAAGAAAAGTGCGAAAAATAAATATTTTGGTATGTAAAATATATATTGAGATTATAAATATTTTATTTTTTATGTTTTTTTTTGTCATTTAAATTATATATTTATATTTAATTTCTTGTAATAATAGCAAAACTAGTGTTTTCAAAGGAAAAGTCTCTCAAGTTTTTTTCGGTAGCGCTACATATACCAATTAATATATTAATTAGTGCATTAATGCTAGTTATCAAAAATTTCTTAAATTATGTCACATCATCAATGGGTACACTAGTTAGTACACTAATTGATATATATAGCATTGTTTAAATTTTTTAGGTAAGTGATTTTGTGATGGAAATTAATTTTTATAGTGTGGAGTTCATGTGAAATTCATATAGGTATCATGGAGATTAATTTCTGAGTAATATTTAGATTGATAGAAAAACAAATTTGTAGTATTACTCAAGGGAACCTTACATATAGGTCGGAGAAAAAAAAAAAAATTACTTACACAAGAGACGCAAGGGAAACTTATATATAAATGTCAACGTACACTTCTTATATATTGATAATTATTTTTCTCATCTCCACCTTTATGTAATTTCTTCATTACTCAAAGTCCAAAGGAAAGGTTAGATTAGAATGGTCTCCATGAATGATCATTCTGGTAGTAAAAGTTGTATTTAACAGTTATCATGATATTTTTAAGTGCACGGAACTAGACAGAATCCTATAAACCCAACCA
>NW_021027866.1:475346-493969 GCF_004153795.1 Camellia sinensis | reverse complement strand
TACGGAAGCTTGCAAAGAAGAGTTATGGTGGAAGAAATTTTTGCAAGAGTTGGGTTTGAAGCAAGAAAGGTATGTGTTTTATTGTGATAGTCAAAGTGCTATTCACTTGAGCAAAAATTCTATTTTTCATTCGAGATCAAAACACATTGATATGAGATACCATTAGATTTGTGATGTGTTAGATTCGAAATTGTTGCAACTAGAAAAGCTTCACATAGATGATAATATTTCGGATATGTTGACTAAGACTTTGTCGATTGACAAACATTTGAAGTGTCAAACTTTGGCGGGTATGGTTGATATCTCCATCTAAGTCGGTAGGGGGAGAATTGTTGGGTATACTTCCTTATTGGAGTGTGGGACCTAATTGGTTTATTAAAAGAGTTTAATTTGGTTTGATATTAGTTATAATATATTTTTATATATTATATCTAATTTGTGGAAACCCAATTCAATTTGGATACAACTAGGGTTTTGATAAAACAAGTCCAAGATTTAACATTATATATATATATATATATTGTTTTAGTCTTCCAAGAAAAATTAGTACCGTGCGGCTGCCCTATTTTTTGGTATTCTTTCCCGAAGGTGAGCACCCAACTTTTATGATCATTGTGACAAGCATGGTTCTGCGGTTTTGATTCGGTGGTGTGGTTTCGGTTGATGTTTAGTGACACTGATTTGGATTATTATTTTGGATCTTCTACAATTCTGGTTTAAAGGTTTTTTGTTCATCTATTTGGTGAGGTCTTTCCCCTTGTTTATTTGTGATTATTTGGAATTCACCTAAGGGTGGTTTTGTGAGACCATTCGTGCCTCGTTTGTAATCGTTTGGAAACTTTTTGGTTGATAGTGGAATCAGATTTCGATCCTGTGGACATACCTCACATTAAGGGAACCACGTAAAAATTCTTGTGTCGCTTTTGATTTAATTTTTCCGCATTAGTTTTTATTCCCATTGATTGATTTACTTGTGGGGAATCACATATTTAATTTTTTTCGCATTAGTTTTTATTCCCATTGGTTGATTTACTTGTGGGGAATCACATATTTAATTTTTTTCGCATTAGTTTTTATTCCCATTGGTTGATTTACTTGTGGGGAATCACATATTTAATTTTTTTCGCATTAGTTTTTATTCCCATTGGTTGATTTACTTGTGGGGAATCACATATTTAATTTTTTTCGCATTAGTTTTTATTCCCATTGGTTGATTTACTTGTGGGGAATCACATATTTTCCCTAACAGTAACAGTAAACATCTGTAAAGGAACCTCATTGTGTGATTGCTAGGTCTGTATGTATTCCTTGATGTACTTTCTACAAGGGCCATTGCCTATTTAGGAAGCTTACGGTCTTCTAGTGCTTCTTATGGCCCCTCTTAGGACTCTCTGGTCGGTGTGGAAAGTTATGATGCAACTAGATTAGATACGTGGGAAATGTTTTTTTGATTGGCACCGGGGTGTTCGGATCAAAGTCCGACTAATCCCCAGGGGTACACAGGTCCTCTGCAAGGAGTTTCCCGCAAATGCACCTTGGTTAATTCAAGGGTTTTCTCCTAGTGGGAAATGTTAAAAATAAACTATTGCCCAATTTAATTCATTCGTGATTTGAAAATTTCATAGAGAAGTAAAATAATTCCAAACCAAATTTTGCACATTTTAGTCTAAGATTTGGGCTTCATTATAGTGGAAAGATTCTTTAGAGTTTAAATTGCTTCCTTAGCATTATTTAGGTCTTCTAATTTAAAGGAACGTGTCAAATTATCTGCAGGCAAGCCAGAGGCAGATGTTGTTGTAATTGGAAGTGGAATTGCTGGACTATGTTGTGCAGGACTTCTATCTAGATACCAGCAAGATGTTTTAGTGTTAGAAAGCCATAGTTTGCCTGGGGGTGCTGCTCACTCATTTGAGAAAAAGGGCTACAAATTCGACTCCGGTCCATCTTTGTTCTCCTTACTCCAATCAAGTGGCCCTCAGGCTAATCCTCTAGCACAAGTAATTTGTTCTTTTCATATCACCTTACTTCTTACATAAATGCAGTCTTATCTGAATAAAGGTGGTATTTAGGCTTGGTTGTACTCTATAGACAAGAAAAGATCATATTTAGTTTGGCTTCTCTCAAGTTATCATCTCAACTTGAGAAAGCATTTGGGCTTAGTAGGCCCATTTTGGAACCGATTTATATGATCAGAACCGCTCACTTTTTATGACTTGTTGAGTAGAATATTCATGCAAAAAATAAGATGATTGGACATCAGTGGCCATATGTTTGAATCATATTTGGTTTAAAAAATTGGATTACAAATATAATTTCAAGAATAGCCATTTATTTTTGGTAATACAAATTTAATTTAAACATACAGATATCGATATTTGATCATCTTGATTTTTTGCATGAATATTCTACTCAACGAGTCCTAAAAAATGAACGGTTCGAATCACCAAAATTGGTCCCAAAATGGGCCTACCAAGCGCAATGCTTTCTCAAATTGAGATGGCCAACTTGAGATAAGCCAAACCCTTTAAAGTATTTGAACTATTGAGTGGCTAGAAGCTAGCCTATAGCTTGCAACTATATCGACTTCCATTAGTGATATGCAACTATACCCACATGAAAATACACCTACACATCTATAAAAGAAAAATACAACTGAAAAATGACTGAAATGCATCCCGAGGCTCTTTTTATTTGTTTATTACCTTTTGAATTCTACATTGGACAACTCAATTCATCATAATTTATGTGATGGACAATTAATAATATAATGTAGCACATGATGACAAACATATATATTTAAATATTTTCTGAAGTTCTTCCTTCAATAATGTAGTTCATGATAATATTTTATATATATTTGAAATCCTCCCTTTAATTATGCCAAAGATATTTATTTATATAAAAAAAAAATGCAAACAACCGACTCTTCAAAAAACTTAAGCTAATAATAGAAAGGGTGCAACTCAAACATAAGCTGATATAGGGGATGCAACTCAAGTACTAGTATCATTAATAATAATAAATAAATAAAAAAGAAGAGAATTTGAAGTGGGAAGGAGTGGTGGTGAGTGCCTTTTTGCTGAGGTTAGTTATGACTGCTAGTAGGGCTAAACCTAGTGAAAGCAAAAAGAATGCAGCAGCAACATTTATCTCCTTGGCGTGTGTTCAATCGCTTGAAAGGAAGTTCTTCGCTGTTGGGCTATTTAGTATGGAAATGAATGAAAAGAATATAAACAAACTGTGTGCTTGCAAGGAAATGAAAAAATTAGTCATGTGGGAATTTAGATTACTAAGCAAATAAACATATTCTGCACTTTTCTCTGGGATCTACAATTATTTAAAATTTTAACCTTTCACTTCCTTATCCATTCATCCTATTCTATCTAGCTATTCTCATCACTGTTGATGGTGAAATGCCAAGCTGATTTTTGGCAACAATTTTAAAATTCAATGGACTGCATTAGTAATTGATCACGGTGGGTGGTTGACTATTCAGTGAAGGGCAGGAATGATTCTATTTCTCAATAGATGTTGTACTTTCTTTGTGGAATACATTTAATGTCATTGCATTGACGTCATTAAATCCAATTCCTTGTGTTGCTTCATTCTCATTAATTAACCTTGTTATGTAATCTGTGATAGCATATTTTCTGTCTATTCCATCTATGTAAGAACTTTTTGATGGACACAAGAATATTTGGTGGTGTATGGTACTTGTCTTTAACAATCACGTGTATGCTATTTCCGAAGGTTACAGTAGAAACTGACAAAGTGACGATTAATGGATGTGTCTCTTTTTAGCATAGATTCTACTTGGAAGCTGCAAGAAGTTAGATTCGTGGACTCCATGTGAAAAAAATATAACTATTGCATCTGTTCTATTTTTAGGTTTTGGATGCATTAGGTGAGTCAATTCCTTGTGCCAATTATGACTCTTGGATGGTTTACTTACCTGAAGGTGACTTCTTATCACGCATTGAACCAACTGAATTTTTTAAGGTAGACACTCAATATCCACTTCTGGTATCATGTTAGATTGATTCTATTTCTTAATTTCATGGGTCATCGTCCTAGGATTTTGCTACCCTTCTGATTGATGACTAAACAAGTAAAATTTATTTTGTAGAAGCATTATGCTTTAGATACTGTTTTCCAAAAGACACATGAAACACTTTTTTATTTTCTAGCCATTAAAATCATGCATATTTGACTTGCTTCTTCAGGTAATTAAAGAAAAACTAAACCAAAGGAACATATATATTTTTTGTTAATGTTGCTACCGGGCGTTTATCGTTTGATAAGAACTGAAAAAAAAAATTCAATCTCACCATTATGAAAATTACTAAATTAGGTGAGCAGAGTATAGATAAAAGAACAGAGGCAGATTGAAAATTTCACATGGGGACCTATTTGAACTCTTGCAATTATTTTTTGGTTTAATTTGAGTCTTGTTTTTAGGTTTCTATGGGTTAGTTGGCTGTTGGTTTGAAATCAGTTCTAGCTTTATTAGGTATCACGAGTTTAAGTTGGTAGTCTTTAAATTTTTTGGATATGGGCCTTTGTTTTGATCTATTGGTCATAATATGCGTTTAGCTATATTTTTGGGAATTATATTTGGCCAACGTTAGGTTTTGAATATTAATATATTATAAGTAGTCAAAATTTAGTTGAGGTAGTAGAAGTATAGCAGCCGATAAAAATCCTTGTAATCTTTCACTTTGAAAGAGTTGAGTTGTGAGGATTTGAGGTTTTCTTTTTTTATTTTGGTTAAACTTTGCGAACTTCAAGCTTCTCTCTTCTTCTTCTTCTTCTTCTTCTTCACAATGAAGCCAAGTTACCCTGCGTGAATCACCATTCATACCTAATTTCCATACACACCTTACGAAGGGTAAAGAAAGAGTATCCAATCTTGGTTTTTCTATAACTTTTATGAAACCTAAAACACTAGGATAAAAAAACTTTATGATAAGAGATTTCAGCAATCAATTTTCTTATGGATCCTATAAACTAAAAAAATACTTGAACATCAAGATTAGCAGACACAATCAATTGCATATATGTAGCTGCGTCACCTTCATAACTGAGATGAACTTTTTGAAACAAGAAATCACTTATAGCCCTGTTATTGTGTTATCTTAATTCTGGAAAATTGCTTAATATGACTTCTAATCATTCTTCAGGACCTTGAGAAGTATGCAAGTCTTGATGCTGCGCAAGAATGGAGAAAACTTCTTGTAAGTATTGTGTATATATGAGTATATATTCTATTCCTCATCAGCCTTTTTTTTTTTCTTTTTCTTTTTCTTTTTCTTAAATATAGAAAGACTATTTTTTTAATAAAGTAGAAAAGGAAAATCTTTGCTATCATTTTCTTTTCAAAATTGAGAATGAGCAAAAAATTTTACTTCCCTCGTATTTGAGGTTGTCCAACCTATCAAGCTAAAAGCTCAAGGCCGCATCACAAAACATTGATTAACAGATTGCCCAATATCCTGGATACGTGATTTTGCAAAAGTTGCCTTCTTGATTCCCTATTATTGCTCTTATCAAGAATATAAAATGCATTTCTGTACAGGATGCTATATTGCCAATGTCTGCAGCTGCAATGGCTCTGTCACCTTTATCTATTCGAGGTGATTGGGGTGTTCTATCCACTGCTGCAACTAGATATGCCCCCTCTCTCTTGAAATCCTTTGCCCAAATGGGACCTCAGGGAGCCCTTAGTGCTATGAAGCTTCTCAGACCCTTTTTAGAAATAGTTGACTCATTGGAGCTGAAAGTGCCTTTTATACGAAATTGGATAGATCTTCTGGCTTTCTTGCTCGCAGGGGTGAAATCTAATGGTATACTGTCCGCAGAGATGGTAACTATTACATATCAAGGTTTTTTCTTGATTTTGTTTGAACTGTGGTATGATTATGAAATATAAGTATGCTTGTGCTGCTTATTTTATTGATAACATAATAATTTTGTGCTTCAATCTTTTCAGGTATACATGTTTGCAGAATGGTACAAGCCAGGTTGCAGTCTGGAGTATCCCATTCATGGAACTGGGGTAGTTGTTGATGCTCTTGTCCGTGGACTACAGAAATTTGGTGGACGGATCTCTTTCAAGAGTCATGTGGAAAATATTGTTGTTGAAAATGGTCAAGCTGTGGGAGTAAAGCTAAGAAGTGGTCAAGTGAGGAAATGATTTAAGTGACAAAAATACAAAATTTCTCATTCAGATTGAATTATATTTCTTTCTTATTCATTAATTGATAAAAATAAATATTTGTTGCAGTTTGTACGCACTAAGAAGGCTGTTGTTAGTAATACCTCTATGTGGGACACATTGGATCTATTGCCTAAGGAAGGCATTCCAAAGTCATACCAGGATAGGATCAAAATGACCCCTCAATGTGAATCATTTATGCATCTTCATTTGGGTTTTGATGCAGAGGTGAGTGATTGTAACAACCAGCCTTGCTTATGATTATTAGGGGGAGGGGGGAAAGAAGCTTTTTGTTCACTAAGTGAGGTGCTTCTTTACAAAATCCATTATGAATTCTAGATCTGAGGATGTTCCATATCCATGGCAGATTTATTTTGTACATATTCTCATGTCAGCAAAAAAAATTTTTTGTTTTCCCCAACTATTCAATATCAGATGCAAAAGTTCTGTTTGGCCATTGCACTGTTTGTGGGTTAGTTTCTGTTATGTAGGCCACCAAGTCTTATTTCACTACCTTAGAAAATATTTTTCATGTCCCTGTTCAACATGAACCATGTTGATCTCTATTCAATGGACAAGTGGTTAAACTTGAGCATTTAGGGGAGATGATTGTCTGACATAGCATCAAAGCATTAGTTTTGGTAGGACTTGGGTTCAAGTCTCTGTGTGTTTATTTTTTCCACCATTATGCTTTTTGCTTAGCATCTATTATATTTTTACTGTTTGCACCTTGTTTTTATGTTAGTACATTTGCAACCTATTTGGTTCATCTGTTTGTTAACATATGAGAAGGAGGTCTCGTGTGAGGGAGGGTACAATGGCTTGATATGTGTTGTTTGGCCCAAATCCTAAATAGCCTTAACTTTTTTGGGTAGCTTTGATCCTATTAGGTCTCGGGTTCAAGTCTTTCTAGATAATCTAATACCTTATAGGATCAAAGCCTTGATATCATGTTAGACAAATCTAAGTTCAAGTCCTATTATCCTTTGGGTTCAAGTTTCTCACAGTAAGGTCTTGGGGAAAGATGTGAGAGATCAAGCATTTTACTGTCACTGGGTCGTCTAACATAAACCATCTTGACCAAAATTATCTAATCTTATTGTTGTTGTGTTGTTGCTGCTGCTGTCATAAATTTCTCATGAATCACGTGCTTGTGATATATTTTTCTATTGCCTCTATCCTTTTCCTATGCAATATCCTAATTTCCATGTCTGCTCATTTCATGGGCTTCTTGGGTTTGGTTTGTCTATATTTGTAGTCAACAGAAGGTTTCCTGTAACCTAGATTACTTTTGCTATCAACTTTGCAAATTTATTATATATATGATATGATTTATTCAATTTGCACAATTCATGTTGAAAGCTGATAATCCAGTGCACTATTTCACACCTAACGGTTGCATATCATTATATATCCCAAAGAATCGCTATTTCTTTTAGTTGTTGAATCTTTGTTTGATGGATCAATGTGTGATGTCCTGAATCCTCATTACTAATGGAATCCAAATGATCTTTGGATTGATCAGAAGATCCTTTCAATTGGTTAGAAGCCGTTATTGAATGAAACTAGATTTTGTGGAATTATTTGAATATTTGACGATACATTCTGTACCTTGCTAAACAACTGATCCTTGTTTACCAACTGCAGACTGCAGTAAAAAGTTTCCCACGTGTGAATGTGAGGGCTTGGGTGAGGCTTGCTAAAAATGCATCATCTATTGGTGATAATGCACAATATACTTAAGCCAATCTTAACTCTTTAAAGACATTCAACTCCAATCCCACAGCTTTACTGCTGCGGTGATTCTACATTCCCTGGTATCGGAGTCCCAGCAGTTGCTGCTAGTGGTGCCATTGTTGCAAACTCACTGGTTTCTGTGTCTCAACACTCGGAGCTTCTTGACACTGTCGGAATATGATAAAAGCTGGTGAGTTCCGTTTAACCTTTCTCTTGAATTTTTCCTCATTTTGTTGTATGTTTGTTAATATTGTATATAATGTTTTTGAGAAACAAGTATTTTTGTCTTTCTATCAAATTTAAATAATACACATTTTTTTATTTGACATTGAAATTAAAATGAACCTCACTGAAATTGGTTGAATAAAAATCTTGGAATCTAATTTAATTAGATTTTTGCCCACCTTTTGAATTGGAAGCAAAAATAAAAATTACTCAAATGTTTTATGATGCATTTTTTTAATAATTGGTAGGAGAGAAATAAGGGAAGGGAAAACTGCATTTGCAGCGATGAGACTCAAATCTCTCCCCCGGTGTGGGTAGGGGAGGAGGTTTTTAGTTACACACATAGAAAGATCAAAGTAGTTATCAGATAGAAAATACTGGTTTTAAGTTGTTAACATACCAATATCGTTATGATGATGATTACATGTACCTTCACTGCATTGGTAACATCTGTGAGTGGTGGAGCCTATTAAACCAATGAAATGGTAACACATAAGATGATGTTTGGATATTTTCTACCATAACTTAGAAGCACAAACAGACTAGGAATTATATAAGCTTAGACCTGCTGAAGTAACTATTTTTTGGAGACTTGCATAAGACACAAGTAAAAACTTATTGGAAATTTTTTGGATTGAAATTATAAATTATGTTTTGAACAATTAGTTTTTGAAACTAGAGAGTAAGTCCATTCATCCTTGTTACATATTGGTAGTGGGGGGATTAATGCATGGGATTGGATTATATATCTTGCTTGATCTTGAATTTCACATTTATATGTTAAAGTGGACCTCTAGATTGGCAGTCCCTTTTGGACTGTATATCCTCCATATAGGCGACTATTGAGTCTTATAGGAGAGGATGAGATACAGAATGGAAGGATTAAGGGGGTCCAGATTAGGGGGTTGAAAGACTAAAATATTCTCAAACTATAGTTTTTTTGAGCAACAAAAAAACTATTTTATTGAGACAAAGATGATAACAAAGGGAGGACAAGAAGTCCTCCGACAAAGTCAGAAATACAAAGCTAAAGAGCAAAGAAACAAAACTACAACACATCACAGCCGGCACTAAGCATGACAAATAGCAGCCCAATCCCTAGAGAGCATTTCTAACAAACATGAGATAAGATGGAATTCCAAGACTTAATAGTTTCGGTAATCTTGTCCAACAAAACAAACATTGTAAATTTTCACAAACTAGTCTTGAATGCTACCCCAGAACCACCCAACTTTTCTTCAATGACCTTGTTCAAGCGTTCCACTATCTCAGGTGTAAAATGATTGATCCAATCA
Organism: Camellia sinensis; assembly: GCF_004153795.1. Classification (NCBI taxonomy): domain Eukaryota; kingdom Viridiplantae; phylum Streptophyta; class Magnoliopsida; order Ericales; family Theaceae; genus Camellia; species Camellia sinensis. The sequence goes on along the minus strand of NW_021027866.1, from coordinate 484,498 downwards.
CCCACTTCACCTCTCCTGAAGAACGTCTTGTTCTCAAAGTGTCTATAGGATTCACCAGTTTTGTTCACCTCCAACTCTCTCATATTGTTAAAGTTGCACAACCTCGATATGTCTTCTATCACACCTTCACTCTCTTCCTCTAAAGAGAATGGAATGCTCATAAACTCTGCTGGCCTTTTCATCTGAAAAATAATTATCTTCTTTCAAGTCCTCGTACATCAAAAATAGCACCTTTTGAGGCCTCTTCAGGCTCTCCTTCCAGTATCCCAATACATTGTCCCAGAAGGGCCCAAAACCGATGACACCCTACAATACATATCAAAAGCATCATTACACGATAGAGGTTCAATGCTCTCTGGTCTAGGCTTAGAGAGGAAATGCCAAGCGGAGACAAAGGAGTCGTAGGGATTACGACAGAGATAAACAATGTGACAATTGGAGATCTTGATTGAGTTAGGTAATGAATGGTATGGCATATGGGTGGAGAAAATGCTAGATTGAAAGTTGGAGAGGTTTAGAATACGACCGCCTTGATGGCTGTCTTTATTAGCGGAGAGATTGATCTTGTGAAAAGGAATGAGCTCATGAGGGTTGGAAGTGAGAAGGGGGTGTTGGGAAACCGTGTTGGTGTAGCGATGACGGTTGGCGATAGCGAATGTCAAAGCCTTCAACCAGGTGGTGCCTGATTTGGGCATGGTGGCAAGTATGAGGTTGGTGTCCTGAGCTTTGAAGTGTTGTTGGAAAGACATTACGCCTTGAATATGCATTGAGGGGCACCAAAAGCCTTGGTACAGATAGAGATCCAGACCTGTCCATCCTTTCTCTTTGGGAAGCAATGCTAGTGGATTGTCATGGCAATCTTCTTCTTCTTTGTCTCTGATGATTGGATTGCTTTCCTTTCCTTGAGTGTTTTCCATGGTAGATGGAGAGGGTATGTTGCTATGGGATGTGATTGAGATCCCCTTCAATCACCACCCCACACACACGTGGCGGGTGGTGATTGGAGGAGAAGGAAAAAAAAGAAAAAGAAAAAAGAAAACTGGCCAATCAGAAAGAGAGGGGGTCAAAGGATTGGATTGCTTTCCCTTCCTTGAGTGTTTTCCATGGTCGAAGCATTTTTCATGTTGCTATTGTAGGTATTCCACAAATTCAGTATTCTTGATCTTGATAGTGGTTTTGAAAGCCTGCATAACCCAATGTTATCTATACACTGTTATAGTGTTTGTGACTTTCCTTTTTCCTTTCCTTTTTTGCTCGTCTTCGTTTTGTGTTTGTCTCTTTTTTTTTTTTTTCCTTTTCTTTTGATTGGACAATTTTATAATTTTAATATTTTGTTTATATTTTTTGTCTCTTTTTGATAACACTTATAAATCAATTATTTAATAAAAAAAATTCACTAATTGTGTTTGATTGCAATTTTAGTATAATTTATTGCATTTTTTCAACTAATTTGAAAAGTTTTAAAAATGAGAAATATTTTTAAGTTGTAAAATATAATTTTTGAAAGGCTCTTAATACATATGGACAAAATAACTCTATTTTTTTTGTTTTAATTATAATTTTTGAGTGGATGTTAGATATTTGCACATAACGTGTAACCAAACAAATTTAACCCCTCTCTCTCTCTCTCTCTCTCTCTCTCTCCCTCTCTCTCTCTCTTCTTTTTTTTCCCCCCTTAAAAAAAAGAATATAAAAAAATATATCAAATAAATTTACAACTTATTTTAATTCTTTCAAACTAATAATCTAAAACGTTATAATCATAAAAACTATTTTTTTATTTTTTTATTTTTTTTATCGGCAATCATAAAATCTCAGTTACAGGTGATATCAAATTGAATTATTATCTATCAACACTTTATTCATAATAAATATGAGGAGGGACTCATTAAATCACTAAAACTGTGCCACATGAAATGATAATAAAGTATTGTACATAAATTTGTCATATTAACAATTATTGTTATTCAATGATGACAAATGATATTCAAATATTTTTCTTTGAGCTGGTTTTACAAATATTTTTTGGTAAAGTTTTAAATTTTTACTTTTTATGATAAGGTTACTGTAACAACCCTCATTTCAACTTAGTCATACTTGCATACATTTATGTATGATCTTGTTTTGATATGTGCATTTGTAAATCTTGCCTTGTTTTGCTCGAATGTTGCTTACATGTTTTGTTCTTGCCTGGTGTGTTGCCGAAGTCATCTTAAGCCTAGGCACCTTCGAGATCTTTTCCACACTTAGAACTATCTTGGAACCCCATCGGTTGACCTCCATCTTTACCCTGGCATATTGGCCGAGATGTGCTTCATCTAGGCCGAGATGTTATTATCTAGGCGTTCTAGATCCTTGATCCTTGCACTTAGTGATTTTGTTCCTGGAATGGTATGACCTAGACCGAGGTGTGGCACATCTAGGCCAAGGTGTGGCATAGCTTAGTCAAGTGTTGTCCTTCCAAGCCGATGTCATCGTTACCCTGCTTGCCGAAGCTTTGCCCTTAGCCGAGATCATCACTTGCCGGAGTACTCTTGCTATTTAGCTTGTTGAATACACTTTGTCTTGGTCTTGTCTAATCAGTCAGTCACCTTTTTGAGTAGAACCAACCAGCCGGTGCCACGTGTCCCGGCAGAGGGATTAAGTCAGTGATTGTCGTGAGAAACATATCATTTGTATCAAATCTTGCCTTTTAGAGAGAGAGAGACTCTAGGAAGAAGAAGGAGAAGTTTCAGCAAGAGAGAGTGAACTTCCAAGCTTGATCGTTGGAGCTAGAACCGTTAGATTCGAGTTTTGAGGTTAGAATCTTAACCTACTCTTGTTGTTCTTATTGATCATCAAGTTGCATTGCACGATCAAACCTGTTTGGCACGTCATGCATTGATTTAAAGGTGGTTCCAGAAAGAGAAATTGGTTTTTCATGTGTTCTTGAAGAAAAGCCTCGTTTGATCCGAAAGTTTGCACTAAGGCTCATGTTTTTGTGTTTGTTTTGATAAGATCCTTGAGTATGGGTACCCAGGTCCATGTTTTTGAATTCATAGCATGGAATCTCAGCTTTCGTAATAGCAAGTTTTGATCTTTGCATTCATTTTCCTCATGATCATGTTCTTCATGTTCTTCATGCTCATGTTCTTCATGTTGTCAAGAGGGAAACCCAGATTTTCCCGACTTCGCTTTTGAATGTGGCCGTCGGGGCCACACCTCGGCAAGGAGGTGTGGGACCTCGGCCTAGACCTGGTAGCTGCCCGGCATATTTTCCAGAAATAAGAAACGGTGTTTTGATTTGATTTGACTTAGTTTTTGAGGTATGCCAAAGTCATTTGCTTGCATGCAAGACTTGTTTTGAGAAGTGCATTCAATTGACCTTGCCATGTGTTTGTAGGACTTGGACTTGCCTTGACCCCGACGTTTGACGAACTAGGTGAGTGGTATTTTTAATAAAGCTATGTTATACGTTTTGATAAAGACTTTGCTTTGCTTTGTTCTGAAAGTATTTGTTAAGCATGAATAATTGTCCCTGTTTTGTGTATCAAGCATGATCTTGTTTTGATGAACATCTTGTTTTGGAAGTCCCTTGTGCTGGAGCACTCTAAACTTTCGCAGCACATCTCGTTTGAAAGTCCCTTGTGCTGGAGGACTCTAAACTTTCGCAGCACATCTCGTTTTGGGAAGTCCCTTGTGCTGGAGGACTCTAAACTTTCGCAGCACTCTCGTGTTAAAAGGCTACGAGCCTTTGTAACATAGGTCCCTTGTGATAGAGGACTCTAAACTTTTGCAGCACCCTTGTTTGAGATGCCTCTCTTGCTTTGTCTTGTTTTGCCACTGACGGTTTACCGCGTGGATTTGTTTGCCGGATTGTTATCATTTGTAATATGTTGATGCTAGTAAGCATCCCTTGAAGCTTTGAAGATTTGTTAGATGGACGAGGTCCATCCCTTGTTATATAAAGTTTTGACTTGTATTGTTTTAAAGGACTTCGGCTATTATTCATGCGAACCCCTTTATTATTTATACCATTCACTGAGTATCTAAGCTCACCCTCTCTATATATATGTAGGTGACGAACAAGAAGGCGGTGACACCTAGATGTGATTCTGGAGCTTATTTTCGATTTTGATTATGTCGGCTTAATCTGTATTTACGTCGGTAGTCTTGAAAATTATGCTTCTCGATTTGTAATATTTGTATGTTGCATACGTCGGCTTCAGAAGCCTTTTGATCAAGATGTGTGTTTTGTGTGATTGTTATGTCGGCAACCTGACAGACTATGTTCCTTGACCTGTAGTTCGTTCATTTTGTTTATGTCGGCTCGTGAAGCCCTTTGTAAAAATGTAATATGTATTTTGGACCTTACTTTAATTGTATTCAAGTTGTAAAGCTGTGTAAAGATGTATGCCATTCCATTTGACTTATGCACTGCTCTTATGGACTAATCTGACTTGTATGTATCGCTTCTGTACTTGTGAGCCCCATGTATTTATACTCTGTTGTGTGTGGATTTTGAAAGTTGGCCTTTGGTAATCTCGGATTACTGGCCATCACGGCATCAAACTACTAGGGGCGGTTTGGGGTCGTGACAGAATGGTATCAGAGCACAAGTTCCTTAGTATATGTTATTCACACACTTTGAGTCCTAAAGAGCATAGGATTTTCCCTTAGAAGGATGTTAGGATTACATCATATTGCTTGCTATGTGAACATGGTGTGCATTGTCTCGGCATGCTTAATTGTTACTTGCCTACGTGATTATTTGTTCATCTTGTTTTAAAGCCACATTTTGCATACTCATAGCATCATGAGGAGAGGTAGACCTCCAGTTGGCTGAGATCAGTTCGAGGACAGATTAGACAGACTGGAAAGGTTGGTCGAAGGTTTGGCCCGCGAGTTAAGGCAGACAAGGCAGCAGTACGCTAGCGCTACATCGACTCAGGCCGAGCAAACAAACGGCCGAAATGCAGTTCCACCTCCACCTCCTCCAGTACCGCAAGTGCCCCCACAACCAGACTTATATGGGGATGGCACGATAGCTTTGATCAGAGAGTTTAAGAAAATGAAACCGCCGAGATTTCAAGGGGGTATAGAGCCGATGAAAGCCGAAGCGTGGGTTTTGGAAATGGAGAAGTTGTTCGAGATCTTTCCCAGCACCGACACCCAGAAGGTGACCTTAGCAGCCTTTACACTCGATGATGACGCTCGCAGATGGTGGATGATGGTTCGAGAAAGCAATCCAGACTTGACCTGGACCCGATTTTTGGAATTGTTTTACACCAAGCATTTTCCCTTAAGTGTTCGAAATCGCAAGGCTACCGAGTTTCAGACTTTGACGCAAGGCAGTAGAACAGTAGCTGAATATGACCATGCCTTTACCGAGTTAGCGAGGTATGCACCCCACATGGTCAATGATGAATATATGAAGGCTAGGAAGTTTGAAAGCGGGCTTCGTGGACCGATACAAGACCGAGTTAATATGCTCAATATGCCGACTTACGCTGAAGTACTGGACAAAGCCATTCTGGCCGAAGCTAACTTGAATAAATATCAGAGTTCAGGAGAGAGCCAAAGGAAGAGGCAGAGTTATGACAATCGCCGAGCACAGTTTGGTGCCAAGAAGAAAGCGAATGTTGGCAGTTCAGGCAACCCAAGGCAAGAAAGTGGGACTAAGCCGACATGTTCCAGTTGTGGAAAGCCACATTTCGGGGTCTGTCGTCGGGCGTCCGGAGCTTGTTACGAATGTGGTGAAATAGGTCATTTTGTGAGGGACTGTCCAAAAACGAAGGCTAGTGAAGGTAAGAAAGATGAGAATACTTCGGGCTCCGTGCAGAAAGGTAACGCTGGGAAAGGACCGATGAGGCAAGGCAGAGTTTTTGCACTGGTACCAAGAGACACTCAAAATGCTGAGACAATGGTGTCAGGTATACTTCCAATTTGCTCTCAAAATGCATATGTATTGATTGATTCGGGTTCTACGCATTTATTCATTTCTGCTCAGTTTGCCGAGAAGATTAATAGGAAACTAGACTATGTATTATCTGTATCTACTCCATCAGGGAGATCTATGAATGTTGCATCCATCTATCGAGCATGTGTTGTTGTGATTGGGAATGTTGAACTGTTAGCTGATTTAATGCCATTGGACATAACTCATTTTGATGTTATATTGGGGATGGGTTGGTTAGTGGCAAATCACGCGTCCATAAATTGTGTTTTCAAGAGTGTCACGTTAAAACCCCCAAACCTAGCCGAGGTCACGTTTCAGGGAAAAGAGGTAGTATCCCCACCTTACTTAATTTCATCCATGAAAGCCTATAGGTTGATCCAAAAAGGGTGTCAAGGTTATGTTAAGTAATTTGAATGGAAGTATTGAGCTGGCCGACGTCCCAGTTGTTAACGAATTCCCCGACGTCTTTCCAAATGATTTGCCTGGTCATTTAGTTGGTAGAGAGGTAGAGTTTACTGTTGACATCATATCGAGAACCCAGCCCATCTCTAAAACACCCTATAGGATGGCCCCCGCCGAGCTTAAGGAATTAAAACTTCAACTACAAGAGCTGCTAGATAAGGGTTTTATTAGGTCGAGCACTTCACCCTGGGGAGCACCTGTCTTGTTTGTTAAGAAGAAGGATGGTACACTTCGCCTTTGTATTGATTACCGGGAACTGAATAAGGTAACCATCAAGAATAAGTACCCATTGTCGAGGATAGACGATTTGTTTGATCAGTTGCAAGGAGCACGAGTCTTTTCCAAATTTGACCTTAGGTCGGGTTATCATCAGCTTAAGGTTAAGGCCGAGGATGTTGAGAAGACCGCTTTTCGGACGAGGTATGGCCACTACGAGTTTTTAGTAATGCCATTTGGAGTGACCAATGCCCCTGCGGCATTTATGGATTTGATGAACAGAGTCTTTAAACCATATCTAGACGAATTTGTGGTTGTCTTCATCGATGATATATTAAGTTACTCTAAGAGTAAAACTGAGCACGAGGATCATTTGAGACTTACCTTACAGACTTTGAGGGATCGGAAATTGTATGTTAAATTTAACAAGTGTGAGTTTTGGCTTACCACTATTTCATTTTTGGGTCATGTGATTGATGAAGATGGTGTTTCGGTCGATCCTAGTAAAATTGAAACCGTTGAGAATTGGTCGAGGCCGACTAATGTGTCCGAGGTTCGTAGTTTTCTGGGATTGGCAGGTTATTACAGGAAGTTCGTGAAGGATTTCTCAAGGATTGCAATTCCGTTGACACAACTAACTAAGAAAGGAGTGGCTTACGAATGGACTAAGGATAGAGAGCAGCCTTCTAGGAGTTGAAGACGAGATTAGTCGCAGCACCAATTCTTGTACTACCATCAGGTAATGAAGAGTTTCATGTTTACAGTGATGCTTCGCATAGGGGTCTGGGTTGTGTATTGATGCAAAAAGGTAGGGTTATAGCATATGCATCTCGTCAGTTAAAGCCACATGAAAAGAACTACCCCACCCATGATTTAGAATTAGCAGCCGTGGTATTCGCTTTGAAGATTTGGCGCCACTACTTGTATGGAGCTTCTTGTCAAGTTTTTACAGATCATAAGAGCTTAAAGTACTTGTTCACTCAGAAGGAATTGAATATGAGGCAGAGAAGATGGCTTGAGTTGTTGAAAGACTACGATATGCAGGTTCAATATCATCCAGGTAAAGCTAACACCGTAGCCGACGCTTTGAGCAGAAAGGTGGTTGGAAATTTGGCATGTCTAACCACGATCTCAGTGGAGCCGACTATTGTTGAGGAAGTGAAGACAAGACAAATGGAGGATGAATTCTTCAAGAATGTAGCTGATGAGATTGTCACAAAGCCGAGATCAGGGTACACCATAGAAAACCAAGTGCTCAAGTTTGAAGGAAGATTGTGTGTGGCCGACATCCCAGAGTTGAAAAGGAAAATTTTGCAGGAAGCTCATGGTTCCAAGTTTGCTGTTCACCCAGGGAACACCAAGATGTATCAGGATGTGAAGCAGACGTTTTGGTGGCCGAATATGAAAGGAGAAATAGCCGAATTCGTATCGCAGTGCTTGTATTGTCAACAAGTGAAAGTAGAACATCAAAGGCCAGCGGGACTTCTTCAACCTTTACCGATTCCTGAGTGGAAATGGGAGCACATCTCCATGGACTTTGTGGTTGGTTTGCCGAAGACACAAAGGGGTATGGATTCGATTTGGGTTATTGTGGATAGACTAACTAAGTCAGCACACTTCTTGCCTATTAAGACCACCTTCAACGTCGATAAACTTGCTTTGTTGTATGTGAATGAGATTGTTAGACTTCATGGAGTGCCGATGTCAATTGTGTTAGACCGAGATCCGAAGTTGGTTTCCAGATTTTGGCAGAGCCTACAAAGAGCTTTCAGAGCCGAGTTGAGTTTTAGCACAGCTTTTCATCCCCAGACTGATGGGCAAACAGAGAGGACGATTCAGACACTCGAGGATATGCTTAGACTATGTGTATTGGACCTCCAAGGAAGTTGGGGAGTACATTTGCCATTGGTGGAATTTACCTACAAGAACAGTTATCAAGCTAGTATTGGCATGGCGCCGTATGAAGCGTTGTATGGAAGGAAGTGCAGGTCGCTGATATGTTGGACTGAGGTAGGAGACAAAGCTCTGCTTGGTCCTGAGTTAATTCAAGTAACAACCGAGAAGATTAAGCTCATCCAACAAAGAATCAAAACCGCACAGAGTCGACAGAAGAGTTATGCCGACCAGAGAAGAAGAGAGTTGGAATTTGAAGTTGGGGACCATGTGTTCCTAAAGATTTCGCCGATGAAAGGAGTTACAAGATTTGGGAAGAAGGGTAAGTTAGCACCCCGTTACATCGGGCCTTTTGAAGTTCTTGAGAAGGTTAACCTCGATGCCTACAGACTTGCTTTGCCGCCAGGATTGAGCCAAGTCCATAATGTATTTCATGTTTCGATGTTGAGGAAGTATATTCGAAATCCACTACATGTGATTGACTATTTCGGAATGGTAATTAGCGAAGATTTAGGCTACGAAGAGAAGCCGATACGGATTGTCGATAGGCAGGTGAAACAGTTGAGAAGCAAGTCGATACCAATGGTGAAAGTTGAATGGAAGGAGCATTACAGTGAGGAACAAAACCATGCTTAGCCTGTAA
>NW_021027866.1:452065-468651 GCF_004153795.1 Camellia sinensis | reverse complement strand
AATGCTGTGAAAGTTTGGGGGCTTTTGTGTAATTTTATAAAAGTTGGGGTTTTACTCATAATAAACCTAGATGCATGTTTGGCATAGAGAAATGGAATAAATGATAAATCATTGATGAAAATGGGACCTAAGGGTTGAAATGTTAATTATGGAATTGACCTAATTACATTGTTTAATTAATTGGATAATTAATGAGAAGAATGAGGAAATGAAATGTTGATTGAATGATCCATTGTGCATTTATTTTCTTTTAGAAATAACTGCTTTTGGGCTATCGGTGGAGGAATAGTCGTGATTGTATAGCAATGCATGATGATTAGGCAAACTGAACTAAATGCACAATGGATATTCAATCAACATTTCATTTCCTCATTCTTCTCAATTAATTACCCAATTAATTAAACAATGTAATTAGGTCAATTCCCATAATTAAACATTTCAACCCTTAGGTCCCATTTTCATCAATATTTATCATTTATTCCATTTCTCTATGCCAAACATGCATCTAGGTTTATTATGAGTAAAACCCCAACTTTTATAAAATTACACAAAGCCCCCCAAACTTTCACAAAATTACCAAACCAACCCAACATCTCAAATGTCAAAATTTAAAGACAAAACCCATAGAGAGGAGTAGGATATCCCTACCTCGAAGTTTGAGCCAAAAAGGAGATGAAGACTCGAAGACCAACGTCTCCAAATCCAAACTTTTTCAGATTAAAACAAAGCTCTCAACACCCTCTATCTTTTAACAAAGGCCCTAGTAGATTCACACTCTAGGGAGATCAATTCTTAGAGAGAATATAAGTGTAGAGAGAGAGAGTCTCGGATCTAGGTTTGATAAAAAAAAAGAAGTGAAAAAGTGAAGTTCAAAATCGTTACTGTCCGCTGATATAAAACACGCTCGCTCGAGCGAGACTTGGTCGCTCGGACGGACCAGACACAGGAAACTCTCGCTCGACCAAGAAGCTCTCGCTCGAGCCAAAAACTCAAAAGTGCGCCTCGGAGCGAAAGAATGCTCGCTCGAGCCAACAACTCGAACCCTCAGGTCTGCAACCAGACGCCAATTCTCGCTCGAGCGACCAACTCCTCGCTCGAGCGAAATAACAAACCAGACCGCTCGAGCCAAGAAAAGCTCGCTCGAGCCAAGAAACACAACTCTCAGGTCCAGAACCAGGTGCAAGCGCTCGCTCGAGCGAAGCCACTCTGGCTCGACCTACCATACACGAACTCAACTCTCGCTCGAGCGGCCAACTCCTCGCTCGAGCGAAGTCCCAGAAATCTGGGCAGCAACACTAGGCTCCCAAGCACAACCAACCTGTAACAAACCTGCCCAACACATCCTATAACTCAATATACAAAGTAAAAAGGATGCAAACAAGATAATAAACAACTACCAACATCCACAGACACATGTCCGGATCACTGTACAACAAGGGTAAACCCGGGATCGCTATAACCTCCCCCCCTTAAAGAATTTCGTCCCCGAAATTAAGCACAAGTTTTCAAAAACAAGTTTTTCTCCATTTTAAACAATGTTACACTTTAACATTCGACAATTCGACCCATTACCGGTCATCCCATCCCTTTAACAAGAGACATTACACAATATGTAAACAACATATGTACTTTCAACATGCATTAACATTACGCATTATCTTTCCAATTTCAACAATACATTCCACACATATAGTGTCACATTCAACTTCCATATGAGGCAAGTTCCAAAACATACTTCCTATAGTCTCACTCCACACAAACTTGACCCCTTTTCAAGTCAATCTAGTCAACGGCGAAGCTAGCCTGGAGAAATCCTTCACAAACCGGCGATAATACCCAGCTAATCCCAGAAAACTATAGATCTCAAAAACACTCTTAGGCTGTGCGCAATCCTGCACTGCCTCTATCTTGGATGTATCAACAGACACCCCTTTCCCGGAGACCACATGGCCTAAGAACTTGACCTTTCTTAGCCAGAACTCACACTTCCCAAACTTGGCATACAGCCTATGGGCTCTAAGCAACTCAAGCACCACTCTCAAGTGTTCCTCGTGTTCCTCCTCCGAAGTTGAATAAATCAGAATGTCGTCCACGAAGACGACCACAAAACGTTCTAAGAATTCTCGGAATATCCGGTTCATCAGGTCCATAAACACTGCCGGTGCATTGGTGAGCCCAAAAGGCATCACCAGAAACTCATAGTGGCCATACCGCGCACGGAAGGTTGTCTTCGGAATATCTTCCTCGCTGACCCTCAATTGGTGGTAACCCGATCTCAAGTCTATCTTAGAGAAACAAAGAGACCCCTTCAATTGGTCAAACAAATCATCTATACGAGGTATAGGGTACTTATTCTTAACCGTAGCCTGATTCAACTTCCGATAATCAATACAAAGTCTCAAGGCACCATCTTTCTTCTTAGCAAAGAGGGTCGGTGCTCCCCACGGCGAAACACTAGGGCGAACAAAACCCTTATCTAGCAACTCTTGGAGTTGAATCTTCAACTCAATCAACTCGGCTGGGGCAAAACGGTAAGGTGCCATAGAAATCGGTGTCGTGCCAGGCACTAGGTCAATAAAGAACTCGATCTCTCGATGGGGTGGCAAACTAACAAGATCCTCGGGAAAGACGTCCGAGTACCCACAAACCACTCTCGGCAATACAGTCTGGGTCTCATCACACTCACTGCTCATAAAGCTAGCGAGAAGACCACTAAGCTCACTCCGCCCTCGCAGATCATACACCAGTGGCAAAACACTACTAACCCGATCTCCCAAAAAGTGAAAACAATCCCCGCTCAATGTACATACAATGACCCTCTGGCGGTAACAGTCAATGACAGCCCGGTATGACGAGAATCAGTCCATACCCAAAATTACATCAAAACTCGACATAGCCATAACTACAAAAGAAAATGAAAGCCGGCAGTCGGTGACCTCTATATCACAGCCCCGATACCCTTATTTCAAAATCAACTCACCCCCAACAGGTGATACAACACAAATAGGAGATGCTAGCTGTGCCGATTCCAATCCCAAAACAGATGCAAATACAGCAAATATAAAGGAATGGGATGCACCCGTATCAATTAACGCATTGCAACCGAGTTGCAAAACAAAAAGGCACCTCTCACAACAAATGGAGTCGGTACTAAATCCTGCGCGATAACAGCATACATGCGCCCTGAAAGTCTCTGATCTACCTGCTCCCCTCTCGAAGTAAAAGACTGCTGCACAGACTGAGACGATGAAACCCCCTGATTGGCCCTCGAGGCCTGAACTGACTGTGCTGGCTGAAAACTCTGCGTCTGCTTCGAACCAAATGCACCAGATGCGCCACCCAACTGTGGCAATACCTCTTCAGGTGCCCCGCCTGACCACACTGGTAACAAGAAAGCGGCTGGCCTCTGCCCTGACGCTGGCTCTGAGGTCGAGCCGAAGATGAAGCTACTCTCTGTCCCCCTCCCCTCTGCGGGCAAGCTGGAGACTTGTGGCCCAACTGACCACATTTGTAACAGGTGATGTCTCCTTGACTGCCTCTCCCAGAACCTGCACTCGGCACTGGAAAGGTCGATCTAGCAAATGCACCCTAGGACTACTGAGGGTTAGAACCCCTCTGCTTCTTGCCATCTCCATGGCCATCCTGACTCCTTTTGGAGCCCCTCATCCTCTCCTCCTCCTCCTCTTGTATCATAACCTCCATATGGGTCGCAGCATCCACAAGACGTCTATACTCCCGAGTCATGGATCCCCCAACTCTGGTCTTGAGGCCGTGTCTCAGCTTCTTCTCGAACTCAAGACAAAGATGTTCCTCAGATGCCACAAGCTCAAGTGCGAACCTAGATAAATTGGTAAATGCGGCCTCAAACTCGGCCACTGGCATACTCAGCTGCTTGAGCTAACAAAACTGGTCCCTTAATTTCTCCCTAATAGCTGAAGACAGAAACTTCTCCTGGAAAGCATCTACAAAGGCCTCCCATGTGCCACCAATACGTCCCCGGACAAACTTCCACCACTGACCCGCGTCTCCCTTCAGCTGGAAAGACGCCAAGGTCACCTTCAAAGCCCCGTCTTCGATGCCAAGCATCTTAAATGTCTTCGTCATCTGCTCTAGCCACTCATCAGCCTTAAGCGGCTCTTTCGGATCACTTACAAACTCGTCCGGGTTAGACCGGAAGAACTCCCTCTTTAGAAAAGAAGGCCCTGCCTCAGTAACATGGGCCTAGACCTGATTCTTAGCTCTGAGAATGCCCATGGATTCCCTCAATGCTCCTACTATCTCGCGGGCTAAGGCACCCATGGCCTACTAACCTACTGGCTCGGCCACATTGGCCTGACCAACACCCTCCTGCTGCTCCGGAATCTCTTCTGGTATAGGCATCTCCTGCCTCCTAGGCCTACCTTGCCTACTACCACATCCTCATCCTGACTTCCTAATGAAGGTAACGAAGAACATTAGCACATTCACAAATCTGCCGAAGCTATAACACTCGTGTCCTAATGCAATGGACAACTGTAATTCACTCCACGTAAGCACATAATCACATAAACACTTACGAATTTCATTTCTAGATAATGATAGTCTCGAGGCATTACTAGAGTTCCGGTTAGAAACAGCATTGATCAAGTGTTTTTCCAACAAGACTCACAGAAACCCAAGAGTCCAATCAACATCCTAGAAACTAAATCCCATACCCATATGGCCACAAAAACATGTTATCACATAAGCACATAACATTACGTCTAAGTCTCTAACAAGCGAGACAAACCCCTTGTGATACTAATCACTTCCCACGTACCCAAGTTGTAACACCCTGATACCAAGTTGTAACGCCCTCAAAATAAATCCACAATTATACAATCATGATATAAGAAAGAAATATCATATTTCCAACATCAGAGTATTCTTACAAGAGGTATTACATGTTGACAACAAAAGTAAATGCCCTATAGGCTTACAACTTTTCAAGTCAACACTTTGGTTCAAATAAAATAAAGTTCTACCTCTTTACACAAAATAAGCCATTGGCTTGATATACATGTAATACAAAAGATAATCACAAAAAGATAAGCCATCAACTTTTACAACCTCCCAAGCTAAGACCTTAGAGGCGGCATATCACCTGCACCTAAAAATAATGTCCCATATAGGGTAAGTCAACGCCCAGTAGAGATATGCTAAACATAGTATGAGCAATAACTAAAACAGTAACATTTGATAAATGTTTAACTCATATGAATCAACTCAAAACACATTTCAGTTCCAAGACACATATGTCCATGCTTCATTCCATTTTCCTTTACTCAACGATTTCGATTTATAAACGTGGCTCAGAACCTGGCCAGACCATTCCCATGAGACTACGGCTCATGTTAAAACACTTCTTTTTTAAATGATATAGCAACTCATCTCAAACACTTCCATACTTCACATTAGATACACATATTTGTTGTATGATCATCATATCAAAACACTTCCATACTTCATAAATGATACACATATTTGTTGTATCAATGAAGTCCATCCCCTATCTCCTCCCAAATAATATCCGGTATAGGAGTTCATCCCCTGTCTCCTCCCAAACCGTAGAGTACATCCCCTATCTCCTCTCGTACAATACAATGTATATAAACAATTATCATATACATGATCATTCAATACACATATTTGATGTATTATTCCAGCCGTCATATTCAATGACCTATTCAATTGATTAGTTTTAATTTGCCTAATCATCATGCATTGTCTACAACAAACAAGACTATCCTCCACCGATAGCCCAAAATAATTATTTCTAAACAGATAATAATTACATCCAACAGATAGATTATCAACATTATCAATGGTGAGTGATTAATCAATCCAACTCTACCATTTAATCTCATTCTAAGCCAATTTCATTATCTCCAACTCAATTCCACATTTTCATAATTTCCCAAATTAATTACATAAATTAATTTATAACAAAATTAGGGCTTTCCTCCCTCTTTTCCCAACATTGACCCAAGGTCCAAATATTAACAACTAACATCACTAGTCTCATTACAAGACCCAAAATACATATGTACTGGTCAAATTAACAAACCCCTCTTTATTCATTTTGAAACCCTAACACCCAAAATTTCCCAACATCAACATAAAATCAAAATGACCAAAAGCTTATGTCAAAGATCATATACTTGAGTAGTTATCCCTACCTCAAGCTTAGAAGGGGAAGAAGAAAAAAAAACCCAAAAGTCGGCAGAGGAGAAACCAAGCTTTGCTCCGATCAAAATGAAGCCCTCGACAAGCTCTACACTTTATCTCAAAGGAGCAAGGTGAGTAGAGGTCTTCAAACAAGTAGATCTAAGAATCTTTGAGTGAAAAGTGCCTTTAGAGAGAGAGAGAGAAGGTGTTTCACAGTTTAGAGAGAGAAAATGGAAGAAAAAGTGAGAGAAAAGGTCAAGTGAGGGCCTTTATATAATACTAGGTCAAAAATAGATATAAGCCCCAAAGTCAACTCAAAATATCTAGTCAAAATATCCCCAAAAAGTAGGTCCAAACCGTGAGAAAAATCTGGAAAAAAGTCGCAGGTGTCGACCCTTCACAACACAGGTGTCGACACCCAAGAAGAAATCTGGAACACTAAGTGTGACCGCACTGCAGGTGTCGACCCTTCCCTAGGCTGGTGTCGACACCAAAATGCAGTGGGTAATTTCAAAACAAGGGTCGACCCTTCCACAGATTGGTGTCGACCCTTGCGGCCAACCAAAAAGAGAAGGTGTCGACACCACCAAGGCTGGTGTTGACACCAAAATGCAATGAACTAATTCAGAACAAGGGTCAACCCTTCCCAGCTTTGGTGTCAACCCTTGTGGCAAACAAAAGAGAAGGTGTTGACACCACCAAGATCAGTGTCGACCCCAGAACATGATTTTCAAGTTTCCAAACAACTTTTCAATGCGAACAAGCGTGAATGAGCAATCCCGACAAATTTAAACCAATTTGTACACCTCCAAAACTAA
The DNA here is from genome assembly GCF_004153795.1 of Camellia sinensis. Lineage (NCBI taxonomy): Eukaryota > Viridiplantae > Streptophyta > Magnoliopsida > Ericales > Theaceae > Camellia > Camellia sinensis. Next base: position 461,647 of record NW_021027866.1, on the reverse strand, counting down.
GGTACAACAACACCAAAGATTTTCAAAATAAAATAAAGGGTTCAAATACATTCACCAATAGCTTTAAAGGGCTCAAGTGCTACAATGCCCGTACCTGAATGCACAGTATAAATAAAATAAGTGAATAAAAAAGAGAAAAATAAAAAATAAATAAAGAAATAGGAATAGGGAAGCAATCGGTTCGGTGCAGTTGGTATTTAGGTAAAAAATTACACCGAACCGATAATGTCGGTTTTATTATTTTACATACCGATACAGACTGCTTCTCCCATCAAACCGCACCGAACTAAACCAATTGAAAAGGTTCAGTTTGGTGCGGTTTAATCGATTTAGGATTTTTTAAACTTGAGTCACTTTTAAATATAATCATTAATTTATATAAAAATATTAAATTAATTATTTGTCTACCATTTCAAACATATCCAATCTGTCCATTTAATACGTACTTTTCAATTCCTAAATTAACAAAAATAAAAACAAAAAAAAAGTATAAAAATACTAAGGTTTCAAGAATAATAAGATTATATATAATGAGAGTTTACAAACTTAGGTGATAAGATAATAAGGTTAATTAATTAAGGTTAATAATTTATTATACTTATTAATATCATTATATTATTAAATTATATACATATTATAAATACAATATATATTGAAGCGGTCAGTTTCGGTTTAGATCGGTACATAAGGTGCTTAAATCGATACCGAATTGAAAATCGAAAAAAATCAAATTTAAAAATCACACAGATCGATTCTTGTTAAAAAACAGACCAAATATAGCCAGTTTGGTCCGGTTCAATTGGTTTGGTCGATTTTTTCGATTGTTCTTACCTCCCTAAATAGGAAGAAAAATAAAAAAAGGGGTGAAATAAAAGACAAAAATATAAAGAGGAAAGAGGAAGGAAAGTAGGCAGAAGAGAGAGATTACATGAGTGAAAAAATGAGGGAAAAGAAGATGGGGGAGTGAGAATTAAAGAAATCTTGTCCCTTAATCAATTTGAGAATTAATCTCAACTCTTAAAACAAAATGTATTTCTAATACATTTTGACACATTTTCAAAAACTCTCGTATTTTATTATATAGACTAGCGTATGCCTGTGCCTAAAGGCACGGTGTAAACAATGTTAGGATTAGAATATAATTGTAATAGCAACACTATTTAAATTTATTTTTTAATTTGATAAAATCACAAATTTATTATAAAATTTGTGAGTTCTCACAAAATTCCTCACGAAAACTCGCTTTTGCTTATAAAATATGTAGCTAGACAGATAGATGTGCTTGGCATACATACAATTTCCACAGATATACATATAATATTGCTTTTACTTATATAATTATATGAAAATTGTATGTATGCCCATAATGTCCTAGTGTATTATGGGCATACATACATTCTATGAAAATATGTGTAAAATATATTAAACAAAAAGGAGAAGAAAAAAAAAACAAATAGAGAGAAAAATAAAAGCGGGAGAAAATAAAAAGAAAAAAGAGAGAAAGGTGGGATCATGGAAGGATTGATGAGAAAAGGAAAAAGTAAGAAAGAGAGAAGCGGGAAGGTATAAAATGTATATGTAGGATATTTTTTGAGAAAATATATCTCAGCCATTGTTTTATAATTTAAACAGATCAGAACCATCCAAATGTCCTAATAGGACAAAAATATGTTGAAGATTCAAAAACCATCCTACTTTATTATATTGATGTTGAAGATTCATATAAGATCTAAATTTATGAAGTCTATCAGGTATTAAATATATTTAAAAATAATAATTAATTGTTAAAATTCATTTAATTTGTGGACTACAAAATTCATTAATTTAATCTTCACTACACACAGTAAAATCTGACTCTTAATTCTGGGATCGTAGATTTTTTCATATAATATGAATGAAAATAAGTGAACAAAAAGGAAAAAAATAAAAAAAATAATAAACAAATACAGAGAAAAATAAAAATGGGAGAAAATTAAAAAAATAAAAAGAAAAGAGAGAGGAAGGTGGGGTCATTAAAGGATGGGTGAGAAAAGGAAAAAGTAAGAAAGAGAGAAGCGGAAAAATAGAAAATGTACATGTAAGATATTTTTTAATAAATCTAAGCCATCCAAATGTCCTAGTAGGACAAATGTGTGTAGAACAAATTCAAAAACCATCATGTTTTATTATATAGATGTTAAAGATTCATATAAGGTTTAAATTTATGAAATCTATCAGGTATTTAATATATTTTAAAATAATAATTAATTGTTAAAATTTATTTAATTTGTAGACTATAAAATTCGTTAATTTAATCTTCACTACACAGCAAAATCTAGCTCCAAATTCTGGGATCGTAGATTTTTTCGTATGATATGAATAAAAATAAGTGAATAAAAAGGAGAAAATTAAAAAATTAAAAAAAAAAAGACAAATAGAGAGAAAAATAAAAATGAGAGAAAATAAAAAAGAAAAAAAAAAGAGAGAGGAAGGTGGGATCATGGAAGGATGTATGAGAAAAGGAAAAAGTAAGAGAGAGAAGTAGGAAAATAGAAAATGTACATGTAAGATATTTTTTGAAAAATATATCTCAGCCGTTGTTTTATAATTTGAATAGATCTAAGCAGTCCAAATGTGCTAGTAAGACAAATGTGTTTAAGAAAAATTCAAAAAACATTATGCTTTATTATATAGACTAGGGTATGCCTGTGCCTAAAGGCACGGTATAAATAATTTTAAGATTAAAATGCAGTTATAATTTATACGTATTATGTTGAAATTTAAAAAGTTTGTGTCATTTTTTGATAAAGATATTGAAAAAATATATTGAAATATTTTTCTTCTTAAAGTTTGTGTCAATTTTGCTTGTATTACACGCTCTACAAAACTCAAATAAAATAACAACTCCCCCTAATCATATAGACAGAATATATGAAGAAACTAAAAAAATATAAAAAGTTTGAGATTCAAAGCAAACATTCTCTCATAATCCCGTCATTGTCTAGAGGCATTGATATAACTTAAAAAAGTCTTAGTGTAAATAACTTAAAAATTATTAACATGATATTATTTGGTGTTGACGGTACATTGTTTGGTTCTGTAACTTAATTAATGGTTGAATATTGGGAAGTAAACACAATGTGTATAACTTTACCATTAAGGAGGAAAGGAGGTTACACAAAATATTGACCAAAAATAGCTTGAATTACTAATGAAAAGCTTTTATTTCCATGAAGTTTTAATGGAAAGATACATGCCTTATTTTACCATTTCTCAAAAAGCTTTCTTGATTACTAATGAAAAAGCAATCATAAGTTTTTATTTCCATGAAGTTAATATTCGACAGCGGGAATTCAAAAAATGTAACCCAACACATTGAAAATACAATGGAAAATACTAACCCAACACACTGAGAGAAAGGAGAAGAGACAAAAATTGGTAACAAATGTTTTTTTCCAAAATAAACAAAATATTTTTGGCCAATATACAAAATATTAGCCAAAATATTTGCCCTATTTTTTATTCACTAGATTAATGGACTTTTTTAATTATAAACAAATATTATTTTATTCTCTCATAATCCCCTCATTTTCACAACAGAGGCATTTATATAATTAAAATTGGAGATGAATACTTATTTTCAATCCCCTCAAAACAGAGGCATTTATTTTCAAAACAGAGGCATTTTCACTACAGTTATTTTCAAAATTGGAGGCATTTTTATTTTTTAATTTTGTGTGTAAACTCTTTATTAATATTAATATTAAGTAAACACAAAATAAGAAGACCGAGTAACTTTTAAAGAGAAGTTGCAATAGTTTTACATTTCCTCAATGTTTAATAGTTCTGAGAGAAATTTGGTTCACAATAATTCTGCTCAATGTTTAATCAAATTTGACAGAAGGCACGATGTAAATAATTTTAAGATTAAAATGCAGTTATAAAAATATATTTAAATCCTTTTTCTTAAAGAACTTGTAACATTTTTGCTTGTATTGCATACTCTACAAAACTCAAATAAAATAACAACTCTCCCTAATGTTAATGCAAATTAAGAAATAAACATATAAGATTTATAATGTTCACCAATATTGCAAATCAAAATATAAGAGCAAGTAAAAAAAAATTGTAAACACTGACAGAAACTAAAGTTGTTGTATACTAAATCTATATACTAAAGCACATCAGTAAATGCTCTACATACTAAAGCACATTAGTATAATGTAGGCATTCAACTCATCTTAGTAATGAAAAAAAGAAAAGAAGCAGAAATATGTGATATTCTACCAAATTGCTATCAAAATGCTAGCCCATATTCTGTCTATGATACCAAGAACCCTTTTATTTACTTTCCATTTGATACTGTCAAGTGTATTAAGGGCCTGAAATGCAGGAAAATTTGTAGAGTAATTCCAATTGGTTAGACCAACTCTCCGAAGCTATTTGAAATTAAAATCATCCAAAAGCACACAACACCTCAAAACTAAATACTGTTAAGAAAATGTAAACAAATTAAAACCCATTTAAAAAATAAAACCCATTAAACATAACAAATTGGTTAGACCAACTCCCCAAGCTATTTGAAATGAAAATCATCCAAAAGCACACAACACAGAAGAACTGAATATTGTTCAAAAAATGTAAACAAATTAAAAACCCATTTAAAAAATAAAACCCATCAAGTATTAATTCAAATCCAAAACCTTTTAAAAAATTAAATTCACTTAAGAAACATAATGTTAAGATTAAATTGGATAAATTACATTAAACTGGATAAATTACATTTTAAGATCAGGTATTATATATCTATCTATTATTGTAGATTAATCTATTATTGCAAAACATTTACAAATGATAATATTAAATTTAAAATAAAAAATTGTAAACTAAAAGCAAATTGAACAATTTAATTCCTGTGTATAATAGCCAAATAATTTTGGAGTCCTTTGCTGTTCCAATTCTACATGCACTGAGCATATAAAGTTGATTCCAATCTTTGGCTATTTGTATTTCAAGCATCTCCTAGGATGTGAATCAAAATTTCAAAACACACAGATTCACATGATTTGTCAAGATCATCTATTTTTTTAAGAGCACTAAATTTCATTTTAAATAACAAACATAGAAAAATAAAAAATTGAATGATCAGCCAAAATTCGGGGAAATTGATAGAAAAATAACAAACATACAAACATAGAAAGGGGGCAAAATTCTGGTGGATTGATCAGCCAAAATTCGGAAAAATTGAATGATGTTTCACTGAGTGGTGGGAAAGTGATTTTGGTGATTAAAAACAGTTGACAGTAAACACATTGAGTAGAATTTTTGGTGATAAAAAACATGGAGCACTTAATAAATTTTGGTGAATTTGAATGTTATATGGAAAAGTACTTATTAAGTCCAGATTTGGATCACCAGCAGTTAAAAAAACAGAGTCAAGCAACTTAATAAATGATTTTGGTGAGTGCTATCGGACTCTGCTTTGAATTTGAATGTTACATAGAGCACATAGAGTCAAGTGATTTTGGTGAGTTTATTGTTGATTTTGGTGAATAAACAATAAACTGCTTTGAATCACCAAAGTTACATAAGCAAAATTATATTTGAGTGTTACATATTTTTAACTGCTCTATGTGCTCTCTGACTCTGCTTTGAATTTGAATTTCAAATTCACTTGACTCTTAATAACTGCCCTCTGTTTTTTAATAACGCTCTATGTAACTTAATAAGTGCTCTATGTAACATTCAAATTTTGGTGAATTTGACCATATTCAAAGCACTTAATAAGTTATATGGAAAAGTATTTTTAACTGCTGGTGATCCAAAGAAAAACATTGAAGGTTTTGAAAACACTAAAAAATAAACTATAAATTTGAAATTCCCCAACAGGAAGCATCTTCTAATTTGAAAACAAAAAAAGAAAAGTTAAAGGAAGTGAAAAAATCATAAGTGTCACTAAATGTTTATGATTACTGGATTCTTTGAGTTAGCAAGTATAACATTTTGTTGTCCCAAAATACAACACCAAATAGTTTGAATGTCAAAACTTATTTCAAACTTATTTCACATGAAACTAAACACAGCCTAAAACCCATTTCATTAAGCCCTGCAAACATACATATGTAGAAAATACATAAATATCAAAATATAGAGATTCGAAAACTTATTTCAAAATCAAAACCGAAATCATACAAACCCATTTCAAAATCAAAACCGAAATCATTCAAACCCATTTCAAATTCAAAATTAAAACTGAAACCCATTTCAAATTCATCGTTGGTATTTATGGTGGATTGATCAGCCAAAATTCTGCAGAATTCATATGCAGAATTCTTGCCGAAATCATATGCAGAATTCATATACAGAATTCTTCTTCAGTTCCAAGGAAATACAACAAACAGAACAAACTAAAAACAAAACCAAGCTTCTAGAGATCAAGTCACTGTAAATCTGTAAAAGAGCACCAGCAAAACTAAAGAATATAAAACATAAAAATACCCTCCAGAATTGGGCCATCATTTTCCTAGTTCAAAAGTCCCTTCCAGAACTTAAAATTTTAGTTTAGTTTCACAAAATTGAATTTATGCTATGAATCAACTTATATGGAAAAATAAAAAATAAAAAGTAAAATTGTTTTGAGAATTATGCAGTGCCTCTCAGCCCCATTCCACAATTTAGAATCACTACAACAGACCGAATATAATCTTTGAGAAACAAAAATTGATCCAACTTTCATTTACTAACTATGCACGTGGAGAGCTGGATGCATTCTGAATTAGCAAACCATATTTACACTGCATTTTAATGCAAAAGTTTTTTTTAGCTTTTGACTTAAAAACTATAGAAATCATTCAGAAGAAATTTACATTGGACACCTTGGTTCCCTACCCCCAGGCTTTCAACCTTATAAAGGAGGTATACAAACAACCACTCAACCACAAGATAAATTGTTGGTTCCAATCCCAAGAAGTACCTTCTTGCAAGTTTGTAGCCTTTAGACTCTTTGTGATCATTAATTGTACACAAATACAGACCCTACAACTGGATAAATTGTTGGTTCCAATCCCAAGAAGTACCTTCTTGCAAGTTTGTAGCCTTTAGACTCTTTGTGATCATTAATAGTACACAAATATAGACCCTACAGCTGGATGTTTTTGCGCTATTAACATCAAAACAGATACTCATTAATAAATGTGAGAGTGTGGAGCATGTATAGCAATTGCTTTGTTACAGATACCTTAAAGCGCTCCCTTTGGCCAGCATATTGGGAAAGAATGGCCACTCCAGTTGCATAAGACTCTTACAGCATTCTGGCTGAGGAACGGGCAGATTGCATTGCTTGTGCTTCATCATCGAAGATTCTCAATACATGAGATGATTCCCCATTCTAAAACATGTAGCAAACAAATTAGATGGTGAGGTTTAATAATGTGTGAAGACCAACAGATAAAAACTGACAGCTAAATATATCAAAGAGGTAAAATATCGCTCACAGCTCTTTCAAGCAGTTCAGCCCTCTCTCTAGCTTCTTGGGTCCGTCTCTAATTCCGTAAGAAGTACTTATCTAGACTTTCTTTCAATGAGTCGGGCCTTAAGAACATCTAAATCAACATGTCAACTCAAATCTATCAAAAGATATTAAAAGATATTATGCACATATGATAATAGAACATCCATAAAACTTCTCAACCTATCAATTTATTTTGTTAAATGCAAACATAGGTAGTTAAATTATTGTAGTCTGAGCACAAAGAGGTTTCCTAATTAGAAAAGTGGCAGAACTGAAACAAAGGCATACCTTTCCACTAAATGAAGCAATTCTAGTAAATCTATTATCTTTTCCATTACGTTGTCATCCAAAGGCATACCTGAAGAGCATTTCTATATAATTGACTGCCTTCATCAGCATTCCCTGTATGAAAATGGCACATGACCCCACACTCAAAAACTTGAAATAGATCTCCATCTATGAATGAACTTTTAAATTTAAAGTTCACCGCAATCCACTCACAGTAGAATGAGCAACTTTTTGACCCCACACAAGTACTGGTGTTAACATGATCCTACTAATTTAAATGAAATCAGGAAGAAAACTACTTGCATACAATGAAGAATACGAAGTTCACCTTATGCACATTTCACATGGGCCAACAAACACATAGCCATTCAAAAACTCTTCCATCACAGAATGTCAAGAAATCTACAGATTCATCACAGAATGGAATATAAAACAAAAAAGAAATTAATAAATAAAAGACAAAAATATTGAAATCTACACCCAAAACAATATACAGACAACCAAATTACCTAATAAAGGGATTTTCAGCATCCATAGCTTTTCCTTCCTTCATTAGAAGATTGCAGAGGCCAAGTAAAGCCACCACCAAATCCTCAATTTCTGCACCTTTGCACCTTTGCTCAATTCCAATATTCTGCATCTCAATTCCATAATTTATACGTATAATTATATAAATTTTAACACAAAAAATTTAATAAAAGTATATAAACTTACAATATTTTATAAAAAATGCTTTGTATGAGAGCAATTTGGTTTGTAGAAATGTTTCACGAAGTTAATTTAAGAAGGAAACTTTCAAATGTCTAAGAGCATTATATACAACTTTTCTCATGTTTCTTTATTAATTAGTTCATTATCGGATTTAATAAAATTAAATCAATTAAAAAAATTATCCAGTCAGGCAATAAGTGTCTGTAAACGCTGTATAAAAAGTACATAACACAATGGATTGATTAAATTGTTGTTCAACGTTGAATGATCCTTTAGAGGGAAGAAAAAAAAAGGGGTTGAACCCAGATCAAAATAGCTGTGACTTGGTAAAATAAGGCTGATGACGACCAAATGATGAGCTGATGCAAGTAGGATTTTTAGTAACATATGTATGTAGAAGGCAAGAAAGCACATAGAAAGAAATCAGTGCCATAAATTCACATATTTTGAATATTTATTTCACAAATTTTGAATACCCAACTCACCTACTCCAAACTTTACCTAACTTAGAACCCACTCACAGTATTCTTTTATTCTGAATGTAACACTCTAATAAAAAACTATAGATCAAAAAAATGCATTCATAAAATGGAGTGTATGGTGTGAGCCATAACCAAAATGAATTTTTTGAGTTCTAACTGTTGATTAAACAACCTATCTTTACAATTAAAAAAGAAAAACACAAAATCTCTTGGTAAATATAGCCAGCCTATGAGATTTGTTGAAAGTGAATGATTGATATTTCACGAAGTTAATATAAGAAGGAAACTTTGAAATGTCTAAGAGCATTATATACATTCATCTAACTTTTCTCATGTTTCTTTATTAATTAGTTCATTATCGGATTTAATAAAATTAAATCAATTAAAAAAATTATCTGGTCAGGCAAAAATTATCGGATTTAACTTTTCTCATGTTTCTTTATTAATTAGTTCATTATCGGATTTAATAAAATTAAATCAATTAAAAAAATTATCTGGTCAGGCAAAAATTATCGGATTTAACTTTTCTCATGTTTCTTTATACATTTTCAAAAAACCTCTTCCCTTATTATATAGATTTAAATCATATTATATATATATATATTTTTTTTT